>BSBK01002398.1:1190000-1615000 GCA_027943335.1 Chamaecyparis obtusa
GCTCATTAAAAACATTCACAATTCATTAGTATAATAATCAATTATATCAAGTTTACCTCATAAATGTTTCAGCTTCAATAGTGAACTCCCTCTCAATCAATATGATCAAGATTATCACAAGTTGATTGAACCATCTACTCCCTCTGAAGCTCAAGTTTATCAACTTCTCAACCTCTTTTGAAATGTCAGACTCCCTTTGCATCTAGTCTCAATCATCAATTCATTTGAAAGCATCAAGTTCTTTCTCCCTTGAATGCAATTATCTTATGTTTATGTCCTGAAGGTATGTCAAAGAGAGATAACAAATAGCTCACTAAACTATCTTGACCGTAAATACCAATGATAGAAGCATACAATATTTTACTAACCAATAATATACCAT
This sequence comes from Chamaecyparis obtusa, assembly GCA_027943335.1. Taxonomy (NCBI): domain Eukaryota; kingdom Viridiplantae; phylum Streptophyta; class Pinopsida; order Cupressales; family Cupressaceae; genus Chamaecyparis; species Chamaecyparis obtusa. Next base: position 1,190,383 of record BSBK01002398.1, read on the forward strand.
GAATTACAAACTCAAAAATTGTGTGCATTAATAAAACATGAAATACTTATCTTTTATAAACTTCAAGTATTTCATTCTGTAAGGTGAGCCCATATAGAAAATATCATGCAAATTAACAAAATGATATCATCTTTCACAAACATTACTAGAATTATTCACATGAATTTTCTTGAATATCCAAAGGTTCTATACACTATGAAAATCTTCAATTTGATCAGATCTCCCTTCAAGTGGTTAGGCTTTTAAAGAAGGAACCTCGCTCTTTTACAGATTTTTTTTTTTGCATAGACCCATACACAGTCAGTCATAACTTTTTAATCTGACATTTTCTCTCCAATCACTCCAATGAGATTATTCTAAATTTTTTTATCACCAACATATACAAAATTCAAAAAAATCTAACGGTGTATTTTTGAGATATGGTCCTCGTACTGAGACTGTATTTTCTATGACAGACACACATTCACCATCAACAAACTACTCTCTTACATTTGCAACTTGGCTCTGATACCATGTTAAGGTTTTAAGATCATTGCAAATGTAATAGCACTATCTGATTGTATGTTTTTTCCAAATGCATCAATCTCTTGTATATATACAAGGCAAAGACAAGAAGAGACATGTCCCTTCATGGGACATTTCTATTCATTAATCTAATTTATTAATTAACTACATAGTTATTATAAGAATAAATATAGATTAACTATATGTGCATATTAATATATAAAATAATATGCGTTATTATGTATATTAATATATATATGTATATGTAATAAATCATTTCTCATAATAATCATATAATTAGTTTTATTTATCTGACTGATGCTACATACATCAACAGATATTATAGGAAAAGATAGGTAGATTGGTTTATTATTTTAATGTCTTTTTTTATCTAACAAAATATATTGAAAATATAAATTGAAATGATAATTATGTAATCAATTAAGAAATATATAATAATAATAACATTTTTTATTAATATAGCAACAAATCTAGGGTGTTGTCCCTTACAAACATGGCCCTAAGGACAGACTACTTGCAAAGTTAGTTGGGAAAAATGTAACTAGTAGTCGAGACAGAGCTCATAAATACAAACAGTCGAATGATCCGAAGAAATCCAAAACCAAAACTAACCCAAAGAGAAAATAAACTTTGCAATTAGTTGTAGTCATCATTGTTAGGCCTTGTGGATCACTCTTGATAAGTCTAGTCCACTCTTGTTTCAGAAACTCAAATAGTTCCTTGTCACTAGTCCCTCCAAGTCTCTACTATAGAAGGGTGAGACTATTTGGAAAAATATGCATTTCTTTCTAACTGTAGTGAGTTGTACTCCTTAAACCTTTTATCATGTCAATAGATTGGCTCTTAAGGATTTTCACCTCCTCTTCAAGAGCCCTAACTTCCATAGCAAGCTTCATGCAACCTTGACATCTAAAGATCATATATTGTTCTCCAACACACTCTTATCCATTGACATCTTCACCCTTGAAGCTATAAAAGATATGAGTGATTTAATCCTTATAGTGTTCATTTCTAGAGTGATTAAGAGCTCATCAAGCTCTTTTCCCTCCAATTTCTCTAATTGTTGATCCCCTTCCACCTTACCTGCTCTCTTATTTTTGTTGGAAACTACAATTGAAACAATTGTTATATTTTCATTAATATCAAACCTTAACAGGTAAGACAGTTTCTATCTAGTAGAGTACCATATCTTTTAATTGATGAAGAGGATTTGAAAAGAGGAGATAACAAGAGGACCTAAGGAAAGGTTTCTTATTATGTAATACTTCAATGGGTACTTGATTAGTTGTCACATTGACAAGCTAATGTGTTATTTATATTTAACACCAAGTGAAGAAGAAAGATTTTAAACATAGGATTAACCAAGAAAAAGTGAAGAAATTTAGTTTAAGCTGAGTGATACTAGTGTCAACTGAGTGCCAATATAAGCCGAGAAAATCTAGTGTCGACCGAGCATCAGTAATTTTTGGAGCATCGAATATTTAACCAAGCAAAGACAATATTTTTTGAGAATGAAAGTTTTAGTGATGATTGAGATATCCAGTAATGACCGAGGAGATGAACACAGTATTGACTGAGTGTCAGTAATTTACAATTTGTGAAAGAATTGAGAATCACAGCCGACATAGTTGAATTCTTGGGATATGTAAAATGTGTTGAAATTATTAATGAATGGTATGGAGCATTTAATGCATGGTAAACTATTTTCTTGTGGATTCAAGGAGAAGTTTGGAGATGTATCTAGAAGGAAAAGAAGGAGAACAAAATCATGGAAGGATTCGATGAATCTAACCTAAACCTAAAATCTACGGAAGAGATTAAGCATCAAAAGATTAATCTCCCTAATCAAGGAGGTATAAGAATGACCTAATTGTGAGGTTAAAAAAGAAGATAAGAGGTTGATGTTATTTGACTGATGAATCTAAGTAGAAGGCTAAGGAGAAGTTGTGAAGAGATAAACAGAGTTGTGGTGATTCTTGAAGAGATTTCCGAGCATATTAGAGATAGAGATGGAAATAAAGGTTAGTCAGTAAATCAGCATATGAGCGTAGTGGATCTATATTTGCAAAGTGAGTTGTATATTTCAGATCATAACTTACTATTACTTTCTAACCATTGTATCAGTCTGATGAAGGGTACTCCCCTTAATACCACAAATACATAACAAAAATAGAGAAACAACAACAATTTGCAAGAACAGAAAATGGGCTTCTTATTATCTCCACAAATGTGGAATTACAAATTTCAGAATTACAATATGCAAAGCCACATGGGCATTCCCTTTACAATATTTTGTAGGAAAAAGCCTCGAATCATTACCCAGATCTACCCCAGAACTATCCCAAACTACCTAAGACAACACTATGGGCCTTCCTTACATAGGCAATTTCCACCACCCGAGAAGTTTCCAAAAATTTTACCCAACAAGGCCGACCAAACTTAGAATTATTTTATTTTACAATTTATTACATCAAAGTCGGATCAAAATAAATTTTGAAACCCAAACAGAAATTTTGAAGGAAAATCATTTTTCGCCATTTCAGGTGACCCAACTTCCGAAGACCATAAGTCATCGCGAGTTGACCCGATTGACTATTATAACCCCATCTCGGAAAGGCCACAAAGCACTCTACAAGCTTGACTTGTGCAAGTGCCTGTCACCCAAATTTTCAACCTCATCCGGGGCCTCTAAAGCCTTCAAAACTAAGTTCAAAGTTTCTGTACCATGTTGCCAATACCAAAAATCTTCAATATCCCCAAAGCTAGACTTGATCTATCAATGAAACTTTATTGGCAAGCTGATATGACCAAAATGAACCTACAGGGAAGAAATCAGAACATTCTGAGATCGGATGACCAACTTACTAAAAACAACAATTTTCCATAAATAGTAACTCTGTACAAGATAGCCCTCATTGAATACAAAAATAGAAATATTTTTGGGTGATGCAAGATTGCTCTTACACCCAGGATGCTCTTGCATCAGACACCCGGGGTAATTTGAGAAGTGATCCTGTCACGACTCAGGTGTGTAGAGGAAAACTAAGGTGGTTAATAATAGAGTAATAGATATATTTGACTTTATAATTAAATCATTTCGATTTAATTACTTAAGTCCTCTATTATTCTTTTTCACTTAAGCTATCTCTTTTAGGTGCATAATAATTAATATTTCTATTAATTATTATTACACAACCTAGCTTTGTGTGGCTTTAGGGTTTCCTTTCTTATAAGCCGCTTTTGTAATTATTTCCCCAATTCTCTCTTAATACATTTTTGAGCTCTATCATTTTGAGCACAAGAGGGTTTTGCTTTTTCTAGTTTTAGCTTCATTCTTTGTAACAGATTTATTGCATGCAGCTGGATCTTGGAGTTGAATCTGATATTTCATCAGTTTCTACATGGTATCAGAGCCATTCTGCTGCAGCTTGTTCAAAGTTTTCTGAAGCTGTGGATCAAGCTTTTTTTCTGACGTTTTCTGCTATTTTTTATATTGGATCTGGGGGGTTGCAATTTTTTGGGGTACTTTGGACAAAAATTGACCTCACGGTTGCGTCCAAAAGGCCTGAGATACCCAAAATCCATATAAAATTTGACCTATTTGGCCTCCGGGACATCTGAGAAAAAAATTTGCCCTATTAGGGCCGTACGGCACGATTTTCAAAAAAAAATATTAAAATTTTTTTTTGAAAAATGCCATTTTTTAAAGCGCTCCGGAGCGCGCCGCCGAGCCACCTAGGCGCCACCGGAGCTCGGCCCCTGCGCCACCGCGCCGCCCGCGGACCGCCCCACCTCCTCCCGGCCCGGCCGCCGCCCCAGCTCCGCCCGGCCGGCCGCCCGGCCCGCCCGGCCACTGCAGCAGGTGACGTCACCTGCTGACGTCACCTTCATTTTCCGGCGCCGTGAAATTTTTCCGGCGAACTTCAAAAATTTTCCGACAATGTACGGTTATGACGTCATGCTGACGTCAGCGACGGCCCAGTGACGGTCATACAGCCGTCAAATTTTTTGCCGTCCCTGATTTTTTCCAGAGAGTTTACATTTGGGGGTACTTGGGCATTTTTGCTCCTACAGGGTTCATACGGACTCGAAAATCGACATATGATATATCGTCGAAAAGGTCTTTCCGAGACGGATGCAATGATGCTGGTTTGGTTTGCTGATTCAGCTATTTGAGTTCTCTTTTTTAGTGTCAAATTCAAGGCTTCTCCTTTCCTCCTTCTCTGCATCTGGAGTCCAGGTTTTCTCCTCATTTTTTTTGTGCTTTCAGTTATTTGCTGTACGGGGGTTTGATTTATACATTGTGGGGGGGTGTTTTTCCTTTCTGTAATTTACTTCAGAAAAGACCCTTCTACTTCTGTCTTCTTCTTCTCTCAATGTCGGATCCCTCTGTGGCCCGGCTGACACCGCATAATTATCATACCTGGAAAGCACACATGACCAGACTTCTTATGTCACGTGGCTTATGGTCATGTCTGGATGAGAACCAACCTGTCCTGCAATGTCCCTTTGAGATTCTTCAGCACAGAAATAAGATGGATGAAGCCATGGGCTTGATTGCACTGAACATCTCCGACAGTCTCCTCTTTCACTTGGAAGGTTTGACCACTCCTAGGGCCATTTGGGGTAAGTTTTCAGATTTGTTTGGCACAGTCAACGAATTCCAGAAGCTTCAGCTTGATGCAGAGTTGACCTCTTTGACTCCTTCTGATTTCCCCACTATAGAGGACTTCTTGATGAAGTTCAAGTCTTTGCGTACAGTTTTGCAGGGATGTGGAAAAATCAAGACAGATGAAGAGTGTATCTATTTGATACTCTCAAAGTTGCGAGGACAGTACCAGATCTTTTCTTCCACTTTCTACTCCACCATGGATGCTTTGGGTACCAGACATGTTATGCCCTCTTTTGAGAATTTCTGTGACAGGTTGACTCGTGAGCAGTCCAAGATCACTCAGATGGATTCACTTGCAGGTTCACAGTCACAGGCATTGCTTGCCAAGACACTTCAAGATTCTCAGAAGCAGAAACCGAAGCAGATATCTGATTCCTCTTCTCATCACTCTACTGGCCCACCATCTTCTTCTAAGAAGGAGAAACAGAAGACTGAGAGCCCTTCATGTTCCTATTGTCAGAAGGGAACACATGATGAGTCACTTTGCTATCAGAAGAAGTTTGATGGTTACGAGAAACAGATAGCAGATTTGCAAGCTCTTCTTCAGCAGAGCAATCTTTCCTCTCCATCCTCTTCTGGCTCACAGGGGTCTGCTTATCAGTCTTCCTCTATCTTTTCTACAGCTGGACAGGATCTTGGAAAGGGTCATGCATTACGGGCTTCTGTTGCATCCCCTTCACAGGTCCCTTGGATACTGGATTCAGGTGCTTCTCACCATATGGCATCTTCTCGGGAGATCTTCTCTTCTTTTGAGGCTTCTCCTATTTCCCATATTATCATTGGGAATAACACTGTTATGACTGTCTGTGGGAAAGGCACTGTATGCATTCAGGATGGCACATTCAATGATGTGTTGTATGTTCCATCTCTGTCTTCAAACCTTCTCTCAGTTTTTTAGATTACTCACAGTGGGTCAGGGAAGACAGTTGAGTTCACTCCAGATTTAGTCTTCATCCGAGATAGTATGACAGGAAGTATTGTTGCTACAGGGACAGTTGATCATTCCACCCGTCTTTACTCCTTCTCACACTTTGGTCCACCTTTGCCAGAGCACGACTCTCCTACTTTGAGAGAGCTTCATGTGGTACAGTCAGGTCGCTTGAACCTTTGTGTGGTTCCTGAGACTACTGTTATGACTGCCATGCCACCACCTGTTGAGCTTTTTTCTGTTCAGCTAGATTCTTCTTCAGCACTGCTTGATCCTCCAACTCCATTCATCGAGCCACCAGGTGCAGTTGTTGAGGATTCTTTAGAGGACACTCATCTCCTCTCTCATGACAGTGTCAGCACACCTGTCATACCACTTGCATTGGGGATTCCCTTTCAGGATCCTCGTGTCTTCTCATTTGAGCATCAGCTCGGCCTTCCAGTGACACCTCATCCTTCGAGGTCACCTCTTCAGCACCCACTGACCTTCACTCCTCTGCATTGGAGTCACAGTGGTTTGCTCATTGCTCCAGGGGTTCTTTCATTCTGGGGGGCTTTGGAGCCTCGACCCTCTCTCTCGGGGGGGTTGGCAGCACGCATTGTACTTATGGCTTTGAGAGAGTCTCTTGAAGTCATTCCTTCTTGTCTTTTCTTGCTTTTTCATCTCTTTTTGGAGAGGAGTTTTTTCCCACTGGGTTTTCTCCTTTACTCCGGTTTATAGAGATTTTCTTGTACTGGGTACCTAATCAGGCCTTGTTGCCGGGACCCATTTTTTTCTTGCTTTCTTAGCTGTGCTAGGTTAGCTTCCTCTTGAGCTACGCTTAAGGGGGGGTGTTAGAGTAATAGATATATTTGACTTTATAATTAAATCATTTTGATTTAATTACTTAAGTCCTCTATTATTCTTTTTCACTTAAGCTATCTCTTTTAGGTGCATAATAATTAATATTTCTATTAATTATTATTACACAACCTAGCTTTGTGTGGCTTTAGGGTTTCCTTTCTTATAAGCCGCTTTTGTAATTATTTCCCCAATTCTCTCTTAATACATTTTTGAGCTCTATCATTTTGAGCACAAGAGGGTTTTACTTTTTCTAGTTTTAGCTTCATTCTTTGTAACAGGTTTATTGCATGCAGCTGGATCTTGGAGTTGAATCTGATATTTCATCAGTTTCTACAGTTAACCTCCTCCTTCGTTAGCCATGATGAATCTTCAACAGGTCATTCTTTTCATTTGACCAAATATTCTTCATATGTCATGTTCCTTGTGCTTCTGCCAACATGATTGTCCAGTATGTCTTCAATCTCCTTGATATCTGAACTGGTTGCTGGAATACTCTAATGTGTTGCTGTAACCTCATCTTCAACACCTCCTTCATGATACTCTATCAGATCTAAAATAGTAAATACTGGTGAAATATTCAGCTCAGTAGGCAACTTGACCTCATATGCATTTCCTGAATCATGCTTCTTTAGGATCTTACATGGCTCAAACTTCTTCATTTTCAGCTCCTTATATGTACCAACTGGAAATCGCTCCTTCTGCAAATGAACCATGACTTCATCTCTAAACTGAAATTCCTTATGCCTTCTTTTCTCATCTGCCTTAGCCTTATACCGCACATTCATCTTGGTAATATGCTTCCTCACCTCCTCATGGATGTTCTTCAAGTGTTCTACAAAATCCTCAGCTTTAGCACTACTTATTTCTCCTTTATCTATCTTCCTCAACTCAAATGCATTTCTGGGGCTACTTCCATATACAATCTATGGATGATGTGATGAACTAAATTTCAAATTTGTCTTCAACTCTTCACTTTCTGCTAGTGTCATTATGTGTGTTGCCTTATTTGACAAACTAGCTCCTGGAATCAAATCCATCTTATGATTGATCTTCCTTACCAGTGGTAATCCATCAGGTACATTATCAGATACAATATCTTGAAACTCAGTCAAAAAATCTACAACATAGGTACATCTTCTACTTCCTCTTTTCTAGCCTTTGGAATTAAGGTAAAACACATATGCTCATGTCGCATACCATCTAAGAAATTTCCTCTATCAACAAAAGTTATTCTTTCATTACCACATACCTTTTCTTCTTTTTCCCTCAATGGTTTTAGCTTATGTCGCACCCCATCCTTTATTAGGGAATAGGTATTCACACAACCATCATGTATAGCACATCTGTCAAACTGCCAAGGTCTACCCTTCAACATATGACATGCATCCATAGATATGATATCACATAGTACCTCATCATGGTACCCGTCGATCTTGAACTTCACTAGGCACTATTCACTGACCATGACCTTGTGGTCATCCTACACCCAGGCAACCCGATATGGATGTGGATGTTTCTACCTCTTGAGCTTCAACTTTGTCACCATCTCTTCTGACACCAAATTATTAGTACTGCCACTATCAATAATCACATCACAACACTTACCCTCACACTTGCACCTAGTATGAAACAGGCTCCTCCTTTGCTCAGGTTCATTCTCACCACTCAACAGGACTCTTTTGTTAATCAATGTTTCTCCTCTTTCAACATCTTCAGAATGTGATGATCTAGCATCTTCATCAGCATGTGCAAATTTGGCCTAGCCTCCATTCCTCCTATCCATCCTTCCTTGGTGTTGAGGACATTCAAATGCCCTATGACCTTCTTCTCCACAGTGAAAACATGTTCCATGGAAGCCTCCTCTTCCTAAACCTTGTCCTCTTCCTCTTCCTCTCTGATCTCTATTGTTTTGATCTTGGAAATGATTGAAATTATCTCCTCTCTGATTGTAACTATTACTGGCCTCATCCTACTTTTTCAGATCTTCATTTCGATCTCCATATGACCATCCACTAGATCTTCCATCATGACCTCTTCCGCTTTGTCTGCTCTCAAACTTCTTGTTCAGCTTTTCCTCCACTTTGAGGGAAAACTAGTATGCCTCTTCAATACTGTTCATTTGAACCAAATTCAACTCCTCCTGAATGCTCGGCCTCAACCCATTAAGGTAATGTGCAACTTTCTCCTTATCAACTTTCGCATGTCTTGTTCTGATGAGGATTCGATAGAACTCCTCTGTATACTCCTGAACAGATCTTCCTGCTTGCTTCAAACTTTGCATTTTCCTTAGTAGGTCAAGCTCATAATCAACAGGGATGAACTGTGGCTTCAATTTATCCACCATCTGATCTCATCTTATGATTTTATCCTTTCCTCTTTGATTTCGCTCCAATTGAATCTCTTGTCACCAGATCTTTGCATGACCTTTTAGTCTAGCTTTTGTGAATTTGACCCTATCAAGATCCTAAATATCTTCATACTCAAAATATTCTTCACATTCATTGATCCAGTCGATCAACTCCTCTGGGTTAAGATTCCCTAAAAATGTAGGAACCTCGATCTTAGGTCTTTTCCCGATCTTGGAAATGGCCCCAAAAATTCTTTCTTCCTCTTGCTTCATAACTTTGCTGCCTTCTTCTTGATCTTCTTCTTCGGCTTCATCCTTGCTTTTGTCTCTAACATTAAGATTTATTCCTCTACGAATCTCTTCTTGCAATGCTCGCGCTTGTCTCTGGAGTGCTCTAACCTTAGGTGTTACAACACTAGCTCTTCCGCCATGTTCCCTTCATGGAGGCATTTTTGTGATGCGCACTAAAACCCTAACCATGGTCCTAGTGCAAACTACCTCATAGTCGGCGATCTATTTACACAGAAACCCTAATCCACGGTCCTGGTGCAAACTGCCTCACAATCGGCGATCTGTTTACACAGAAACCCTAACCCACGGTCCTGGTGTAAACTGCCTCACAATCAGCAATTTGTTTACACACTCAGGAACTCCTGCTCTGATACCACTTGATGAAGGGTGCTCCCCTTAATACCACAAATACATAACAAAAACAGAGAAACAACAACAATTTGCAAGAACAGAAAATGGGCTTCTTATTATCTCCACAATTGTGGAATTACAAATTTTAGAATTACAATATGCAAAGCCACATGGGCATTCCCTTTACAATATTTTGTAGGACAAAGCCTTGAATCATTACCTAGATCTACCCTAGAACTATCCCAAACTACCTAAGACAACACTACGGGCCTTCCTTATATAGGTAATTTCCACCGGCCGAGAAGGTTCCAAAAATTTTACCCAACAAGGCCGACCAAACTTAGAATTATTTTATTTTACAATTTATTACATCAAAGTCAGCTCAAAATGAATTTTGAAACCCAAACAGAAATTTTGAAGGAAAATCATTTTCCGCCATTTCAGGTGACCCAACTTCCGAAGACCATAAGTCATCGCGAGTTGACCCGATTAACTATTATAACCCCATTCCAGAAAGGCCATGAAGCACTCTATGGGCTTGAGTCGCGCAAGTGCCTTTTATCCAAATTTTTAACCTCATCCAGGGCCTCTAAAGCCTTCAAAATTGAGTTCAAAGTTTATGTACCCTGTTGCCAATACCAAAAATATTCAATATCCACAAAGCTAGACTTGATCTGTCAATGAAACTTTACTGGCAGGCTAATATGACCAAAATGAACCTCCAGGGAAGAAATCAGAACATTCTGAGATTGGATGACCAACTTACTAAAAATAGCAAGTTTCCATAAATAGCAACTCTGCACAAGATAGCCCTCATTGAATACAAAAATAGAAATATTTTTGGGTGATGCAAGATTGCTCTTACACCCAGGATGCTCCTGCATCATAATCAAAATCCTTTAATCGAGGTTGACCTAACAGTCATTTTGTAAACCCTTTAATCAAGGTGACATTCTAATGGAATATTCTTAAGCCCTCTAACCAAGCCACTTTTAACAGAGTGATTAAATCCTTTAACAGGGTCACACCTAACAGTGTGTATTATAAACCTTTAATAGTGTTGGCTTCTCACATAGCTCACCTCAAAAGAGTGAAAATTAGTAGCATGTTACTGGTGGTTTTTCCCAAATTCGGTTTCCACATTAAATCCTGGTGTTATACTTGTGTGAATGTTATTTGATGTGAATGTTGTTGAAAGTTTTATATTCTGCAATTTGATTAATTTTGGACAATGGACTACAAGTTTTATCTTACTAATATATGTTGTAGAGACCGAGTGAATTTATGATTAGATCTAAGTTTGTTGAAGAGCTATAAAGTTCAATTGGTACATCTGGACCTAAGGATAATTGATTCATCCACCTTCTCAATTATTCTAAAATTATTCTAACAGTTTTGAGGGGTATGCCTATCTTTTAGCCCTCTATCAATCTCTAAGTGGTCACTTTTCCTCACATGGGCTCTATTTGGACCCCTCCCCTTTTTCCTACTAAAAAATTTCTTAATTATAGGCCCTCCAACAATATCCATTGTCATCTCCCTTCTACCCCAACTATCATTTTCTTGCCTAAAGTGTCGGTACAATGATACCACCTACTAACCAGTCAATTTAAAATTTAGAAAATTCACCTAAAGACAACATCTAATGATTTTTAAAATACCTTGACGGGGAAGCTCTTCTTATTCATGCCTCCTCTATACCTGAAGGAACACTCAGTGTACCAAAAAATAGAAAGAGTTATAAAAATATAAATATTATGGGAGTGCTTATTACCTTGAATATTTCTTCTTGTTGAGGCCTCATAAAAAAGCCACCCAAGGGTGGATATGGGAATAAAGATTAACATTTTGTCTATAGCCAAGAGACATTTACTATTAGTATTTTTCTATGTCACCCAACCTTTTTTATAGTTAAACCAACATATGATGTTCCTTCCTCATGCCATAACCCAGGAGTAGGTTAACGTTATGGAAAAGAATAGCAATCCAAAGTCTAATTCCCATAGAATCAAAATAAGCTATTGCTTCATTTTTCCTTTTTTCTTAGATGAGTGTTTCAATGTTAGGAGGGATATTTTCCATTTCATGCCAACATTTCGATCCCATCAATTCAAGACCTAACGTTTTCATAGCATCAATGGCCTTGTTCCCTTCTTTGTACAAGTTCTTAATATTAAAAAGCTCTAGACCAAGTAGGAGTCTATGAACATCTCTCAAAATTCCTTTTGTGCACAAGATAGCTTTAACTATACCTTTAACCATATTTATAATCAATAGTGAATCCCCTTCTATCACCAAAGTTTTTACACCAATAAAAAAGGTAAATTTGATCCTCCACAATAGGGTCATCCCTTTAGCCTGGTTATTTTTGTAACCATCTAGGTTACTAGTATAGGCTATGATCATATTTCTTGAATTTAGTTTGATGATACCACCTACAAAACTTATGTTCCCTATAGCTTCCCCACCAAATTTTAACTTTTTCCACTCTAAATATAGTGGTATCCATATAGTATTTCTCCTCCTCAACATTTTGGAATTTTTAAATCTAGCATAATTATCTAGAAGCTCCTAGTTTCTAGAAATCCTTTCTTCAAAGGGAGATGAGAGAAACAATGTACATTTCTATGTAGTGACAAAAAAATTCTCCTTATGGTACAGAAGCACCAAGGACAAGCACAAGGGCCTAGAGGAACACTAGGGTCATTGATAGATCCTAGGGGGAGTTGAAGACAAACATGACCATGACGGGTCATTTGGCATTGTAATAAGACCATATTTGGTCATTTGATTATGTTCTGATCATTTTGTATTAAGATCAATCATGTAAGCCATGATGGCATTTGGGGTTAGAAGAGTGCACCTTGGGGTCACTTGAGGATCCTAAGAGTGAATGATGTTGGAAAAGACCTATAATGTCCATATTGATTTTAAGTTGACCATTAGAGCCATTCAATGATGTCAAATACACTAAAAGTGCCAAAACATGTAAATTTGCCTACTTGGCAAAACAGGCCTATAGAGGCTCATGTGAGGGTTTAGAGAGGGTTTAAGGTCTTAAGTGTTAGGATAGGATCCTAAAAGGCTTTTAAAATTAATGTCTAGAATATGAAAATTCAAAATAATGAAGATTTTTTGAGTTGAAAACTATGTTGTCAACTTCACAACAATAAACTAAAATTGCAACAGTTAATTAACTGATTGTTGTTGGTTGCAGAGAAGTTGCAAGCAGTTAACCATCTTAGGGAGGCTTATTTGGGTAGTGTGTGCATGAGAGAGATTATAGGATTTTACGAGATTGATAGGGTGTGTAAGAGTTAGCAAAGGAATATAAACATAGTTGAATCAATAAACAAATTCATTTCTTGCAAACTGGCACAGTCTTGGTCGTAAGGGCACAATACTCATTTTGGGGTTCTTAAACTCTTCATTCAATGAAATATTGATTGGAAATGTAGTAGGATGATGATGGTTTAATTTTTTTTCATTTCCTTGTAATGGTGTATTGTCCTATTGACATTTGAAGAAAAGAATCTTAGTCATCTTTTGACTGTTCTTGAACAAGTCTTGTGTGCAATCAACAAATTGGTTTGAAGTTTCAATGAGCACATATGATCTCCCAATTTATGTGGTTATTATGGCTTTTTGGAGAATCCTATCCCTTTATATTATGTGCCATGTAAGTTTGATTTCATGAATATGCAGGAGGTTGGAGGAAGAGATCACTAATTGAAGTGAAATGTTGATTGAAGGGTAACTAGTGGATGGACCAATTAAGGTTTGAGAGATCCATTTGAAGGAGGGCTATTTTTTATGATTTGGTATGTCATTATATGTTCATTAGATGGTGTAGGATCTATTGGAAGGATCTGGAAGTGTGTGGAAGTGTCTTTTTGACAAATCCCTAGGCTAGTGTCCCTAGGAAGGAGGGTTTGGTGTTTGGGATGTTAGAACTGTTAGGAATGAATGTTGAATATGTCCTATGGGAGAGTATTCAAATTCATTCTATAGTAGTTGTATGTTGCATTCATGACTATGATTTTTATTGATGTCAACACAGTGATCTATTGGAGATTAGCATTTAAGAAAATAATGTTTGAATTAGCGCATGTGGAATATTGCAGATCAAGCTATGTGAAGTTGAGGATTTATTCTACATTGTGTCCTGAGATTGTGGTCAAGAGCACATATGGAAATTCAATTATTCATGACATTTATGTGTAATTTAGTGAAAGCAATATTCAAATAGTGTTCTTGAGAAGCGGCTTGTGGTAACTAGATGATATCTCCTAATCAGGATAGAATCTAGGCATGTGAAATTATACAGTTAATGAAGACATTTTGGTGGTAAACTAGATGAGACAGCATGGTCAGAGGTCACACATGTGAAGGTTTATTTTATTTTGAAGCCGACAATTTTTATGTAATTGTGGAATATTATGTAACATATGAAGGTTTATATTTTGTAATTGGTTAAGCCTTGTTGGCTAACTCATTTGTAATTATTTGAGTGTGGTATAAAGGAAGGATTATTTTCCTTATTGTAATGATGAGATATAGATGTGAATTGTGGAATTGAGCAATATATATTGTAAGAGGAGATGTAAATCACAGAGATCTGGTATTGAGATCTGGTGAAGCAGTTGGTGTGGTTTGGCATAGATAGAGGAGAAAAGATAAGTTGTTGAGATTAGTAATTGTTGGTATTATTCTATTTGGATAATACAGAGATCAATTGAACAGTGTGTTCAGTGATCTTTCCCTTGAAGTTGTTTGGACAGTGGGTCCTTCTGTCTTCCATAACTCTTAATCATGTTAGAATCTTTTAATAGGGATTCAAAGTCTCCTAGTAGGGACTCATATGTACTGAATGTATTTCATAAGGATCCTAACAGATTCCATCCTCTCGTAAGGAATTTTCATATTAGTACATCTTTTGTGGGCATCATTCCCACCAGGGTTTACTTTCTGATCAAGAGGTTCCCTAGTCAACATATCTTAGTCAACATATCTTGTGTTATTGTGTTGTTGTGTATGTTTATCTTTCTATGGTTGTTTCTTATATTGATTACATGGTTGAAATCTGATAATGGTAATAAAAAAATTTATTATCTGATAACTGATTCACCCCCCTCTCGGTTATCTTGGTGGACTTTACTTTCTAACAATTGGTATCAGAGAGACAGGTCCTTGAAGGAAAATTTTAACAACTTAAGGAGATCCATGGAAACTCATTTCTGGAAGGAAAGACCTAAGTTTGATGGAGTAAAATATGATAGTTGGAAAGAGAAGATGAAGACACATTTTCTATGTTTAGGACTAGGATACTGGTTAATTACAAAGAATGAGAAGACTATCATTGAAGAAGACAAAATTGAAGAATGTATTGATACAGAGAGAGATTAATTCATGTGTAACATACTTGCCTGAGAAGCACTTTTGTCAGCACTTCTAGAGAATGAATACAGTCATGTAAAAACTCTAAGGACATCTCATGAAATTTGGTTAGCTTTACAATCTACTTTTGAAGGTGATATGCATGCAAAGAGAGTCAGATCACATAATTGGATATGTTCATTTGAAGATATAAAAATGATGGAAGATGAATTTGAACTAGAAGTTATATTGGTAGGATATCAGAGATTATTGCATTTATCAAAGCTTGTGAAGGAAACAAGACTGAGGATGAAGTGATATGGAAGATCTTAAAGACATTGAACCCTATATTTAAGAATACAACACAGATGATTGAACAAGTTATACCTTGCACTGAAAATTTTACGATAGAAACTCTTCTTAGAAGATTAGAAGCAACAAAGATAGGCTTGAGATAGTCACGAGATCTACCTAGAATTGAGACAGCATTCAATGCACTTGGTGTTCACCCTACTTTGTCAAGAAGTATTAATGTCATTGGAGATTATGCTACATGCAACAGGTCTAAGACCGAAGAAGATAGAAAGATTGAGGAAGGAATTGCCTTGCTTGTGAAAAGAGAACCTGAAGGTAAGAAAATCTTTAAATGTTGGACTTGTCAAGAATATGGTCATTTTGCATCTAAATTCCCTAAGAGAGTAAAGAAATATTAGAAGAACTTTAAACCTAGAAGATCTAAAGAGTGTTACTATGCTAATGATGAATAACTTGAGGCTAGTGTTGATAAATTCTTAAGTGAAAGTGATAATGACAATGATGATATAGGATTTGTAGCAATAAAAGAAGAAAACTCTGAAACTGAAGCTAGATAAGAAAAAGCTTTAGTTTCCCAAGTAGGAAAGAAAACTAATTGGATCATAGATAGTGGTTGTTCACATCATATGATTGGAGATATGAAGAAATTTATAAAGCTTAACAACTATGATGGAGGAATTGTTAGAGTTGGAAACAATGCACCTTGTTTGATAAAAGGAATAGGATCTATTACTCTTGATGGAAAGACTAATATTGATGATGTTTATTTTGTGGATGGATTGAAACATAATATTTTAAGTGTTGGAAAGTTAGTTGATAAGGGATATCAAGTTTGGTTTATTGAGAAAACTCATGTGATCAAGGATAAGGATGGTAATTTTATTGGAACTAGATCAAGAACCAGAGGTAATGTATTTTAGTTAAATCTTGCTAAGATGACATGTTTGATTACCAAAATTGATGACAATTGGTTATCGCACAGAAGGTTTTGTCACATATACTTTGATAACATTGTGAATTAAGTAGTACATTTGCAGTAAGAGATTTTCCTAAGATTATGAAACCTACTAATATGATTTGCAAAGAATGTGTTATGGCTAAGCAGAAGAGAAGTTCATTTCCTAGTAAGAAGTTCACATCAGCAGAGAAGTTGGAAATTATTCATACAGACTTGAGCGGTCCCACAAGGACTAGAGGATTCTATGGTGAAAGGTATTTTATGATTCTTGTTGATGATTTTACAAGAATGATGTGGATTGCATTTCTTAAAGAAAAGTCTAAGGCATTTGATAAATTTAAACTAATTAAGAATAAAGTTGAGAATGAATCTAAAATGAAGATTAAATGTTTAAGATCAGATAGAGGTGGAGAATTTACTTCAAAATAATTTAACACTTTTTGTGAAGTGAATGGTATTAAGAGATAGTTTTCAGCCCCTAGAATGCCTAAACAAAATGGTATTGCAGAAAGAAGGAACAGATCAGTAACTAAAGCAGCAAGATTTATGTTATTTGAAAATGATTTGGCGAAGACATTCTGGAGAGAAGCAGTGAATACAGTAATATATACAATGAATAGAGTACAAATTAGAGTAGACACAGACAAGACACCTTATGAACTATAGTTTGGACATACGCCATCAGTTAAGTATTTCAAAATTTTTGGAAGTAAGTGTTATATTAAGAGAGATGATGACATTGGTAAGTTTGATCCCAGAAGTGATGAAGGTATATTTCTTGGTTATTCATTGAAAAGAAAAGCTTATAGATGTTTCAATAAAAGAACTAAGACTATTGTTGAGAGAGCACGTGTTAAAATTGATGAAAAGTTCAAAATTCAAGAAAGAATGCTTGATTATGGATCTGATGACGAAGTTCATCCTAGAATTGATCAAGAAAATGTTGAATTATTTTATGAAATTGACAGTGATTTTTAGAATGAGAGTCACATTGAGGATATAAGAGAAGAACCTAGAGCAGAACATGGAGTTGAAGCAAGAACTGAGACAGTGACACCTAATAGGAATCTAGCAAGAAATCATCCTATTGATCAGATTATTGGAAGCATAGGAAAAGGAGTTCTAACAAGGAATAAGGTACAAGAATAACTATGTTTGATTTCTCAAATTGAACCTAAAACTATAGATGAAGCTTGTAAAGATGAAAGTTGGATTAAAGAAATGAAGGAAGAACTAGATCAAATTGAAAAGAACAAGACTTGGAATTTGGTCCATAGACCTAAAGATAAAAATGTTATAGGAACTAAATGGGTATTCATGAACAAGATGAATGAAAAAGGAGAAGTTGTAAGGAACAAAGAAAGATTGGTATGTAAAGGATACTCATAGCAAGAAGGAATTGACTATGAAGAGACATTTGCACCTGTTGCAAGAATTGAAGCGGTAAGAATGTTTTTGGGTAATGCAACTTATAAAAAATTCAAAGTGTATCAAATGGATGTGAAGTCATCATTTCTAAATCAAGAATTGGAAGAAGTCTACATTGAGCAGCCTGAAGGTTTTCCCTTGACTCATGAAGGAGATATGGTATGTAAACTGAAGAAAGCTTTATATGGACTGAAACAAGCACCTAGAACATGGTATGCAAGATTGGATAAATATTTGATAAAATTGGGATTTACTAAAGGCACGATAGATAGTAATTTATATCTGAAAGAGATTGAGAATGGCTTATTGATTGTAGTTATCTTTGTTGATGATATTATCTTTAGAGGTGAAGATGAAGCTAGTGATAAATTTGCTGATGAAATGAAGACAAAATTTGAAATGAGCATGATTGGTGAGATGAAATATTTTTTAGGATTACAGATAGAACAAAACAGTGATGGTATTTTCTTATGTCAAGAAAAATATCTGAAAGACTAGTTGCAGAGATTTGGAATGGAAAATTGTAAGCTAGTTGGCACACCCATGGTAACTAGTCATAAGTTATCTAGCACAGATGAAAATCCTGCAGTTGAGCAAAAGAAGTACAGATCCATGATTGGAGGATTGGAGTATCTAACTCATACAAGACCAGATATATCACATGCAGTTGGAATTGTTGCAAGATTTCAAGTTGATCCCAAAGAGTCACATTATGCAGCAGTAAAAAGAATATTTAGATATTTGAAAGGCACAATTGACTATGGGTTATGGTATGAAAAATATAATGAGTTTACCCTATGTACATATACAAATGTAGATTGGGGAGGTAGCGTTGATGAAAAAAGGAGTACAAGTGGTTGAGAATTTTTTCTTGGAGGAAGATTGGTTTCTTGGCTAAGTAAGAAACATAATTATATTTCATAGAGCACAACAGAAGCAGAACATGTAGTAGTAGCAAATAATTGTAACCAAATAATTTGGATGAAACAAATATTTAAGGATATCGGAATCAAATTCGATGAGCCTGTTGTTATACACTGTGATAACACCAGTACAATAAGTATGTCGAAGAATCATGTGTTGCATTCTAAGACAAAGCATATAGAAATCAAGTATAATGTTGTAAGAGAGAAAGTTGTAGAGAAAGAAGTTAGACTTGAGTATATAAGTACAAAAGAGTATATTGGAGATATATTTACAAAGCCCTTACCTAAAGACACATTTGAGTATTTGAGAGGTATGCTTGGGGTTATGCCCCAACCTACTTTTAAGAAGTGATGCAGATTGTTGCATCAATCCAGTGGTATATGAGCTCTATATTTTATGGACTATATTCTGGTACTTCCTCTATGGGGGAGTATCTGTATTTTGAGCTAAGTCATAAATGACTCTTGTGAATGTATTTTCTGAAAAGTGTCTTTTGACATTGAGGTTTTTGAAATGGATTGACATAGTGATGCTTTATTTGTCATTGATGTTAATGGGGGATAAGGATACATGAAAAACATCTGTTGGAGGAGAAGAAGCAATATAAAATGAAAAACCTATAAGATTTTATTAATGAAGAGGACTTGAAAATATTTCTGAGCAGTAGTGTTGCAGTTTGGTATTTATGGAACTTGGATGTTTTTTCATCTATGTTGCCATCAATGCCAATGGGGGAGATTGTTAGGAATGAATGTTGAATATGTCCTATGGGGGAGTATTTGGAGTCATTATATAGTAGTTGTATGTTTCATTCATGTCTGTGATTGTCATTGATGTCAACACAATGATCTACTAGAGATTAGCAGAGAAGCAGATAGTGTTTGAATTAGCGCACATGGAATATTGTAGATCAAGCTATGTGAAGTTGAGGATTTATTCTACAATGTGTCCTGAGATTTTGATCAAGAGCACATATGTAAATTCAATTATTCATGACAGTTATGTGTAATTTAGTGAAAGCAATATTCAGACAGTGTTCCTGAGAAGCGGCTTGTGGTAACTGGATGATATCTCCTAATCGGATAGAATCTAGGTATGTGAATTTCTATAGTTGATGAAGACATTTTTGTGGTGAGCTAGATGAGATAGCATGGTTCAAGGTCACTTGTGTGAAGAGTTATTTTGTTTTGAAGCCGATAGTTTTTATGTAATTATGGAATATTATGTAACGTGTGAAGGTTTATATTTTGTAATTGGTTAAGCCTTGTTGGTCGTCTCCTTTGTAATTATTTGAGTGTAGTATAAAGGAAGTATTTGTTTCCTTAATTATAATGATGAGATATAGATGTGAATTATGGAATTGAGAAATATATTTTGTAAGAGGAGATGTGAATTGCAGAGATCTAGTATTGAGATCTGGTGAAGCAATTGGTGCGGTTTGGCACAGACAGTGGAGAAAAGATAAGTTGTTGAGATCAATAATTGTTGGTATTATTCTATTTGGATAATATAAAGATCAGTTGGATAGTGTGTTTAGTGATCTTTCCCTTGAATTTGTTTGGACAGTGGGTCCTTCTATCTTCCTTAACTCTTAACCGAGTTAGAATCTTTTAACAGGGATTCAAAGTCTCCTAACAGGGACTCATATGTACTGAATGTGTTTCATAAGGCTCCTAATAGATTTCATCCTCTCATAAGGAATTTTCATATTAGTAAATCTTTTGTGGGCATCATTCCCACCGGGGTGTACTCTCTGATCAAGAGGTTTCCTAGTCAACATATCTTTTGTTATTGTGTTGTTGTGTATGTTTATCTTTCTATGGTTGTTTCTTATATTTATTACATGGTTGATATCTGATAATGGTAATAAAAGTTGTTATTATATGATAACTGATTCACCCCCCCCCCCCCACCTCAGTTATCTTGGTGGACTTTACTTTCTAACAAGAACTTGGTGGCACCTCTTATAAGGTTAAAAATATATTTATTTGGATCATGTTTAAAGTATGTTTAATGTTTGGGAGGTTTGGGGGTGGGTTTTCAATAGTAATTGCTTTGTAAATGGAGGGCTAAAAAGGGCTATTTGTAGGGTAACAAGGTACTGGTTTGGACAACTGGTCCAAAGGAGGAGTAGATGATTATGAGATATGTTATGGAGAAGGGAAAAGGGTATATAGATATGCTCTTTATTTTGTGAGTATTTTGGAGAATTTTTGTGTAATCCTTGGAAAACCCATTGAGCATGGCTACTAGGGATTAAGGCCTAGTTAGCACCCAAATAAGGGATAGTTGATAGAATGAAAAGATTGGTTGAAACCATTGATGTGTTTGAGGGACATTGGAGTGATTACAAAGGTTTGGATCCTATTGGTGGCATAAGGAATTTTTTTTCACTCTTATAGGTTATGGTGTGGATTGGGTCAATGATGATGATCCTAGAAAAGAAGCTAGTTTGGTGTTGTTACAAAACAAATAGAGTCCCTCTTGAACTTTCTGATTAAAATTCCACCTAAGGCCTCTACATCACCTTATGTAGCTAGTATCTAATGAATGAAAAACACCATCCACATTATTCTCAACTTCCCTAAAGATCTTATTCTTTCTCTCCTTCCATAAGCTCCAAGTAAGATGTGGGGGAATTTTATTCCAAAGATAAATAATCATAGGATTGTGAATGAGACCTTTCCATTCCATGAGAAGCTATTCAACATTATTATTCAAGCCCCAAGCTATATATAGTTTAACAAGGAATTTTTCCACAACTCTTGAGGAAACTTGTAGTATCAAAATATGAGGGATGGACTCTTCCTCTTTTTTACAAATCACACATCTATTTGTGATTTGAAAGCCCCTCTTAACCAAATTGGCTTAGGTTACATTTTTTTGTGCATGAAAGTTGACATAATAAATTAACCTTGGTAATCAATAGGGGGTTCCAAACCTCTTTGTACCACTGATGTGTATTCCCAAGATTCAATAGCAAAACATATGTTGATCTAATATAAAATTCACCCCTAGGGATTTTACACCAAATGACCTTATCATCCCTTGGAAATAGAGGAAATCTAAATTTTTGCAAGATCATTTGCAACTCACTGGCTTTGAGAATTAGAGCTAGCTAGGACAATTAGCATTGGTTCAAGTTATTCCAATAATTCTAGGGGGAGATATAGTCACCCACTTTATTGCCAAAAAATATACTAGCCATCTCATGGAAACCTTTAAAATCTAGAGTTTCTATCATAGGTATCTTAGTAATCTAGGTGTCTCCCAGAACCTAGTGATTTTACCATCCACAATAAACATTTTTAAACCTGAATAAATAAGCCTCTTCCCATTCATAATGTTACTCCAAATTTTTGAACCACTTGGGAAAGTAGGACTAAAGATATGATTTGAAACTTCTTTGAGTTGAGATATTCTACACTCATTAATCTGCACCAGTAGGTCATATGAAGATCAAGTTTCCATACATTTTTTTAGTAAGAGCTTCGTTCATATGGATTATCTTTTTAATACCTAGTCCATCCTCTTTCTTTGGTTTATAGACTCTATCCCAATTGATGAGGATCATTCTCTTTTTTTCCTCCATCCAATTCCATAAAAAAGTCTTTTGAGCTCTTTCAAAATTTACAACCATATTGCCATTAATATTAAAAATCAAAAGAAAGTAAATTGGTATACCTTGTAAAGAAGCAGTCAGGAGATGAAGTTTACCTAGACCACTTAGAAATTTCCCTTTCCATCTGTATGGGATAAAATATGGATGGGGTCCTAGAACAATGACTTGCTTATAAAAGAGACCCCAAGACCAATATTTTACACTTACATGAAATTGTATTGATATAGAAAGTAAATATAGATGATTAATATTGAAATGGAGAAATAAAGGTACTTACCTCCGAAAAAGAATTGGCTGAAAACCCTGTCAAACAATCTCAAAAACTATTGATTCCCACATTCCTAAATCGAAACTACAAGATCTACAAAACCCAGAAATATTTTTCAATTCTAAGGGAGCTCGTCTTTGACCCTCATAAAAGGTCAAAGGCTACATTTTTTCTAAAGGTCAATTTTGACTTTTTTCACAGATCTCGGAAGTTCGGCGAAAAGGGTATCCAAATCTACTCTCAGATCCGAAATCCAACACCTGTACCTGCAAGAAAAATGGTTTTTTTTGTTGGGGGGATGGGTTTGCCTTAGTCAAACCCCAATTTAGGAATTAACCTTGAAATTGAATTGAAATTGCTGGAATAAACAAAGTAAATGGAACAATTCACCTTGCTTGAGTTGAAACCCTTGTGGAGGATTCGAATCCTTGAATCCAAAAGAATGGATGAATATAGAATCAAATGTAGGATGTCTCCAATCAATTTAATTTATATCTTCAACACCAATCTTGAATGGATCTTGACTTAGGAAGAGGCTTGAATGGAAATGGAGGAATCTTCAACAAGAGAGCTCTATAGAGCTTGAATCCTTCAATGGCTACTAATGGATCTCCTTGATGAATTAGATCTTGAAAGCTTGAATGCTTGATCTTCTTGCTTGCTTTCACTTGAGACCTTGATCATGACAGTGGATGAAGAAAATGAGAGAGGAAGGCTTCCTTTTATAGTGATCTAGGGCACAAGAGGGGCCTCATAGAAAACAATAATTAAGGGCCCATGGCACAAAACTCTAGAGAGGTGCACATGGAGAGGAAATTAAATTAAAGTCTTGACACAAAACTCTAGGAGGGGACCACCCTTAATATAGAAATAAAATAATTATTTAAGAGCCTTGTCATAAAATTCGAGGTAAGGCCAACCCCAAAGTTAATTTGAGCATTAGGCACAAAACTTGAGAAAGGCTAATCTCCAATAATAAATTAGGATTCCTATAAAAATATTGAGAAAGGTCCACCTCAAATATTAATTTGATAATTTGACACTTAACCCAAGAAATAGTGGCCCCGAAGAGGGAGAAGACAAGATTTTGATGAAATCCCACAACCAGAGGCTAACCCCGAGGATCTCGGACCCTAGGGTCAAGGATGAGCTTGAATCTGACTAGGTCAAGGTTGAGGTCGATCCTGACCAGGTCAAGGTCAAGGTCAACTTTGACCCCATAAGGTCGACTTTGACCTAGTGGTCAAAAACCTCAAGATCCTGACCCAGAATGCTAGGAAAATGTCAGGAAGAAGTGGAAAATGGGGTAGAACAGGGGAAAAATCCAAATCCAAGTCGAATACCCATTCAAGGTATTCAACATGACCCCAAACCACTTACTCAGAGGGCTAAATGCTCTTATCATGGAAGTGCTTCCATTTTAAGATGATACATTAAGCCCCCACTTTAGCAAGAGTATGGACTCGATGCAAACTCTTGGTAAAGGAGATCACAAAGAAAAAGATAATCTTATTGAAATCAAAGGGATAAATGAATCCTCAAGCCCCCAGGGACTTGATTCTTCATCAACTCCAAGATTTCAATAAGAGAGACATCACTGAAGAAAAGAGAGAAAAGGAGAGAGAGGAGTGGTTAGATCACCTAGTAAGATGTGTGTATCTCACTGTGAACCACAAAAGGATAGGATGGCCTACCAAGAAAACACTTGATAGTCACCCCATAAAGTTGTGTGCCTTCTAATGACTTTGTGCATGTATGTAGTGTGTCTTCTGATGGCTTTTATAAAGTACCCATGGATCCACCTTCTTGTATCACCATGGAATACAAAATGTGTGTCTCCTCAAGATTTAGCAACTTATGTGAGTTACCTTTAGAAGATTTAGCATATAGATGCGTGTCTTTTTAGGACTTAGCAACTTATGTGTGTTACCTTCCAATATTTAGCATATTTGAAACTGGAAATGCATGTCCCTTCAGGATTTAGCAACTTATGTGCATTACCTTCAGAGGATTTAGCATATTGAAATTGGAAATGCATGTCCCTTTAGGATTTAGCAACTTATGTGTGTTACCTTCCAAGATTTAGCATGCTTCAAAACAAAAGGTTAAAACAAAAATACATACTATAGAATGAGGGAGGCTGTATATATGCCCCCCTCCTTAATATGGAAAAAACATACTATTTTGACATGTTAAGGAAAGAAAAGAACAAGGATAAAGCCTTCTTCAACATCAAGACAATATCCATAGACAACACCCAGTCCAAGCCAAGAAGGTCACAGCTCCTATGAGGCCATGGAAGGGACGAATGCAAAGAGATATCATGCAAGAAGTGAAAATGTAACCCTTGTGAGGGATAGCACACTATTCAATTTCCAAGGTGAGAGATATATCAACCATGGAAACCCAATGTCAAATAAAAAAAGAGGTTGTGATCAAGGACAAAGATCCTCAATGCAAACCAAATTTTTCATGTATTATTAGATATCACATAATAGATAGATACTACTTAACCAAGGAAAGAGGTGAATCCTAGAAAGATAGAAAAGAAGGAGATGACATCCTTGCCCCCCAAGCATAGGAACAAGGATGGAAAGGGACCTATTATATCACTCACAATACTATACAAGAAAATGAGCCCCCAAGGATTAGGCTATCAGTGTTTACATAATGTGGAGCTCCATAATAGGAACATAAATGTTATTTAGAGAAAATAGGATTGAAATACAACTCATTGCCACATGATATAAAAATAACCTTACTATCAATGAGCTACCTAATCTTATAATCTAAAGCTTGACATTCATTAGTAGAGTGATCATGAAATCTATGATATAAACAAAAAGAAAGAGTCTTCAAGTGTGGACTACATTTCTTTTTGCGTTTAGGTCTAGTAATCAGCTTAGCACGAAGGAGTTTAGGCAAAATAACTTCTTGGTCAAATTCCTTCATAGGTTCATCATGTCTTGAAGTGTTATTAGAGATGTTGTTAACATTGATTTGTTGTCGAGGATTAAATCCTAATCCATAAGAATGCTCATGCCCCCTAGTATGTAAGGGCATTTGAATTCCCTATTTATGCTTACCACATCCTGGACCATTAAATCCTTGTTTAACTAGGAAGTGATAACCATGACCATAACAAGAAGCCATATCAGAAGGAGTCAATGGAACTTCAGTAGTCACTATGTCATCATTAGTAGGTTTGAAAGATTCATTGTGGGTAGAAGCAGTGACAAAGTTATTACAAAGGGTTTTAGAAGTAAAAACTCATTGTTCAAACTCTCTTTGTTTCTTCATAAAATCAAGATCATTAACTTTATACTCTCCAATAAAGGTAGGATTAAAATCCAAGGTTCCCCAATCATCGCCAAGAAGAGCATTAGAGAAAGAAGGATTGCTATTAGGAGTAGAAGTAGTGTGAGTTTGAATATTCAGACAAGGATTAGGTGCATCATCTGCATGAAGTGAATACATCTTGTTATTATGTATAAACTTGACTTTATGGTGAAGGGTGGAAGGAATGGCATGCATCTCATGAAACCAAGGTCTACCCAAAAGAAGATTATAATTGAGAGGTCCAGGTATAACATGAATAGGTGTATTTAGGATGACCGGTCCTACTTTGATAGGTAAGGTAATGATTCCTAAAGTGTTCTTAGCAATGTTATCAAAGCCATGTATAGGAACATTGTTAGGTTGAATAGTTGAAAGATCGGCGTTAATCACTTTGAGCATGTCCATGCTACAAACATTAAGCCCAAATCCATTATCAATCAAGGTCCTACAAATGATACTTTTATTGATAGAAACGGCAACCATAAGAGCATCATATTGATTCTAAACTTCTTTAGAAGGCAAATCCTTTTGAGTAAAAATAATGTCAAGAGGACCCGGGGTAGCATGCATGCATTGTAAGAAGTTATTGATGTTATCTTGATTAGGAGGTGGAGTGGGAAGAGTTGATAGAGATTTTTTCAAGGCTTCATAGTAGGTAGGTGAAGTTTGAAGAAGCTCCCATAAAGAAATCTTGGCAGGAGTATTTTGCAATTGGGTTATCAAATCATACTCCTTGCTAGGAAGACGAGGTGGAGGAGGAAGAATAGGTTGAGAAGGTGGCAATGAAGTAGAAACCACTAGATTAGGTTGAAGGTTATTCCTTGTACGATATCTGTGAGCTATCAAATCTTTGTCATTGAAAGACTGTAAAGACTCCATAGGTTTACCTTTGATAGTAAGGCGAGGACAACCTTTGACAGTTAGCAAGGGTTTAGGATAAACCATTTTAGTTGTCTCAACAATACAAATAGATTCACAAGATCCAAGAAAAGAGGACATCCTAGGAGGAGATGAGGTAAGATCTTGATTCTCCATAGGATCGTCACTAAAAGGGAGAGCATTAAGGGAATTCATATCATTCTCCACTAATGCCTCATCACTAGAAGGAATCTCAAATGGAGGTAAAGGATCTATAATATCATCTTCTTTAGCTAAAATGTCTACATGAGGGGAGTGTGATTTAGAAAAATAGTTATCATCATGTATCAATATGTCATCCATTAATAAATCACCCTCTTGTATCAAAGCTTCTTTGCGAGGAGGGGATAAATCAATGTCATTATCCAAGGGATCATCCACAATGGTTTCATGAGGAAGAGAATAATCAACATCCAAATCCAAAGGTTCATCCCAAATAGGAGGATTATCATCCCTACCAATAAAGCACAGTGTAGGGTTGCTATAATTCACTAAAGCTTGATCCCTAGAGGGGGAAGGACATCTAGTAGGAGAAGAATTAACATCAATCTTCAACTCCTCTCCATAAAGAGAAATATGGCAAAGATCACATGTAATAAATGAAGTCTTTCTAGGTGTAATGCCATGCAATGTTTGAAACAACTTATGGAACATGATAACAAATAAAGAAATGTGTAGAAAATAGATCTAGATATATCCAAATGCATTCAAAGGAAATCAAACACCACAATTACAATAGGGCATCTAATTCCACAAAAGGAGTTGTCATAAAACAGGTTCACCAAAATGTATAGTGAAGGTGAACACACAAGGGAATACAAAGGAAGATCTAACACAATAGAGCATCTAAAGTCCCAAAAGAAAGGAGGGTAAGTGTGTTGGGTTCACCAAAATGTATAGGATAAAATATGGATGGGGTCCTAGAACAATGACTTTCACATAAAAGAGACCCCAAGACCAATATTTTACACTTACATGAAATTGTATTGATATAGAAAGTAAATATAGATGATTAATATTGAAATGGAGAAATAAAGGTACTTACCTCCGAAAAAGAATCAGCTGAAAACCCTGTCAAACGATCTCAAAAACTGTTGATTCCTACATTCCTAAACTGAAACTGCGAGATCTAAAAAACCTAGAAATCTTTTTCAATTATGAGGGAGGTCATCTTTGACCCTCATAGAAGGTCAAAGGCTAAATTTTTATTTTGAAGGTCGATTATGACTTTGTTCGCAGATCTCAAAAGTTCACCGAAAAGGGTATCCAAATCCGCTCTCAGATCCAAAATCCCACACATGTACCTACAAGAAAAATGGTTTTGTTTGTTGGGGGGAGGGGTTTTCCTTAGTCAAACCTCAATTTAATTGACCTTGAAATTGAATTGAAATTGTTGGAATAAACAAAGTAAATGGAATAATTCACCTTGCTTGAGTTGAAACCCTTGTGGAGGATTCGAATCCTTGAATCCAAAAGAATGGATGAATGTAGAATCAAATGTAGGATGTCTCCAATCAATTTTATTTATATCTTCAACACCAATCTTGAATGGATCTTGAATTAGGAAGAGGCTTGAATGGAAATAGAGGAATATTCAACAAGAGAGCTACATGGAGCTTGAATCCTTCAATGGCTACTAATGGATCTCCTTGATGACTTGGATCTTGAATGCTTGAATGCTTGATCTTATTGCTTTCTTGCACTTGAGAGCTTGATCATGAAAGTGGATGGAGAAAATGAGAGAGGAAGGCTCCCTTTTATAGTGATCTAGGGCACAAGAGGGGCCTCATAGAAAATAATAATTAAGGGCCCATGGCACAAAACTCTAGAGAGGTGCACATGGAGAGGAAATTAAATTAAAGTCTTGACACAAAACTCTAGGAGGGGACCACCCTTAATATAGAAATAAAATAATTATTTAAGAGCCTTGTCACAAAATTCAACGTAAGGCCAACCCCAAAGTTAATTTGAGCATTAGGCACAAAACTCGAGAAAGGCTAATCTCCAATAATAAATTAGGATTCCTATACAAATATCGAGAAAGGTCCACCTCAAATATTAATTTGAGAATTTGACACTTAACCTGAGAAATAGTGGCCCCGAAGAGGGAGAAGACAAGATTTTGATGAAATCCCGCAATCGGAGGCTAACCTCGAGGATCCCGGACCCTACGGTCAAGGATGAGCTCGAATCTTCTAACCAGGTCAGGGTCGAGGTCAAATTTGACCCCATAAGGTCAACTTTGACCTAGTGGTCAAAAACCTTAGGATCCTAACCCATAATGCTAGGAAAATGTCAGGAAGAAGTGGAAAATGGGGCAGAACAGGGGAAAAAGCCAGATCCAAGTCGAATACCCATTCAAGGAATTCAACATGACTGGAAACCACTTACTTGGAGGGCTAAACACTCTTATCACGGAAGTGCTTCTATTTTAAGATGATACACCATCCTACCAATTTTTTCTACATTCTTTCACTAATAGAGTTCCAAAATTTTGGGGTCACTCTTTTACAGTAAGCAAAAAGACAAGATATGACCTAGGAAGGGAAACACTCTGATAGCCCAGAATCATTTTGATTTTTTCTTGTAAATCTTCCTTGGTGTTGAAGAAGTATAGGTTTCTTTTCTCATAATTGATATGTTCCCCTGAGGCCTTGGCATAGTCCTTAAGAAAGTTATTCAAAACTCTAGCCTCCACCATTGAATCCATACCAAATAAGATAGTTCCATAAACAAACTGTTTCACAACATTAGTAGAGATATAAAAAGTATCTTTGACCTCTTGCAAAGTCCTATCTCTACAAGTTTTTAAAAAATCCATCCCCACTTCAACCGGGATAATAAAGAGGTAATGGGAAAGATAGTGTCCTTGTTTGAGCCCCTTCGTTGCACCAAAATGGCCTATTGAGAGACTATTAACAATGACTAAAAACTTGAATAATTCAATAAAATTTCTCAGAATGTTTATCACTCTCAAATTGATTCCTATTTTATTCAATACTTTATATAGAGAATCCCACCAAATTCTATCATAATTGATTAACCAAATGATTAAATGTGTGATATAACACTATTAGGATCAATTGACCACTATGTTAGCTTGTGGTGACTAATCAGGAAAGTACTATCCAGGAAAGTATTGTACACTTTTCCTCCCGACCTCGCCGGGGTTCGGGGCCGGGCCGGGCCCCGAGCGGGCGTTTGGGGGCAGCAGCCCCCAAGAGTAGGGGTTCGGGGGCGCAGCCCCCGAGGAAATTTTTTTTTGAGGCCGACTACTTTCTTCGGTTATTTGGGCCGACTACTTATAACTCATTCTAACCCTAAAGCGGGAAAAAATATTATATAATATGGCTTAGGGTTAGGGATTTTTTTACGAAGTATGATTTTAGTACTTGCGGCAAAATTGGGCTGTAAGGGATTACGGATTGTAATCAGGTTGTAATCACTGGATAATAATAATATTGGACTCACTGTTGGTGGACGTAGCCCAGGGATTGGGTGAACCACGTTAAATCTGTGTGCGATTGTGTTCTATTCTGTGTGGTTTATTATTTTCTGATATTAGTTATATTTGCACATAATTGTTATTTCTGCCTTGTTAATCCTAACAAGTGGTATCAGAGCGAGGTTATTTCATTCATTCTTTCATCTATTCTCTGAAGCAGGTCTCACGAGTTAGTGGGAGAGTCTCTCGGTTAAGTGGGAGAAATGGCAGAAGAGGGTAGGCTGAAGGTTGATAAGTTTAATGGGCAGAACTTCCAGTTATGGAAGATGCAAATGGAGGATTATCTCTATCAGAAGGATCTATGGCGGCCATTAGAGGGAGTAGCCAAGAAAGAGCAATCAATGTCTTAGGAGGATTGGGATATTTTGGATAGGAAGGCACTGGGGAGTATTCGTCTATGCCTGGCACAATCGGTGGCATTCAAAATTACTGAAGCAAAGATAGCTAAAGATCTGATGGAAACCCTAGCGAAGTTGTATGAAAAGCCTTCAGCTTCAAACAAGGTATTTCTTATGAAGCGTTTATTTAATATGAAAATGGTAGAAGGTGGATCAGTTACTGATCATTTGAATGATTTTAATACCGTTACAAGTCAATTAACCTCAGTTAAAATTACTTTTGATGAAGAGGTTAGGGCTCTCTTGATTTTGTGTTCTTTGCCAGAAAGCTGGAATGGCTTGGTAATGGCTGTTAGTAATTCTATTTCTGGTTCTAATACCCTAAAGTATGATGATGTTATTGGTGTTATATTGAGTGAGGAAATTCGTAGGAAAAGCTCAGGGGCATCCACATCGGGTAGTGTATTGAACACAGAAAGCAGAGGCAGAACAAGAGATAGAGGAAACAACTCTGGAAATCATGGGAAATCAAGAGGAAAATCAAAGGGAAAGAGGTCTGAATCTAAAGGGCCAAATGATTGCTGGTACTGTGGAAAACCAGGTCATAAGAAGAAAGATTGTTGGTCTCGGAAGAAAGATCAAGGAGACAAAAATGATGGAAACAAGGAGGCAAATGTGGTAAGTAACAAATCTGAGGAGGATGCTTTGCTCTTGTCCTTAGAAAGTATTGATGATTCATGGGTTTTAGATTCTGGGGCTTCATTTCATGCTACACCCCATAGAAGTTATTTTGTTGATTATGTCCAAGGGGATTTTGGGCTAGTTTATTTGGGAGATAATGAACCCTGTCAGATTGTTGGAAAGGGAAAAATTAAGATTAAGTTGCAGAATGGGAATCATTGGCTACTACAAGAGGTAAGACATGTTCCAAGGTTGAGTAGGAATTTAATTTCAGCAGGGCAACTGGGTGATGAGGGTTGCACAGTTACTTTTAATGATAAAAATTGGAAGGTTTCAAAAGGTTCCTTAGTAGTAGCAAAAGGTGTGAAAGTAGGCACCTTATATCTTTGTACAGGTCATACTGTTCCTTCTACTTTAATTGTTTCAGAAGATAATGAATGTTCAGGAACAGTGGCTGCAGTTGAGCAGGAAGAACATCAAACTGTTGCTGTAGATTTTGACACAGCACTGTGGCACAACAGACTCGGGCACATGAGTGAAAAAGGTATGAAATTACTTCATTCAAAGAAAGTTTTACCTGGTCTGAAATGTGTCAATATGGATTTCTGTGAAAGTTGTGTTTATGGAAAACAAAAGAGAGTTAGTTTTGTGAAGAGTGGGAAGGAAAAGAAAAATGAGAGATTAGAGCTTGTGCATACAGATGTATGGGGACCAGCTCAGGTATCTTCCCTTGGTGGCTCTCTGTATTATGTTACATTTATAGATGATGCAACAAGAAAAGTATGGATTTATTTCCTTAGATAGAAATCTGATGTATTTCAAACTTTTAAGAAATGGAAATGCTTGGTTGAGACTGAGACTGGTAAAAAGTTAAAATGTCTCAGATCTGATAATGGTGGTGAGTATTGCAACATAGAATTTGAAGAATATTGTTCCTCTAATGGTATTCGTAGGCAGAAAACTGTACCAAGGACTCCACAAGAAAATGGAGTGGCTGAACGCATGAACAGGACAATAATGGAGCGTGCAAGGAGTATGAGGTTGCATGCTAGGCTGCCCAAAAATATGTGGGCAGAGGCAGTGAACACTACTGTTTATTTAATCAATAGAGGCCCCTCTACTCCTTTGGACTGTGGTATTCCAGAGGAAGCATGGAGTGGTAAGAAGGTGAGTTATTCTTTTCTCAAAACCTTTGGTTGTGAAGCTTTTGCACTTATAGATTCTGAAAATAGAACCAAGCTGGAAGCTAAGTCAAAGAAATGTGTATTTGTTGGGTATGGCATTGATGAATTTGGTTATAGGCTTTGGGATTTTGAAAATCATAAAATTGTAAGAAGCAGGGATGTCATATTCAATGAGAAAGTATTGTACAAAGATCTATTGCTGCAGTATGAGAAGAAAGAAAATGACTATGTATTACTGGATGATACTCCACAAGTTCATGTTCCAGTAGTTCCTTATGCTCCGCAACAACAGCAACAACAAATACCACACACCCCAGTGAGTGTTAGACAGTCAACAAGGCTAAGTAGACGTCCAGAAAGATTTTCTCCATCTTTGTATTCTATTCTGTTAACAGATGCTGGTGAACCTGAATGTTATAATGAAGCTGTGCAGGTGGATACAAAGCTTCAGTGGGAGTCTGCAATGACAGATGAAATGGACTCTTTGCTGAAAAATCAGACATGGGATTTATGTAAGTTACCTGCAGGTAAAAGGGCTTTACAGAATAAATGGGTTTACAGGATCAAAGAAGAGGATGGAGGTACGAAAAGATTTAAAGCTAGATTAGTTGTAAAAGGATTTGCACAGAAACATGGTATTGATTTTGATGAGATATTTTCTCCAGTTGTTAAAATGACTTCTATTCGTACTGTTTTAAGTATTGTGGCTACTGAAGATTTGCATTTAGAGCAGCTTGATGTTAAAACAGCCTTTCTTCATGGTGATTTGGATGAAGAAATATATATGGTTCAGCCACAAGGATTTGAGGTCAAGGGTAAGGAGAATTTGGTGTGCAGATTGCAGAAAAGTTTATATGGCTTGAAACAAGCACCTCGGCAATGGTATATTAAATTTGACACTTTTATGAATGGGCATGGATATATTCGGTGTCATTCTGACCATTGTGTTTATTTTAAGAGGTTGGATGATGACAGCTACATTATTTTATGTTTATATGTTGATGATATGCTTGTAGCTGGGTCTAACATGGATCACATTAAGGGGTTGAAACAACAGTTAGCAAAATCTTTTGCTATGAAGGATTTGGGGGCAGCAAAACAAATCCTTGGTATGAAAATTTGTAGAGATAGGAAAAATAAGAAATTGTCTCTATCTCAGGCTGATTATATTGAGAAGGTGTTGCAACGTTTCTCTATGGAAAATGCCAAAGCTGTCAGCACACCTTTGCCTGGTCATTTGAAATTGACTAAGGATATGTGTCCCAAGACACCAGAAGAAGAGACTAAAATGTCTAAGGTACCTTATGCTTCAGCTGTAGGGAGCTTAATGTATGCTATGGTATGTACTAGGCCAGATATTGCACACGCAGTGGGAGTCGTTAGCCGTTATATGAGTAACCCTAGTATTGAGCATTGGAATGCAGTCAAATGGATTCTCAGATATTTGAGAGGCACATCCAGTAAGTGTTTACACTTTGGGGGTTCTACTACTACTGTACAAGGCTATGTTGACTCAGATTTGGCAGGAGATATAGATAGCAGGCGGAGTACTACAGGTTATATATTTACTGTTGGTGGGACAGCAGTGAGTTGGATTTCTCGACTACAAAAGGTGGTTGCTTTATCCACTACAGAGGCAGAGTATGTTGCTGCTACAGAGGTAGCCAAGGAGATGATATGGCTTCAATTCTTCATGGAAGAATTGGGACATCCACAAAAGGATAATTTTCTACATACAGATAGCCAAAGTGTCATTCATCTTGCAAAGAATTTTGCTTTGCACTCAAAGACAAAACACATACAGTTGCGGTACCATTTCATTCGATCAGTTTTGGATGATGGACAGTTAAGGCTGGAAAAGATTCATACTGATGATAATCCAGCAGATATGTTTACCAAGGTAGTAACAAGGGAGAAGTTGAACTCATGTTCAGCTTCAGTTGGTCTTTTAGACTGAACAAAATAAAGGAACAACTGAGTCCAAGGTGGTTCAATCCAGTGGGAGCCTCATGTGGGTAGCGGTATTGCTACAGGATCAGTCTCCAAGTGGGAGGTTTTTTAGTATAGTGTGGATACTGATCAGTCACCAAGTGGGAGATTGTTAGCTTGTGGTGACTAATCAGGAAAGTACTATCCAGGAAAGTACTGTACACTTTTCCTCCCGACCTCGCCGGGGTTCGGGGCCGGGCCGGGCCCCGAGCGGGGGTTTGGGGGTGGCAGCCCCCAAGAGTAGGGGTTCGGGGGCGCAGCCCCCGAGGAAATTTTTTTTTGAGGCCGACTACTTTCTTCGGTTATTTGGGCCGACTACTTATAACTCATTCTAACCCTAAAGCGGGAAAAAATATTGTATAATATGGCTTAGGGTTAGGGATTTTTTTACGAAGTATGATTTTAGTACTTGCGGCAGAATTGGGCTGTAAGGGATTACGGATTGTAATCAGGTTGTAATCACTGGATAATAATAATATTGGACTCGTTGTTGGTGGACGTAGCCCAGGGATTGGGTGAACCACGTTAAATCTGTGTGCCATTGTGTTCTATTCTGTGTGGTTTATTATTTTCTGATATTAGTTATATTTGCACATAATTGTTATTTCTGCCTTGTTAATCCTAACACACTAAATTAAGCAATATGAGATAGCAATATTGTGATTAATTTGTGAAAACAACACAAAAGAAATAAATTTAAAAAATAATTGTGTCTAAATTTTAAAAAGTATTGTAATAAATTAAATATAAAAATAAAAATTAGAATAAATGCAAAATTACAAGTTCACCAAATGAAAAGTAGGAAAAATGATCCCATACTAGCAAATCCATCAACCTAAAATAAATTCATTTTCCATATCCAATTACAGAGAGATGGACAGGCTTGAATACTATCACAAGGACGAGCCAAAGTTGTCCTAGAATGACCCTCTTTTAAATTATTTATTGAAATTTGATTGAAATTGATGAAGTTTTTGTTTAAGATTTAGGAAAATGATAGAAAAAAAATTATTTCAATAATAATTGCAAAATATAGAATAGAGACCACCACAATAGCTCAAATATGGAAGTGAAAATAGAGAGGAATTCATATCTTCAATCAGGTTGTAGAAATGCCATATGTGATTGGAGGGTTTCCCAATCTAAGTTTGTATATATCAAAAACTAATTATATATTATAGATCAAGAGGTCTTGGTGATCTATCTCTCCAAAAATCAACTAAAGAGTGTCATGCATGATTGAAGGGTTCTGTAGTCTAGGTGTTTTTACATTTTTAAAATTTGAGGTCATTCATTAGTATTTATTCTACACACCTATATCACTATGTATGGTTGGAGATGAAGTTACACACATGAAAATAGTTTTAAAAAATTGTATTGAATAGGGGCTTTCCTTAAACAAACTCGTGTTGGTATCTCACCTCCACCACAACAATATTTGATGAAAAGAGAGTCCTAAAAATGGGCAGAGGTTGAAACCTTAATGAAATTCTTGAAATGATAAATATTTTCTTAGATATGAAACCCTTGCCTTGAAGTATTAAATAAGGCTTTATATTTCTTGAATGTTGTTAATGCATGCCTTCATCATAGATGAGGACATCATAGTTTCTCATTAATGCTAAACAAAGATGTAGAATTAAATTCTTGAATCCTTGATTGCATATCTATACTCAATTCCCTTGAATATGTTTGATTGAATGTTCATAGTAAGATTTCTTAGACTTAAAATGGGAGTGGGAGTTGTGTTTATATGCAATTTACACATTTTTGGATAAGGTTGACATTAGAGGGTGATATTTTTCTTCTTGCAACTTGCCTACATTTGTATTTAAAAATTCAAGGCTAAACTACTCAAGAAGGGGGCATTGGATTCCCTAATTCCAATAGTTTGAGATAGAACAAAGGTCATGAGTAGGATATTACACTGATTTTCCAAAAAGGTCTGAAAAGTGAGCACAATCAAACATGAACAAGTTATATACCTATGCATAAGGTCCACCAAAGTGGGTCCAAAGTGAGTCTGGAATTGTTTAAAGGGATAAAATTTAATAAACTACAATAAGATCATAATGTACATGATATAAGTATAACTATATAAATTAAAAATAATATAAAAGACACAAAGAAAAAGATACATGAGTAGCATAACACATATTTGAAGTTGATTGTGCCATCATGCAATATTAAAGGTTCCTTTGTATCATCCACAAGTGGTCCAAAGGGAGTGTGGGATTGTAAAGGGATATAATTTACTAAACTACAAGAAGATCACAATATACATGGTAGAAGTTGTTAGAAAGTAAAGTCCACCAAGATAACTGAGAGGGGGGGTGAATTAGTTATCAAATAATAAAAACTTTTACTACCATTATTAGATTTAAACCATGTAATCAATATAAGAAACAACCATAGAAAGATAAACATACACAACAACACAATAACACAAGATATGCTGACTAGGGAACCTCTTGATCAGAGAGTAAACCCTAGTGGTAATGATTGTTAGATTAGGTGAAAAACTAATCTCCCAAGAACACCTGCATGCATAACCCTGTCACATGGAAGAAGCAAAGAACAGAAAGCAAGAAAAATCTATGGAGGCCAAAAAGTCAGAGACATCATATGCACATTCAAAAGAACAATCTCTATTATGAACAATATGATAATCTGATCTCCTCAAGAAATACAAAGAGGTGAATCCTTATAAAAGGAATCACGAAACCCTAAAGGAGAAAACCCTAAAGAATAATAAGATGCCTAAGTTTAACTTAAGTGTAGAGTATATAATAGACTAATAATTAAATTAATTAATTATTAGCTATAATATGACAACTCTAACACCCCCCCTTAAGTGTAACTTAGGGAGAAGCTAAACAACTAAGGACTAAAAGATGCATGAAAGAACTATGGGTCCTGGCAACTAGGCCTGCTCAGGTAGCCAAATACAAGAAATAAACTAGATGAAGGAAACAAAACCTCTAATCTAGGGAAAGTCCCAAAGAAAGGAACAAGAAAGAGCATGAAGTATCTCCGAAGCAAGAAGCTGCAAACACTGTCAGAAGTAACTGCTAGAACCCCCACTTGAAATAGTGCATGACCAGGTAGAGAAGACAAAGTCTGAAGAGTTGATCAATCGAAGAGGTGACCTCCAAAATTAGGAAAGAATGAGTTTCTATATAGTAGATGAACCATCTCACTGAAATGCA
This sequence comes from Chamaecyparis obtusa, assembly GCA_027943335.1. NCBI lineage: Eukaryota > Viridiplantae > Streptophyta > Pinopsida > Cupressales > Cupressaceae > Chamaecyparis > Chamaecyparis obtusa. The sequence continues at coordinate 1,228,397 of BSBK01002398.1, forward strand.
TAGGTGCCTAGCCACTGCATCCACCTAGTACATAGGAACAAAAACTGAATACGTAGATCACTCAACCAAACCAAGGAAGCAATAGAACCAACAGGTGAACCCCCCCCCATAATGCTAAACAGGGAGAGGGGTGGCAGGAACACTGAAATGCAATGCCAGAAACATTTGCAAGAAGAAGAATCAGGAACACCAACAGTGCAGCAGAAGTACAAGCATAGGATAAAGGATGGTGTCATGGACACATAGCAAGGGCTAATGTCATGGAAGGTACACTCACTTGACAAAGGTGGATGATCACAAAAGGCAAAACATCATAACCCCCTCATGGCATTTATAACGAAGTGCGAGTACAAACAAACACAAGGTGCTTGAAATCCCAAATATACAGAAGCAGGCACTTTATCTTAGTGTGTTTACAGAAAAAAAATGCTACAGAAGAGAAGCATACAATGCTCAAAAAGTCAGAAAGAAGAGTGAGCCAGAAGAATAGAAGAAGAGATCCCAGGACCTGTAGAACCCAAGTAATCTGCCAGAGTGCAAAAGTGAAAAACTTAGAGGAGAAAGAACCTGGAGCAGAATCTGAAAAATAAGACCCCTACCATTGAAAAACTCACTGAACCAGCTTTTCGACGATATCTGGTTTGCCCAAAAAGGAGTTCGGAAGAGCAAGATATGGCTCCCGGAAGGCAAAAATAGACATCAGACTTTGATAGCAAAAAACACTATCAAAATAGCAGAGCCAAGAAACCTAACCTCCATAATCGGAAAGAGCTTTTCGACGATATAAAGAAATCCAAAAAATACCTCTGTATGCTCCAGATAGAGCAAAAAAATAGCGGCAGGGGGTCAGAAAGGCTCCAAAAAAAAAATTAAGCCCCTGGGGCTGAAAAAATAGCCCCTGGGTGCATGGTGTGTGCAGGGGGCTGGAGCGAAGCTCCCGGTCACCCATGTGACCGCGTTGTGCAAGGAAGGCGGCCTGCGGGGCAGCGGGGCTGGCAGAGCGGAGCGGGGCCGGGGAGCGGAGTGGTGCTGGTTGAGTGGAGTGGGGTGATGGAGGAGGGCCAAGGGTCTGTGCTAAGGGTGCCGCTGCAGGAGGTGGCACTGCCGGTGGCGGGGGCTGGAGGAGCTGGCGGAGCCGGCAGGGCCGGCGAAGGCGCAGCCGGCGGGGGCCAGGCATTGGTGGTGCAGCAGTGGCGCAGCGGAGGTGCCAAACAAATAATACTAACTACATTATTTTATAATGCAAAAAATATTAAGAAATGTTTTTTTTTCTCGGTTTCCATGCCCGTACGGCACTGGAAACCAAAAAAAAATTTGCCTCAGAGCCAAGTTATCCAAAATGGACAAATTTTATATGGATTCTAGGGTTTTGGGGTGCTCTAAGCTCAATGGAGATGTCCGTTTGAGCCCAAAGTGACCAGAAACAAAGCCCCCCTCTAAATCCACATAAAAAACCTTTAAAAGCATGAAAACCTCCTACTTCTGAATCACTTCAACAAAACACGAACAGCGAGTAGCAAGATGGCTCTGATACCATGTTAGATTAGGTGAAAAACTAATCTCCCAAGAACACCTACATGCATAACCCTATCACATGGAAGAAGCAAAGAACAGAAAGAAAGAAAAATCTATGGAGGCCAAAAAGCCAGAGACATCATATGCACATTCAAAAGAACAATCTCTATTATGAACAATATGATAATCTGATCTCCTCAAGAAATACAAAGAGGTGAATCCTTATAAAAGGAATCATGAAACCCTAAAGAATAATAAGATGCCTAAGTTTAACTTAAGTGTAGAGTATATAATAGACTAATAATTAAATTAATTAATTATTAGCTATAATATGACAACTCTAACAATGATGCCCACAAAAAATGTACTAATATGAAAATTACTTGTGAGAGGATGGACTCTATTAGGAGCCTTATGAAATACATTCATTACATATGAGTCCCTGTTAGGAGACTTTGAATCGTTGTTAAAACATTCTAGCCCGGTTAAGAGTTATGGAAGACAGAAGGACCCATTGTCCAAATAGCTTCAAGGGCAAGATCACTGAACACACTCTCCAACTAATTTTTGTATTATCTGAATAGAATAATACCAATAATTACTGATCTCACCAACTTATCTTTGCTCCTTTGCCCATGCCAAACTGCACCAACTGCTTCACCAGATCTCAATACTAGATCTTTGTAATTCGCATATCCTCTTACAATATCAACATCAACATATATTACTCACTTCCACAATTCACATCTATATCTTATCATATTACAATTAAGGAAAACAATCCTTCCTTTATATCACACTCAAATAATTACAAATGAGTCGGCCAACAAGACTTAACCAATTACAAAATATAAACCTTCACATGTTACATAATATTAAACAATTACATAAAAATTGTCAACTTCAAAATAAAATAAATCTTCACACGTGCGACCTCTGACCATGATGTCTCATCCAGGTCACCACAAAAATGTCTTCATCAACTATATAACTTCACATGCCAAGATTCTATCCCGATTAGGAGATATAATCCAATCATCACAAACCGCTTCTTAGGAACACTATATGAATATTGCTTCCACTAAATTACACATAACTGTCATGAATAATTAAATTTATGTATGCTCTCTTGACCAAAATCTCAGGACACAACATAGAATAAATCCTCAACTTTGCATAGCTTGATCTACAATACTCCACGTGCACTAATTCAAACACTGTCTGCTTCTCTGCTATTCTCCAGTAGATCATTGTGTTGACATCAATGACAATCACAGCCATGAATGCAACATACAAATTCTATAGAATGACTCTGAATACTCCCCCATAGGACATATTCAGTATTCATTCCTAACATAAGTATAACTATATAAATTAAAATAATTCAAAAAATGCAAAAAATAAGAGACACGAGCGACATAACACATATTTAAAGTTGATTGTATCATCATACCACATTAAAGGTTCCTTTATATCATCCACATTCTAAATAGAAAAAAGTAAATAAAACAACATAAATAAAATGATGAAGATCACAAAATATGGTTAGAAGTAAGAGGAATAGGTAAGTATATAATCATTTAAGTCGTCCCAATTAAGTGTATATGTAATATGATCCAAAAAAATATCACTAAAACTAATACCCACAATGGGAATATTCATTTCATTGTGAAATGTGTCCACATCAAAAAACTGATGTAAATATGTCACGCGTGATTTATTCTCTAATATTACTAAGTTCATTAGCAGAAGAATAATCATGTTATAATATTATATGATTAGCTTTAATGTGCATCATCTCTTTTTCTAGATGATAGGTTCAACTTTATGGTGTAGGTGTTGCATCTATTTTAGAATGCACATCTACACAATGAGAAGTACACAAAAAATTCTCCTTTCATTATCTTATTTGGCTCAACTAAATAAAAATTAATAAGATTGAACTCTAAAAAATATTCTAGTATAAAATGTTGAGCTTCCTCTAGTATAGTGAACTTTCTAAATCTTTTTGGTTTGATACATGCATTATGATCATTATTAGGAACATCCTCAATAATCTCAAATAAGGTGAAATATCATTCTCAACTTGTCTCCAATTCATAAGTGTATGTATTTCATGTGTAATAGTGTGGAAAGATGGAAAATATCTATTAACAACTAGGGGCACATAGTCCTCACATATAACAAATAAAACATGTAGAATATTCTCAAGTTGTTCTCCATCCTCATGTATGCATAATTTGTGTGTTTATCAATATAAGGTATAGGATAAGGTACTCTACAACTACTCAAAGACACATCATAAGAAAACATAAAAATATCGAAAGGATATTTCCTATGGATAGGAAAAATGACACATTATCATGATTCTTAAAAAAATCATACAATTCACTAAGGACCACTAGATGGAAAAGAATAATAATTATGAATAATTTATGCTATAAATCTATTTATAATTGAAAAAAGAATAGGAGAAATCATGGTATGATGCATAATTTTCATGACATAAATTAAACATTATTTAACTCTTTTAATGAATATAATGTTGAACAGGTCCAATAACTAAGGGGGGGTGAATTAGTTATTCCGAAAAACACTTGTAAAAATTTTCCTCTTTTAGTTAACTTATAATTAACAAATATACAAACTTCAAATCTATCAGTTAAGCACATCAACATTCACATAAAATATATGCAATTAAGAACACAAAAACACAAAAATAAAGAACACCAGATTTTACATGGAAAACCCAAGATGGGAAAAACCATGGAGAAGATAATTCTCATGAAATATAAAAAAACCTATTAAGGTGACACTGGTATGGTGATTTATACAAAGGTTCACTAGCGGGACTACTCAATGTAGATACAAAGGCTCATTTCCAGAATATTAAGCCTCATTGTTGATACACAAGGGATCACTTCCAATACACAGGGGCTCACTATTGATACATAGGGGCTCATAGATAGAAAATATGAAAAGAGATAGAATTTTCCACTGAGATCAATAGACTACTGTGCATGGCCACAAATCTCTAGAAAATTAATTAAAAACCACTTCACAGATCATCCACACAAGCCACACATCATATTGTTATCGTTACCTTGTTACACCTCTGGATACAAAAGGTTCTTCTTTATTTATACTAGTATCTAATCTTTACATATGTGGGATTCACACCAAACATGTGACATCACCAATGAAACACATATTACAATTACATTTACTTCATAGCATCGGTCCTAAATCTAGGACATACATATGATAACATAACATGATACATACGATCCACATATAGGTTGGACTTAGGATATTACAGTACACGCTTCATTTACTAAAGACATCTAAATACTACAACCAAGTCCAAAATATGGATGACCAAAATAGTTTTTACCACCAATAGAGTGTTGGCTTGAATATTCGATGCAAGATCCATCTTAGAAGAACTTGGCGTGCTAGGAAACCATGGGATGTCTTCATTCTGAACCTTCCTTGTGAATAACTAGAAACTCATATTACACCACTGATATCTAACAAGATAAGTCAAACACCAACCAAAATAATCAGGGTGTCGGTAAGAGGTTTTGACATCAATTACAACCAATGCAGTCACTTCCTCATATATTCTAACAATCTCCCCCTTTGGAATCGATGGAAAAACTCTGAAAACAAAAATCCACTAAAACCATAGAATACTCCCCCTGAGTAGATATTATCCTTTTTTTTCTCTTTATCAAAATTATCCCCCTTCTTTCCATAATGGAAAAGGGTCAAAAAATGAAAACACTAAAAACCGCTTATAGTAAAATAGCAGTTTTGACTATAAATACATTTTTATACCTTTCCTTCACTATTGGAAACTACTTCTTCCATTATGTAATTACTACCTCCATATGGGCACACAAACTATCACACTCCAAAAATTTATGAAATGATCTAGTCCAATCTGAAAAAAGGAAACGTCTGCTCAAAGCTCTCAACATTAGTTAGGATGTAGACATGCTCCATCCTGACTTCCACCATGTCTTTCACAAGACAAAAAGTCTTGATCAGGTCTTCTCTCAACCTTTGCTGAGATATCATATCAACATGTAGTTCACCAAATCACATCCTTGGCTTCCATTCTTTATCACTGAGTATATCATTTTTCTTTCCAAGTTCATTGAGCTCATCCTCAATCTTCTCACAAGCATACCATATGTATTATCCTCTGAAATTATCATTTGTAGCATGCCAATAAAGATAATATTGGTAAACCTTTGTGCTTTGTTATAGGAAGGCTCTTGTTTTACCGATAAGTAGAGATAGCATCTACATAGAACTGCCACACTTCTTTTCAATTTTTATGTATATTGTCTAGTAATCAAGACTAAAAAGCAATAGATTATTCTCAATTTCTATAACCATGTCACTAGGTAACATGCTAGATATTTTGGATACTATAATATTTTTATTGATCAAGTGGTCTATAAGCAGCTTCAATACAATTACCTTGTCAGCTAGGGAACATTCAACCCACAAATCACCACCTCTGTCAAACTCACTATCATGCAACATTGATTTAACAACATTAGGATCAACTACTTCTAATCCTGTTGGTGAAACCCTAAATTTATTCATTTCCTTCTTTGCTACTGTTCCTTTTGACATTTCATCATCTTATTCTCTATTTTCTTATTTTCTAGCAACTTCCTCTTCACTGTTGGATATCAAAACTATAACAATTTCCTTATCTTTCACACTCACCTTCATCCTTTTAGGTTTAGAGGGTGAACCACCTATGACTACTTCTAATTTCATCTATTACAAAGAGGAACCACCATCAACTATCATATCGGTATAGCACCAGTAACCACCAAACCAAAGCTTAATTTCTCTTGAAGGGATAAGAAGTATGTCTTGAAGGAAATTGACTTATTTTCTAGTGCTTCCAGATATCTATAAATTTTTATATCAAAAGGGATGTTGGTCCTCCGAACAACATTCTCTTAACCAGGTAAAGAACCCATGAAATAGAATACCAAACACCTGACCAATGATCCAAAATTAAAATCATAGCCATCTTTCACTAACATTTTCAAATTCAATAACAAATTATCTAATAGTATTCTGCACAAATCCATTTTAGCATCCTCGTGCATCATTTTTCATGTCATATATACACAGCTACAATGGACGTAGAACCATTACGATTATGAACTTGAATTTTGTAATATATGCCATGAGAAACATACCTCATAATAGGATATTTAATGCTAGAACTTTTGAATGCGCATTGATCCATTTCGATCACTGTTAGGGCTTCCACCTCTTCATAAATGATTGATTTCTTCACAGGTTCCTCACCATCTCTACATAAACCAGTGATTTCCTTAATTATTTACTTTTTTATGATGCATGGTTTATCCAATAATAATGTCTCTCCCTGAAACTATCTTATCATATACAAGATAAAATCCTTTTCATCACACCACATAAATTCACCCCAAATATCACACCCTAGTCTCTTACTTTCTACATTTTCTCTTATGGTAATCCAAATTCCAAATGTCTTATTATTTCTTAATTAAATTCCTTTAGTTCAATATCTTTCTTCATCTTTCTTTTTGCATCAACTCGAGTAGCCAATTTAGGTGCCATGATTTTTCCTCAAACTTCTTCTCGCTTAAGTGCTCTGCAACTCTTCAAATGAAAACCTTCATGCAATGATATCAATTGATCCAAAAAATTTATCTTTTAAAAGCCATGAACAACTGAAAAATCCCGCTCATATTGATTATTGCTTATGTGACCAATGTACTCTTTTTAATCATTAAAAAAACATCTTATCATCATTAAAGCTTTACCCTTTTCCTCAGTAACAACACAATTGCAACTTATTCCTCTCTGAAGTAGGGGAGGCGTATGATTAAACTATTCAATACTCCCCCTAAGCCATAGCTCTTAGCTTAGTTATAGGTAGGATCAGTACCGGGATATGGTACCACCGAAATATTTGCACCATCACAATTATTTCTCCATTCCATATTCTATTTCTGAGATCTACTTTATTCTACAACATGATTATCGCATCCATTTCTTTCCAATATATTAGAAAACTTGCAATTTTTTGCATAGTGACTTGTCTTTCCACACTTAAATAATTCACATTTCTTTTTCTAAATAAAAATGTTTGCCTTGCACTGATTAAATTTTTTACCAAAGTTATGACACACATAACATTATCCATAAAAAATTATGTTTATAATATTCTCCTTCTCTTGATTAGAATCTTGACTTCTGCACTCATTCTCCTCATGACTAAACTTATAACACTTATTGCATTGACTCTTTTGAATTCTTCTCATCTTATAGTTTGTTGCCTTTTGACCAAAATTATTGCAAATATAACAACAACCATTAAAATATAAATACATTTGAGAATTTTTCTATCTCATTGGAGTCCTTCTTGAGGGTATGTCCTAAATTTGTCCTTGCTTGCCACCTTGATCTTTGTATTATCTCCAATTTCCTTCTCCTCACTTTTACTCATCTGATTTAAATAGTCGCCAATAAATCCCAAACCTTCTTTGTCCTTGAGTCATTTCTAAGAGGATAATAATTGATCTAAGGTAGTATTGCTCCCACATGCCTTTGTTTCTGACCTCAATTTATTAAGTTCCAGTTCCAACTTCTCATTCTATTTTGTACTCTTTCTTATCATTTCCTTGAATTTTCGTTTGTCAATTTCCATTCTTTCAGTGTCATCTCTAATTCAAACTTTTTGATCTAAGAATTCTTTTACTTGTTCCCATCTCTAATGATATTTTCCTTTTGACTCTCTCCACAGTTTATCTTCAAGTTTGTTTTTGGATACAGGTCAAAAATGACATCTTTTGATTTTCTTAGTTCAGCTAGTTCTTGTTCTAGCTGTGTAATTTTGTTCTTTGATTCTTTAATATCTCAATTCGCCTCCTTATGCCTTGCTTTGAGCTTCTTGATCTAATCCCTTAATTTCGTTATGGAGGTATTTGCTTCCATCGTATTTTTCTTCAACTCTTCATTTTCTGATTCAATACCTTCAATGTCACTCAACATAATATGCCAATCTTCTTCGGAGTAGAAACTTCCTTCCATCTATTCAAACTTCCAAGATCTCCCTCAAGCGGTTAATCTCTATCTGTAAGGGACCAAGCTCTGATACCAATTATTGAATAGGTTGAATAACTGAGAGGGTGTGGGGGTGAATCACTTATTCCTACACACACTTATAAAACTTTTCCTCTATTAGTAAAATTATAATTAATAGATAGAACAAATTCAGATTTGTAAGTTAAGAACATCAACATTCACATAAAATATATACAATTAAGAACACAAAACATAGACACAGAGAACACCAAATTTTACATGGAAAACCCAAGATGGAAAAAATCACAGAGAAGCTAATAATCATGAAATGTAAAAATACTTGTTAAGGTGACAACGGTATGGTGATTTATACAAAGGCTCACTAAAGATACCAAGGCTCACTTCCGATACACAAGGGCTCACTTCCAATAGATAGGGGTTCATTGTCAATACAAAGGGGCTCATTGAAATAAAATATGAAAAGAGATAGAATCCACCATTGAGATCAAAATATTTCTATGCATAATGATAGATTTCCAGCAAATAGATTCACAACCACTTCGCATATCATCCACATAAGCCACACATCATATTGTTACCATTACCTTGTTATACCTCCAGATACAAAAGGTTCTTCTTTATTTATACCGGTATCTGATCTTACATATGTTGGCTTCACACCAAACGTGTGACATCACTAATGCAACACATATTACAACTACATTTACTTCATAGCATCGGTCCTAAATCTAGGACATACACAAGAGAACATGTAACATGGTATAATACAATCCACAAATAGGATGGACTTAGGATATTATAATATGCATTACATTTATCGACACCATCTGAATACTTCAATCAAGTCCAAAAGATGGATGGCCAAAATAGTCATTACCGCTGATAGAGTATTGACCTGAATATTCGATGCAAGATCCATCTGAAAAGAACTTGATGTGGCAAGGAAACATGGGATGTCTTAATTCTGAACCTTCCTTGTGAATAACCAAAAACTCTTGTTACACCACTGACAACTAACATGATAACTCAAACACCAACTCAAATAGCCAGGGTTTCAGTTAGAGGTTTTGACATCAATGACAACCAATGCTAGCACTTTCTCATATATTCTAGCATATAGTACCAAATGCATGTATCATATTATCATCATCATATATATAAGAATTCAATGAAGACACGAAGGATTTGACACATACATTTACATTTTAATTAACACTAAATCATTCTATTATAAGTTTGTTAATTTAGAAAGAGCATAATAGATAAAATTATCATGCAAAAAGTCATCTTCCATATCTTGAGAAGGTAAATAATTATTACTATATGTAATGTTTCATTGAACTAAAAATATCATCAATAAACTACGAGCCAAAAGATAAAGAAGAAAATATAGAAAACTCATTAGAGCCTAGAACTAAAGTATCATCATATGAGGGAATATCCATATGAAATGAGGTACATCATCATATAAAAGAATATACATAAATGTATCATGAAGTTCAAGGACTAAAGTATCATCAAAATAAAGAAAAGCATAGGAAGGAATTAATTGCAACTTGGTAAGACATCACTATGGTCATACACATTACTATCACTAGTAATAAAAAGAGTGGTAGAACTAAAATGAAGCTCATGGGAAAGAGAAGTGTATACAAGAGAGAAGAAAATGTAATAACTAGATCTAGGAAGGAGGAAAAATCAAAATTTGTGAAGCATAGTCTGGACATAGAAAAAAGATCCCCATCCATAGGATAAAAGGAGATAAGGGTACCAAGGATGGAAGAAACATAGGTAACAAAGCTTTCAATATATCAAGATCAATAACACAAGCATTAATAAATGCTAAAGATGATGGATGTTAAGAGTCCATAATAATAGGTTTATCAATGATGAACAAAGAAGGGTAGGTGGGTATAGCCAATAGATATGAACAATGACAGTTGGACCTTAATAAGTTTTGAAATGAAAGGTATACACAAAAATAAATAAATAAACCTTGAAAAAATGATAAGATTGGTCGAAATATTGAATCCACCATTTTTATGTGATAAAAATAAAATATTTTCTTGCATATATCTTAGGTCAAATTAACTGATCAATAAGTAAGGACTTAGAGTTGGGACTAACTAATAAACACACAAAAACGAAAAAAAAATGGCCTTTGGGTGCTTAGTGTCATGGTAGAAACACTTTGTTGGTAAGACAACCACCAAGATTCAAACTATTGTTGGGCCACTTAGCTCATAGGCCTTGTACCTTTGTTGGGTCATTGAGCTCATGAGTTTGAATAAGTAAATTGTGGGGAATGATGGCCCCCCAGAAGTGGGCTTGTGAGAAGAGATCCTCCCTAAGTGGTCTCTCTAGGCTTGGACTAGTTAAAAATTGAATTTCCCAAATTAAAGATAAATAAATAAATGTAATTGTCCGAATGAAAAAACTATTGTGATAAATGTAAAAAATCAAATTGCCTTGATATACAACTACATTAGAACTAAAATAAAATTAACTAAAATATATTTATTTCTATCAATACTAATAAATTTAGACTCCATGCATATAAAAATGTACGTAACAAGTGGAAACAGTTCTTACTTGTACATTTATTTTAACTAAAAAATATCATTAGAATTCTCTAACCTTATCTAATACATATATTTAGAAGGCTACTATTGATAAACATTATTTGAAACTAATTAAAAAATACTTGATCCTCTTTTATTCAAGATTCTAGATGAATTGAATCAATGACAATAAATATATATCAAATATAATAAACATGCATCTAGAATGATGATACAAACTAATAATACAATAAAAATGCTCTATGATATTCTCGAATGAATGCTCGAGTTTTAAATGATGAATCTTATATATTTCTATCCACCATTACAATTGCAAACTGGCTTTTTGCTTTATTTTAAAAAGGGGTCTCTTTTTGGTTAGAAGATTCCATTACATTATAACATGAGAATATGCTTCAGTCAGACTTTAAACTATCAATTTGGCTTGGTAAATTATACGAACGAATGAGCATAGCATATTTCGACGTATAATTTCACTTTATTCTTCTAATATTCTTTAGAAAACGCGTACACTTATCCATATAAATATTCCTTTTATATACGAATTCTTCTCTACGTTAAAGTTTCGATTCTTACTATTGTGGATTATTATTTCCATGAAAAGCATCTTCCAAGCGAGTTAACATGGTTTAGGAACTATTTTAGGATTGAAATAAAATATGGGGAGGTTTGGAGATGTCTACTATGGTTTTAGCTAGTAAAAATGGAAAAAAATTCTATTAGCAAATAGGGGTACGTAATCTTCATATATATTAAATAGAAATTTAGAATATTCTTTAATATTTTTTTTAATTTTTACATATATATATCATATATTTTTTATATATTTTATAAATTTTTAATGACATATTGTAAGAAAAATCTTATGAATAGTAAAAAATACACATTATCATGATGTTTTAAAAATATTTAGATTCACAAAAGGTCATTAAAGAGAATACAATGAGAATTATGAATAACACATGTATAAAATGAACATTATTTAATTCTATTAATGAATATAGTATCAAATGCATGTATCAAAGTATTAGTATCATTTATATAAAAACATGATATGAGGATAAAAATGGTTTGGCACATAACTTTGCATCCTAATTAATATTAAATGATTGTACTATAAGTTTGATAGATAAAATTATGATGAATTGAAGAGTCATTTACTATATCTTGAGAAGATAAATAATTCCCATTATATGCAACATGTCCATCACTAAGCATATAATCGCTATTAGCTAAAAGATACAAAAGAAGATATTAAAAAATCATGACTCGAGATTATATCATCATATGAAGGAATATCCCTATGAAATGAAGTGGTCATGGGATAATGGCATATCCTTAGTTGTATCATGGGAACTTAGGACTAAAATATTATTAACATGAACCAATGCATGGGAAGGAAATGTGTGCAAATGTTAGGTGTCGCCGTGCTTATACACATTACTATCATTAGTAATAGGAAGAGTAGAGATAAAATGAAGCTCATGGCCAAGTCAAGTAATTGTATCCAAGAGGGGAGAAAAAGCCATTATTAGATTTATAGACAAGGAAAATCACAACCAATGAATTTCATTGTTTCCATAGAAAAGAGATCCACATCCATAGGATAAAAAGAGATAAGGATATCAAGGATGAAAGAAACATTAGTAATGATGCATATAATATATGAAGATCTATAACATAAGCATGGTAAATGATGAAGACAATCCATGATAATGTATGTGTGTGTACACACATTATGTGTATGTATGTATGTATGTATGTATGTATGTGTGTATATATATATATATATATATATATATATATATATATATATATATATATATATATATATATATATATATATATATATATATATATATATATATATATATATATATATATATATATATATATATATATATATATATATATATATACATATACATATACATATACATATACATATGTGTGTGTGTATATGTATATGTATATGTATATGTATGTATATGTGTATATGTATATGTATATGTATATGTATATGTATATATATGTATGTATATGTATATGTATATATATGTATGTATATGTATATATATGTATATATGTGTGTGTGTGTGTATGTGTATGTGTATGTATATGTATATATGTATATGTATATGCATATACGTATACATATAATATATATGCATATGTATATGCAGGTATGTGTGTGTATGTGTATGTGTATGTGTATGTGTGTGTGTGTATGTGTGTGTATGTGTGTGTGTCTGTGTGTGTATGTGTGTGTGTGTGTGTATGTATGTATATGTATGTATTGGCATTTAGTTGTCATTGATATCAACATAGCCTCTATGCGCGCGCGCGTGTGTGTGTGTGTGTGTGTGTGTGTTGGCATTTAGTTGTCATTGATTTAAACTTAGCCTACATGTTTCTCGAGTATGCTTAAGTGAAGTTGTTGACAATGATTGTAAGGTTAACAATTGTATAATATAAAAATGGGAGAAGTAAGATGGAACCTACTATAGCCCAAATCCTACATACAATAGGAATACAAAATCTCCTACAAAGGGAATCTGATTAGCACAACCAAGAGAGAAAGGGTGCCAATGCGTGATCAACACACTATAGGGTTTTGAAACTCCTAAATAGATAGAAATGATATTGGTATTTGGAAGAGATGATGAAAAATCTGATCTATGAAAGTAAGTGTAAAGTAAAATAGATGAGAACAAATGCACATGAAAATGAGATAGAGGAAATGATACTTTGAAGTTGGATTTGATTGTCATCAAAATGTCAAAATCTATTGTTGTTGTATATCTGGGAACCTAGGACCTGTAACTATCTGTTGTGCAATTTTCATCCAAAAAGTGATGGGATAAGTCAAGAATTCAAGGACAAGTTGACAAGTCAACTTGTTCCCGACAACTCCGAATCTGATGAATTTTTTTGAGGACATGTGACTGATCTTGTACCCTTTCAGATCCAGATCTACAACTCTACTACTTGTTCCTACACATAGAAAATAAGGGGAAGATGGTTGGGGTGAGAGGTTTGCCTTAGTCAAACCCCTGTATAGGAATCAACCTTGAAATAAAATAAAATGAAGGAAAAGTGTATTGTCATGTAGTAGAGATTAGATCTAAACAATGAAGTTATCATATCGTGCGTATACAATTACCTCTTTAAATGTGATCAAGTATTTTGTTGCAATTTAGCTTTGACTCAACACAAAAAACCAAAAGGAAATAATGTAAGATAAAACCTCATGTAGTAGATGTTGTAATTTGCCACAGTGTTTGATTAGGGAAGAGAGAGAACAAGAAGACTCGATGGATGAATCTAGATCTTCTTTCTTGATGTCAAACTCCTTTTCTTAGCCTCTAATGGGGGGATGAAGCAATATCCATGGAAGGAAACACCTTTATTGAATTATTGGAATGAATACTTGAATGTTTAATGGCTCTCGATGGCTTCCTTGCACTTGAATGGTTGATTTATTGAATGCTCAATGATTAATGATGGATGATTGCTTGATAGTTGACTTACACTTGGTAACAATAGCTTGCACTTGGATGTAATATTATATTATGGATATAGTTTTGATATGAATGATTGATGCCAAATGAAGGGAGAGGGCATCCTTTTATACACATTTTAGTGTTCAAATTAAGTCCAGGCTAACCATAAATATCAACCTCAAAGGAAAACCTTGGCCTCGAGCCTTGGGCCAAATCTAGTCCCAAAAACCCAAGTACAAATCGATAGGTAGACTTGTCCCAAGTGAATCAGGCTCAATTTTTTTAGGATGTCAGGTAAGATGAAGAAGAATGGAGAGAGAAAATATGGGTTGTCAGGATGTTGATTCAAACTCTGAAATCTGAAAATAAATGCATGAGACCTAGGTAAAGAGATGAATTATGGGATTGGATGGAAAATAGGAAATCATGCATAGAAATGAGAGCCAACCTCAAGTTAAAGCAATATTATAGGAGGAGGACCCATATTTGAATTAGGTATGCATTAAGGCACAATATGAGGTACTACCATAGAAAACATAGTAAAGTAGGCATGAAATAGTCCTAAATTGTACACAAATCAAGTGCTTACTTTTTTAGGACGATACAACTATATGCATGGTGATGATGGAAAGACAAATCTTGCAAGACAAAAGTATCGTTGGCATGTAGACCTCAATATGTGTGTGCATTAGAACAATGGTTATTAGTAATATTGATTATGTACATTATTTAAACTAATGAAATATTTCCTTAAGTTATTATGCAATTAAAGACAAAATGGAAGGTGAAATTGAGGCATAAAATTGAAGATTGTTAATCCTATTGCTTCTACTACAGGAGCATAAAGTATGGCCACATGAACTTTATTCTTCAATTAAAATACATAATAATTAATTAAGATAAATATATTTAGTGTGATTACATCCTCTAATGTCTTAGTTATAGTCTGCACTAAATAATTTAAAGGTCATGATCTTAAAAGAGAGTATTGTATTCTAAATGGTCATTCAAATTATTGGAAAAACTAAGGTTGTGAAAGTGATTGGAAAGAATGTTGACTAAGTAGACCAATTTGATTAATACATGTAAATGTCATCAACAGTATTTTCACCAATATCTACAGTAGTCAAATATGGTAAGTTAAATAACCAAAAAAATCTAAGCTTAGTTGAATAAGGAAAAAGGAGAAATAAATGAAGGGTGGCTACAAATTTTTTCTAGATGTGAAGTGTGAAGCCTATGGGTAAAAGCACAATCAGGTGTCACCTTTTTGGCTAACTTATCAGCATAGCTGAATTTTAGTATTTCTAACTAAAAACTAATTTTGGTCAAACATATGGTCTAGCTAGATTCATTATAGCTAAGTTAGATAAGTTCTTTCACTTTTCCAATCGAAAATATCTATTAAATGTATGTTTTATACTACTTTGGGTCCAATTACAATAAAAATAAAATTATTTCAGAAAAGTGGCATTTCAATAACTCCTAATATTTTTAATGACATTTTTTTGAAAATTAAATAGATCGATCTGGGATTTTTCTAGATGTGAAGTGTGAAGCCTATAAATAGATCGATCTGGGATTTGTAAAACAAAAGGAAGGCCATGAGTGGATTAATCATTGCAAGGAAGGTTGTGTCGAATCTAAATAAAAGTTTCCAACCACGGAAACTTTACATTTGAAGCCTCCAATTTGCAAAAGAGAAGACCCAAACAAGGAAGATGATGCAATTAGTGATGGCCTAGCCAAGTATGCAAAAGAATGATGAGTCAAAAATCTGTTTAGGTGTTCAATGAAAGCTAACTAGTATGCAAAGTTGAAATCCCTCTTTGTTTTTTAGTTGAAAATTGATTCATGAAAAGGAGATGGAAACATCCACTATCCCTAATATATTTCCATACCAAAGAATTGAGAAAAGAAAAATATCTTCAAATGATATTTCAAACAAGAGGGAAAGGTCTACTCAAAATAGAGAACTAAGTGCATACCATTAGAACTAGCCAAATTTATTGGGCTATAAACTTGTCAGATTCTTCAAACATGCCTCTTCAAGGCCGAATTTATTGAGAACACACCAAATCTTCAATAATGAATTTTGTGTCCCTCCAGATGTGCAAAAAATCTTGTTGATCTTTAAGGGGCTCATAACTAAATAAGGGCAGTTGGTAAGTTTCACAGGAGTGGGATGAACTATGCCATTGGAAACAACCTTTGGAATTTTAGAAGCTGACTCTCCATACATGGGGTTTGGAGGAAAGACAAAAGAAAGAGAAAATGCGAAAAAATGGCTAAATGAACACAATGCACCAGATATTTTAAAACCCTTTGAATTTCCCTTAGAAATAACAAGGACACACGACCTCAAAATATGAGCATAGAATGCCACACACTCTTCATTGTTGGAAAGAGAAATAAATGCTAAATTTAAAGAGACAAAGAATAATATTCAAATCTTCCCATGAGAATCACTTGCTAAGGCTCGCGGGAAATAATCCTATTATCTCACTAAAATGGTAATTTCATGAGAATTTCATTCACCAAATGGAATAGTATAAATTCTAAATAAAAAATTATTACAAATGATTGAAGGATTACAAAATATGATTCAACAACTTGTGCATCTATGGTGAAATTATATAGTCCAGAAACCATAACAATTAATAGCTCTACACTCATTTAAAAATGATATACAGAGCTTTAAAATCATCCACAAAACCAAAATAAACACACAACCGAAGCAAACTTGGCACAATCTTATATGTTTATTGATTAGAAGAATACAAAGATAAGGTCTATGAATGAAACTAAAACTATTTATAAGTGTTCTTTTCTTTCAAAATGGTAAAAAAAAGACTTCATAACCCCCAAAGATCCCTATATGAAAAACCTCAAAATTCCTCTATTACAATGTGCTCGTAGGCTTATATAGAAAGAATTCCTTGTACTGAATCTAAAAAATGCAACTAAAAAGGGGCTCTACAAATTTTATGCATGGAAGCATCATCATAGCATTGGTTACAATTATCTTGGCATGTCGATCTCTACATCATTATTCTCTTTTCATGTGTGCAACATAGGCACCACTTATACCTTTTCAACTTCCTCATAGTAATTAGTCACTTTCAACATGAGGAAACAGTTTCATTTTTAGATCAAATCTACCTTGGGATTTGTTGTTAGCTAGAAAAGTAAAATTTTATGTTGAAGGATGTGAACCCCACAGGTTCATTGATCAGGTCATGACCACAAACTAGACATGCAACACAGTGGTGGGCCTTGTTGAGTTTTGTTTTCCTTTAGAACCTCAAAAATTTCCATGGTGCCAACATGTGGCACCTACTAAAGTGAGTACCCTTTGAAAGTGAAATCCTTGAAGGAGAAGAGGTCATGGATTTGGTAGATATTGTGCCATTTGGAATTTGGTTACCCCAACTTCATTGGGCCATAACTTTCCACTTTTTACGAATCTAATTTCAACCCCTTAACAGCATGCCTTCAACAAATCGTGCTAATGGATAAATAATAGTTTTGATTCCCAAACCCGCTCTGAAGGCCTCCAAAAATGCAGATTACTAAAACATAGAAAAATATTTAAAAATGGTATTTTTTATTTTTCTCATTTATGCTCACTTCTTCACTCTTGCACTACCTTTGATCTCCTTCATACTACTTTGGATGAAGATTGCAGTAGATTATATCTACACATGCATGTGTGATGGAGTGACTAAATTGTGTAGAAATTTTTGATGAGAATAGTTTTTTGTTTTTTTTGTGACAAGACATACACTCCTGAAGTGGATAGAGATTTAGAAGTGACTAAAGTAGAGAAGAGTACAAGAAAAAGTGAAATCTACATCTAAAGGAAAGTAAAGAAGATTGAGTATATAAATTTTTAGAAAGTGTGAGAAATTGAATATATATGGTTAGTGTCTTTGTAACACCATAGAAGAGAAAGAAATTGGAGTATTTGTTTCAAATTGATTGAAAGGTGAAAAAAGAACCAAAAATGGGACTAAATATTATATGATGAATGAATACAGGGAAACAACAAGTAGAAGGGAGTTCCTACAATGAAAATGCATAAAGCCAAGGTGTTTTTGTAGCTGCAAGGGTAGTGAAAAAAGAATTTTTGTAGCAACAAGGATTGTAAGTGCGATGATAAATTTAAGTTCATCTAAGAGTAGAGGGTTACAAAACTCCATTTGTAACAAGGTATCAACATTGTCTTAAATATGTTTCATTATATTATTGTAGTTAGAGTGGATTATCTAATCAAGGGTTGGTGTTAATTTGGATAGGTGTCCGTAAAAGATAAGACTCAATGCTCTTGAGTTAGGGGTTGGTGCTCCTTTGGGTAAGTGCCAATAAATATTATAATCAATTTTTTTTTCACTATGAGGTTGGATTAGAGAGAGAGAGAGAGAGAGAGAGAGAGAGAGCATTTTGAATTGTTTCAAGTGACTTGGGCAGGTGACAAGTGGAAAAAGGTTCAATGACAAAATGTCATGAGATGCTAGTGCAACACCCAAACATTTGTATTATAAGGGGAAAGGGAGAGAGTAGGGGAGAGAGAGAGAGAGAGAGAGAGAGAGAGAGAGAGAGAGAGAGAGAGAGCATTTTGAATTGTTTCAAGTGACTTGGGTAAGTGACAAGTGGAAAAAGGTTCAATGACAAAATGTCATGAGATGCTAGTGCAACACCCAAACATTTGTATTATATGCTAGTGTCCAATCAACTCATGCTCATAAGGCAAGAGAAACGTCTGATAAATGCAAAACTGATGCAAGACTGTACCTGTTGAAAAGGGCATTGAACATTCTAAGAGGGAAACTACTGATGTAGGGGCTGAAATGAGCCTACTCAAATACTAGGCTAATGGATACTAAAATATTAACAAAAGTGTAGTTGAAATTGCATTAGGTATGTGATTTTGGACTTTACATGATGTAATGAAAATAAAATGTCTTCTTGCGTATATATATTAGTACAAGTTAATTGAGATATAAATAAATCATAGAACTTAAAGTTGAGAATGATTAATAAACACACATCAACATATAAATAAAATAAACTAAACAAATCTACTTAATTGTAGATTTGATGAAGAAACCATTGTACCAAGTGTAAGTAATTAATATTCCAACACACCTAAAAAGTAGTTCGTACTAAACAACTACATTAGAACTAATATACAACTTACTAGAATATGCTCATTTTCATCTATGCTTGTGGATTTGAACTTCATTCATGTGAAAGTAAACATGACAAGTTGAACTAATACTTGTAAATATATCTTGATTTTTATTGAAAAATTAGAATTCGCTTATCTTTCCTATGACTTATGTCTAGAAGACCGATCTTGATAAACATTATTTGAAAACTAGAAATCAAATACAATAAATATACATGTGGCATATCTAAAATGATGATACATACTAATAATACAGTTAAAATTCTCTAAGATGTTGTCATATTAATACTCTTTGAAACTTTTATTGGCTTGTACTGGATTTAAAGGTGGTCTTTTGGATGACTAGGCTTCATTACATTATAACATCAAGAATATGATTCTATTAGATTTGAATGAGCACCATTTTAATGTTTAAAATAGTTTTACTTCATACCACTTGTTGTATGTGGCACCACAGATGACACACCTTTTCGTGCAAGGAAAAACATTTAAAAATAATACATAAATCAATCGCATCCATTGATCAATTTTTATTGTTTCCCAACTTTTTTTCCGACTATCTTTCACCACAAGTGGGAAAAAACTATTTTAAAAAATAGTACAATACTTTATGAAAGTCATTGGCAGCATATATGTGCATTCTCTTAAAATCTCGAAACTGCAAATTGGAAGTTAAAATAACTATTATAATACATATAAGGGAAGGGTGTTCTTCGAGGAGAAAAATCCTATCCATTAATAACATTTTATAGTTAATTACAAAAATCACCTTGTTTAAAGGTGGGCATCTTTTTAGTTTAAAATACATATGTTGTTTTTTTAATTTTTAATTTATATTTAGAGAGTTGTTTCTGATTGGAATGTTTCTTTATTTTAGTTTTTTCAAATTAAATTTAATAATATGATTAGAATTATTATAAGTTAAATGTTTTTTAAAAAAATTCAAAATTAGATAAGTTAGAATTTTTACATAATAATTTTGTTGTTGAGTTTAAAGTAATATTATTTTAAGAAATAAATTTTGAATTAAGTTAAATATTATATTTAAAATAAATTTCATGGTCAAATATATTTAGTATTATAATAATATAATTAAAATTGTATTTATAAAGATTAAGATATAACTACAAGTGTATAATAATAAATATATATTAATTAATTTAAGTGAGATTTAATCTTGTAAATTAGAGTTTAAATTAAGTTAGAATATTATTATTGTCAAAGAGTTGTAGTTCAATCGGTTAAGCACAATGGGTGAGGATGATGACATAAGATATAGAAAGCCATCCATCGAAGTTCAAACCCCACGAGATCTACTATATAAAGATTAGGAAAAAAATGTGAGTAATCATCATCAACCTTTATAAACTAGTGTATTGATGAAAGGAATGAAACAAGTAGTTTTGTGCATGAAACAACATTATCAAATGCATATTCTTAAAACAATAGAAATTAGTTGCAAGTACTACAAATTTGTTTCATATTTCATTAACTTTTGTTCCCTTTTTCCATTCATTTAATAATAAATATCTTTTAAAAAATTTCACCCATGTAATTATCTATACTAACATATTATTTTTCTCTCATATATCATTTTGTTGTATGCATTTCTACAAGATTTTACTCTCTACAAATATGACTCCACTCTAGCAATCTGTTGGGAATTGACCATTCTAAAACATGATACTTGTTTAACAATGGAGAAGCAAAAAATAGCTTCATTTTTTAAAATTGTTGTAATTATCAGCTCTAAAAACGCTTAAGATTCTTGTTAAGTCGCTTCAATACACATTGTTCACATATGTGTTTTCCATGCTATAAGACAATATTAGTAAGGATAATTCATAATTGATACTTCCTACAAAAAAGAAAAAATTCTCTTTTATATTAATAGGATTGCACCTTCCTTTCATTCATTTCAAAATTCATAGTTTATGCTCCCCTTCCACATATCTTCGGCGTACCTATTGCACACCAAGGTGTAATTGCTAGTATACATAGGATATGGATCTTATGTTTATGTTTTTTCCATTAAGGTACACATCTTTAATTTTTATAAAAGATTAAGGTTAAATTTATGATTTGTAGAAATAAGTTTATTAATTGTTTAGTTAGTATGTATTAATAAATTAGGGAATTTATATAGTTATTTTTTAGAACTATTAATATAAATGAGGTTTCGTCTTCACAAAGTAAATATGTGAGAAAAATAAATATTAAATATAACTAAATTTGCGCAAAATTCTTATTGTGGAGGAAAACCAACTTCTATGGTATCGAAAACGGCCTTTTTACACCATCTATTATCTTTGAAATATAATTACAATAAGTGGGACCTCATCTTTTTTCCCTCTACCTCTACTTACTTGCTTTGGTGAACAACTAAACTCTTAGGCTATAATATCTATCATATCCTGACGCAGGGGCAGGGTAGATACAAGCAGAATCAAGCAGAATTGAGTCCACTTGAATCCACAACAAGCCCTTACTCAAAGTTACACAACGGAAGCAATATAATATCACATGAAATCAATGGAAACACAATGGATATGAGACAATCAAATGGCAGCAACAACAGAGAATTATATTATTTCTTTCAACATGCCCGCCTGTGAGGCCTTCCGAGTTTCGGCCTTATACAATGAGAATTATGAATTCAGAATTACCGCTTGCATCCTATTTTTTTCTCCAATGATGTATCTTGATAATCCTTCCTATATCTCACCCATGATGCTCTACTACATCAATCTAGACCCCTTATATAGCCAACTAAGCCACAGGTCGGCCAGTCAAGCATTTAATTACAATATAGGTCCAATCTCAAGATTTAAACCAAAACTAATGCTAGAATGAATATAAATTGATGCACCTTTGGATTTAGGTCCTAACTTGACCCAATAACATTCCTTTAAGTGTGCAAGGTCCCATATGAGCACACGAAACATCGCAAGAAGAAACACCACACGTTTCACCCAAAAACTGGCAAGAAATAGGTCCTGAGGAAAAATAGGCATAACTTTTTACTCATAATGAATTGGAGTTTGCGCTCTTGGGAAATGATAGTTCTTTAGGTCCACTTTAATTCCTTAAGTGTGCAAAATAAAATTCCTTATAGATCAAGGTCGCCAACATGAACAATCAGCACCAAAACTGCAGTAACAGCTCAAACGTGAAAGCTGGCAGAAAATAGGTCCTGAGCAAAAAAGGCCATAACTTTTGACTCATAATGAATTGGAAACTGCGCTCTTGGGGAATGATATTAATTTAGGTCCCCTTAAATCCCTTAAGGTCAAAAAATAAGATTCCTTATGGATCAAGAGAACCAACATGAACAATCAGCACCAAAACTATAGGAAAGCACTGTTCTGACGGCAAGGAAAATAGCTGTAACTTTGAAACAGTCCATCCAAACTTGATGTGATCATAGGAGAAGGTTCCCAAATAGGTCCCCAACATGATTTAAGCTTCACACACCATGAAACTATCAAATGCAAATATTATAAAGAAAACTACAGCAAACAGGTACAAAAATCAAAAAATGTTTTTGGTTGATGCAAGATTGCCAAAGACCCAAGATGCTCCTGCATCAGACACCTAGGGTAAATAAAGAATTGATGTCCACATCAGGCACTACTCATACTCTGACCTGAATCATAAAGATCCAACTCAGCTTGTGTAATTCATGAACTGTCCTCAACTGGCTTGTCTTTCCACTGAACTAGATATTCCATGTAGTCTTTTCCTCTTGTACTCTTGCCAACTCTACTATTCAAGATCTTTTCAATGCTATCACTATTCTTCTTAGGATAGTCTGGATCATCTTCTATCTCATCATTTGATTCAAATTACTCAAATATATCAGCAATTTTGAATATAGGTGATATATCCATGTCCTCTGGCAATTCTACTTCATAAGCATTTCCACTGTCAAACTTCTTCAGAATCTTACAAGGTCCAAACTTCTTCATTTTCATCTTGTTGTAGGTACCAACTTGAAATCTATTCTTCTTCAAATGAATCATAACCTCATCTCCAACTTCAAAAGATTTATGTCTCCTTCTCTTGTCTGCTCTTTGTTTATATTTCAGATTACTGTCCCCCAAATTCTTTTTAACTTCATCATGTAAAGTTCCCATGTATTCTGCAAAATGATCAGCTTCAGCACTTCTTCTGGTCTCAATAGGTAAATCTCTCAGCTCTGTGGTTCCCTTAGGATGAAATCCATTAACAATCTCAAATGGTGTCTTCTTAGTGCTTCTATTCACTGAATTATTATATGCAAACTCTGCTTGTGCCAAAATCAAATCCCAATTAGCAGGTTTCTCTCCAACTAAACATCTCAACAAGTTTCCCAAACTTTTGTTCACAACTTCAGTCTGTCCATCTGTCTCAGGGTGAAATGTAGAACTAAACTTCAAATTAGTATTCATCTTCTTCCAAAGTGTCCTCCAAAAATAACCAATAAACTTAGTATCTCTATATGAAACAATAGATTTAGGCAAACCATGCAATCTTACGACTTCCTTGAAGAATAATTCAGCTACATGCAATGCATCAGATGTCTTCTTACAAGGTATGAAATGAGCCATCTTAGAAAATTTATCAACCACTACCAAAATAGAATCATTACCTCTCTGAGTTCTAGGCAATCCAAGAACAAAGTCCATCCTCACATCTTCCCAAGGTCTATCAGGTACAGGCAAAGGTGTATACAATCCCGAATTCTGACTAGTTCCTTTTGTTGTTTGGCAAATTCTGCAACCTCTAACCATTCTCTGTACATCTCTGTAAATCTATGGCCAAAAGTATCTTTCTGAAATCAAATTCACTGTCTTACAATCCCAAAATGTCCAGCAAGTCCACCACTATGTTTCTCCTTCATTATGTTCTCTCTCATAGATCCTCTAGGTATGCACAACTGAACTCCTTTAAACAACATGTCTTCTTGAATGAAATAATCAGACCACTTATCATTCACTATGTGTTCTTTACAAGCTTTCCAAGGCTCTGAAAAATCAATGTCAGCCTCATACAAATACTTCAAATCATCAAAACCAAGTACTTCAACTCTCATTTCTGTCAGCAAATTTCTTCTTCTGCTCAAGGCATCAGCAACCTTATTTGACTATCCACTCTTATGCTTCAATGAAAAGGAAAAATTCTGCAAGAACTCAACCCACTTCATATGTCTCTGATTTAACTTATTCTGACTTCCCAAATACTGCAAAGCTTTATGGTCAGTATACAACACAAAATCTTTAGGCATCAAATAATGTCTCCACTTCTTCAAAGCTTGAACAATAGCATAGAATTCCTGGTCATAAACTAAATATTTTCTCTTAGCATCATTCAAATTTTCACTAAAGAAAGCTATAGGTTTTCCTTCTTGACTCAAAACAGCTCCAATTGCACTACCACTAGCATCACATTCAACTTGAAAAACTTTATTAAAATCAGGCAAAGCAAGTGTAGGCAACTCTGCAATTCTTTGTTTCAATGTTTCAAAACTCCTTTGTGCTCCATGTGTCCATTTGAAATCCTTTTTATCTCCTCTCATAGTTTCAATCATTGCATTACAAATAGAACTAAAATTTCTAATGAACTTCCTATAAAAACTTGCCAATCCATGAAATGATCTTACCTCTCCAACATTCTCTGGTGTAGGCCAATCAAGTATAGCTCTCACTTTCTCAGGATCCATCTTTAATCCATCAGCTGAAATTACAAAACCAAGGTACACAATATCTTCTTTCATAAATGAACATTTCTTCAAATTAATCAGCAACTTTTCTTCCTTCAATCTCTGCAATACTTGTCTGATATGTTCAAGATGTTCCTCCTTACTCTTACTGAATATCAAAATGTCATCAAGATATACAATCACAAACTTACCCAAGAATCTTTTCAGAACTTCATTCATCAGCCTCATAAAGTACTAGGTGCATTAGTCAAACCAAAAGGCATAACCAACCATTCATACAAACCTTCAGTAGTCTTAAAAGCAGTTTTCCATTCATCCCCTTCTCTGATCTTTATCTGATGATATCCACTTTTCAAATCAATCTTTGTGAAATACTTTGCTCCACTTAAACTATCCATTATGGCATCCATCCTAGGCAAAGGAAATCTGTACTTTACTATTATCTTGTTTATAGCTCTAGAATCAGTGCACATTCTCCATTCTCCATTCTTTTTAGGTGCTAATACAGCAGGTACTACGCAAGGACTCAGACTTTCCCTAATCAAACCTCTTTCAAGAAATTCTTGCACTTGTCTATTCAATTCAGTCTTTTCATCAGGTTTCAACCTATGTGGTGCTTTATTAGGCAAACTAGCTCTAGGTATCAAATCCATACAATGACTTATACTTCTCATAGGTGGTAAACCATCAAGTACATTATCAGAAATGATGTCATAAAATTCATTCAGTAAAGGCTTAACTTCAAGTGCATGTTCTAACTCATCTTGTTTCTCAGTCTTTCTTGGAATAAAAGCAAAGCAAACATCCTGTTCTTTCATTTCTCTTGCAAACCTTTTACCATCAACCAAACATACTCTAACTGTGGTATAGTGACTTTCATCAAACTTCTCTATCAAAGGCAACAACACTTGTTTCTTTCCATCCATCCAAATAGTATATTGATTCAATCTACCATCATGCAAAGCTTTACTATCATACTGCCAAGGTCTACCCAAAAGAATATGACAACAATCCATAGGCATAATATCACACAAGACTTCATCATGATAATTCCCAATTTTGAATTTAACAAGGCATTGTTCACTTACAAGTAGTTTATGCTCCTTCTGGATCCAAGCAATATGGTAAGTCTTAGGATGTTTCAATCTTTGCAACTGCAATTTGCTAACCAGCTCTTCAGATGTCAAATTATCAGAACTTCCACTATCAATGATTACCTTGCAACATTTATCAACAATCTTACATTTGGTTCTGAACAAACTTTTCCTCAAAACAGGTTCCTCATCAGCTTCTTCATTCCACAAGATCCTTCTTAGCATCAAGTTCTCACCATGTTCAGGTTCATTAGACATTTCCTCAACTTCTTCACAAGCCAAATTATTTCTACCATTACCTCCAGTCTTCTTTCCAGAGTTAGTACATTCAAAAGCTCTATGTCCTTCTTCACCATATTTGTAACAAGTACCTTTAAACCAATATTTCTCTTCCCTTCTACCATTATTGTTATTCCTAGAGTAACCAGTATAGCTACCTCTAGAGTAATTACCTCTTTTAGTAGGCTCATCTTTCCATCCTTTATCTTGCACTGAATTTTCAGATCTGCTACTTTCTCCATTAGATCTACCTCTACCTCTCTGAAATCTACCACCTCTTCCTCTTTGTCTTTGATCATGTCTTTTTGTCAATCTTTCTTTAGCCTTCAAAGAAAATTGGTATGCTTCTTCCACACTATCAATCTTCACATAACTAATCTCATCTTGAATAGATGTCCTTAGGCCATTCAGATATCTAGCCACCTTCTCAACTTCATCATCCACATGTCCAGATCTGATATCCAATTTGTAAAATTCCTCAGTATATTCTTTCACACTCATGTCCTTTTGTCTCAGATTTTGCATCTTTCTCATCAGACTAACTTGGTAGTCAGTTGGAAGAAACTTCTTCTTCATCTTTCCAAGCATCTTCATCCATGTTTTTATCTTTTCTTTTCCTCTCTTTTGTCTCTCAGTTTGCAAATGATCCCACCAAAGAGATGCATGCCCTTTCAACTTTGTGACTACTATCTTAACCTTCTTATTATCAGGAGTACCTTCATACTCAAAGTATTTATCCATCTCAGAGATCCAATCCAAAAGTGTATCGGTCTCAAGTCTTCCATCATAGCAAGAAACTTCAACTGCAGGTCTGGATTTAGCCTTAGACAAAACTCTCAAAAGTCTTTCCTCATCTTGTTCAACTTCAGGTTCAGCATTAGGTGCTGCTTCTTCTTCTTCATCACTAACATCTTCAAGATGTGCTCCTCTTCTCTTGGCTGTCTCTACAGCTTCAAGCGTAGTTGCAATTTGCCTCAACATATCCATGATAGCATTATCATTTCCTCTACCATGAACCATCTTGACAATCAGGTTCCAGAAAGATCGTAACCTTTTGCAAGTTAAAGGTCAGATCTCAGATCTTCCACCCTACAGCCAAATCCAATAAGGTTCTCCATGATCCAATCCACAAGAAAGAACCTGGCTCTGATACCACTTGACGCAGGGGCAGGGTAGATACAAGCAGAATCAAGCAGAATTGAGTCCACTTGAATCCACAACAAGCCCTTGCTCAAAGTTACACAATGAAAGCAATATAATATCACATGAAATCAATGGAAACACAATGGATATGAGACAATCAACTGGCAGCAACAACAGAGAATTATATTATTTCTTTCAACATGCCTGGCTATGAGGCCTTCCGGATTTCGGCCTTATACAATGAGAATTATGAATTCAGAATTACCGCTTGCATCCTATTTTTTTCTCCAATGATGTATCTTGATAATCCTTACTATATCTCACCCATGATTCTCTACTACATCAATCTAGACCCCTTATATAGCCAGCTAAGCCACAGGTCAGCCAGTCAGGCATTTAATTACAATATAGGTCTAGTCTCAAGATTTAAACCAAAACTAATGCTAGAATGAATATAAATTGATGCACCTTTGGATTTAGGTCCTAACTTGACCCAAAAACATGCCTTTAAGTGTGCAAGGTCCCATATGAGCACATGAAACATCGCAAGAAGAAACACCACATGTTTCACCCAAAAACTGGCAGGAAATAGGTCCTGAGGAAAAATAGGCATAACTTTTTACTCATAATGAATTGGAGTTTGCGCTCTTGGGAAATGATATTATTTTAGGTCCACTTTAATTCCTTAAGTGCGCAAAAGAAAATTCCTTATAGATCAAGGTCGGCAACATGAACAATCAGCACCAAAACTGCAGTAACAGCTCAGACGTGAAAGCTGGCAGAAAATAGGTCCTGAGCAAAAAAGGCCATAACTTTTGACTCATAATGAATTGGAAGCTGTGCTCTTGGGGAATGATATTAATTTAGGTCCCCTTGAAGCCCTTAAGTGTGTAAAATAATATTCCTTATGGATCAAGAGAACCAACATGAACAATCAGCACCAAAACTACAAAAAAGCACTGTTCCGACGGCAAGGAAAATAGCTGTAACTTTGAAACAGTCCATCCAAACTTGATGTGCTCATAGGAGAATGTTCCCAAATAGGTCCCCAACATGATGAAAGCTTCACACACCATGAAACTATCAAATTCAAATATTATAAAGAAAAATACAGAAAATAGGTACAGAAATCAAAAAATATTTTTGGTTGATGCAAGATTGCCAAAGACCCAAGATGCTCCTGCATCATATCCTCTAATTCCAAAGAACATCGAATCAAGTTATATTATCATTCTTTATATTTTTGTTAGTAGCAAGGTATCTTAAGTTTTAGAAGAATTCCCACTTGCATACAAAGTGAAAATGATGAAGTTTTAGTTTATATTCTATTTTAAAGTGTTCACTCTTGGTAGTCACTATCTAATTATAGTCTCGACTAGGTTTCTACTATAATAGTGATCATGTTTGTCTATATTTTTGTATAAGTTCATATTCTTGAACACATAGAACCTAAATTCAGAGTAGTGTTCAAGTTTATGTTTCTCATTAATTTTCAAATCCATTAAGGATCATGTCTCCCTTCATAGGAAGCTTTTGGTCCAACATAAGTCTAATGGGACAATAAGTGGGGGAAATTTTCTCCCTCTTTATTTGAAGTACAACTCTAGTTAGCTCACCTTGTTATCTTTTTAAGTCAAATTTTACTTTTATCTCGGACTCTATTTCAAGGTTCTCTTGCCTTCTTCTCTATTACCACATCTTTATTGTTGTCTCTTATTTCCATGCTCAATTCGTCTAAGCATTTTACCCCATGTTCTTGTTGTTTTGTGTGGAGCCTGATCAATCCCCAAGTGAGAGATTGTTATCCCTTGGTGATTGATTAGGGAAGTACTATACACTTTTCCCCCTGTCCTCACTAGGGTTTAGGGTTGGGTCGGGCCCTGAGTGGGGGTTTGGGGATGGATGCCCCCAATATAGTCAAGGGCAATAGCCCATGACTATCTGGGGGTTCGAGGGCGGAGCCCTCGAGGAAATTTTTTGGGGGGGGGCTATTTTATGGCTATTTTTGGGCTGACATGTTGTATCCAATTCTAACCCTAAAGTGGAAAAATAGGCTTGTATAAAAAGGCTTAGGGTTAGGGATGTGTACCAAAAAGTGAGGTCACTTCTATGAACCATTACACTTGAGGGAATCCATGAAGAAGGAGATCTCAAGAAGTGGCTTATAGCTTCATATCCATGACGTGCAAGAACCATGTACATATTATGAATGGTGGCTCTCAAATGAACCTTAAAGAAAAACCCTTGCAAGGTGCACCATAGAATGGAAGATTCAAATGATAATGCAAAGTAGATCTAAGATGATATGCAAGATCTAAGCTAAAATGATATACAAGAATGTAAAAAAAGTATATCTACAATAGATGGATTAAGCTAGATGCAAGAAAGAAAATGACAATGATGATGCAATGCTTCAATATGAAAGATTTAATAATGTCATAGCTCCAAGATGCCAAGATTGCAAGACTCCAAGGTTCTAAGATTGCAAGACTCCAAGATTCCAAGATGCTAAGATGCCAAGACTCCAAGAACCTGCAATAAGATTTCAAGATCTCAAGAAGCTAAGAATGCTATGAGAGTGGGACGATGCAAGAGATGGGATCTCAAGAATGAGGAGAGAGTCTCCTTTTAAATGAATTTAGAAATGAACGGACGGTCAAAATTGAGAGGCAAAAAGAAATGAGCAATGGTGGAGATTAAATCTTGGTTGATCCATGTGCTCAAGATTCTCAAGAGGCAAAATCAATGGACATCATTAAGCGGCAAAATAATGAGTGGTTGAGAGAAAGAGGCAAAAACCTTTTTCAAAAGTCAAAAGATTCCATCTCATTGGAAAGTGCACTTTTCTTTTTATTTTTTATTTTTTATTTATTATTTTTAGCAAAGTGGTTTCCATTATTTAATTAAAAGGGGACATGTTCTTTTTTAAATGTGGCTTAGAATAAAGTAATTTTATTATTTAATTAAAATATTTTTTAATTAATTAAAAGGGAGCATGTTCTCTTAATTAAACAAAGCTTAGGACAAGGTGGTCAAACTTTAGGATATAATCAAATAAATGGTAAAATGATTATTTCATCAAGAAATAAGAGATTAAATAAATATGTAAAAAATTTATTAAGCACAAGATTTAATCTAGTATTTAAATTTTAATGTTAGAGTGAGGTTCAAAGTTTACTAGACCATTTTTGGGTGATTACATTTTCCCCTCGTTGACTAATGTGTGAGCGATCTAGGAACATATTGAGTAAAAGAATGATGATGTCAAGGTAACTGATAGAGATCTAACTCTAGACTTGATTGAACGAAGCATACAAAGACAACTAATCCTGAACTTGATTGAATGAGAACTAGCAAAGATGGCAAGATACCTGATAAAGATCTGACTCCGAACTTGATCGAACGAAGCACAAAAAGACAACTAATCCTGAACTTGATCGAACGAGAACTAGAAAAGAATTCCAATGTACAGTTGAAGCAAAACTAAACACTGAAATAGAGATTGAAAGTCAAGACAATAAGATAGCATAATCAATTTACATCTTTGAAAGATAGGTTATTCCTGCCCCCTTGGGATCAAAATCGAAATGAGGTAGAGGAGATGCATAAATGAGAAAGATTTGATCAAATCGAGATAAGATAACGTTCAAGATGATCGATAAGCACATAAGACCAAGTTTGACCACCAAGTGATGAAAATTTTGCCCCAGTTTGAATAAGGTTGACCAAGAAGGTATATCATTAGCATTAGGTCAAAGAAAGCGATTATGGAGAAATATGATCAATGTTTGCCTCAAAGGATGAAAAGATAAGCTTCAAAAGAATAACAAAATGAACTTGGATTTTGGTTTCGATCCCGAAAATGAATCAAGAATGTTGAAAAAGGATGACCAAAGTTGTCCGATAATGATGAAGGAGACCCTCTCCTAACTCATATGCAAACTAGAATGAACCCTAAAAATGCAAACTACTATGAAGATGCAAAGTGCAACTTGCAAAAGTCAATAAATAGGTACTTGTTATTATCATCAAGCCTTATTGAGGGACATCGCAAGATCATACAACCACCACTAGTGCAAGCACAGCTATGAAGATATGAATATGATCTATATCGGATACAATGTAGGAAACATATGTAAGCACAAAGGCATAAGAGCCAAGATGACTTGAACACGGTTTCCAAATTAATGTTGCAAGTAACCATAAGCATCAAGGCATAAGAGTCTAGGATGACCTGAATGGTTGTTGCATAAGAAAACACAATGTAACAATCAAGGAGATAATTCCAATGTCACCTAAGTGTCTGAAAAAAGAAGGTCGAGGTATGTGTGGCATTCCAATCGGGATGGAGGATCTTATCACAAACACCCAGTTTATTAGACAACTTAAGATCATTGGAATCACACCACAAGCATAAATCAAAGAAAATATGCCCCATGCCCCTAGTCCTCTAATTGTAACATCATGGAGAAACCAAGGAGGAAACATCAGTGAAAATCCTCAATAATAGGCAGAATACAAAAAAAATATCATTAAGCACAACTCAGTCATTTTAATTTAAGTGCATCTAAAAAAGATAAAGATAATCACTGACTTGCTAGGACTCATGCCTGTAGGTGATAAATATCGCACAATCCTAGACTGCACACAAAGCATTGACTCAAGGTAACATATCTTATAAGTGTTGAGAAACACTCGATGTCAAAGGAAGTGTTGAGAAACATTGTTTTGGGTAGTGTTGAGAAACACTGATGTGAGTTAATAAGAAAACACCATCGTGAAACAAAGGAGAATATAGTTAATGCCCCCTAGCCCTAGACAAAGATCAATCTCAAACCAAGGAGATTGGATATGGAAGTCAAAAGGGTTCGGAGCACAAAGGAACAAGTTGATAGATATAAGTGCATGAGTTTCAAGTAGCACATGTTTCTAGGTTTAACCAAGATAATATTTTTTCAAGACTTTATATGATTTTAATGATTTTTTAAAGGTTTTTTATGATTTTTAGATTTTTTAGAGATTTATATGATTTTTAGAATTTTTTCAGGAACATTTTTCAATTTTAATTTTTTAGAGATTACCATTTCTCAAGAAAGATCACATTGGTTTTCCCCCAATGTCTAGCAAGGTATAGGACATGATGGATGAATTAGCAAGCTAATGGAGGAAGCGAAAAGATAATGAGGGAGCGGAAAGATAATGCAACCCTCAGGGACAGTCTCGTCAAGACTACCCAAGCAGGGAAAGAGAAAATATAACAATGTAATCTCATGAAGCGATGTTGGGTAGCATATAGGATAATGACCTGGTGTCATGAAAGCATGTGGTCCAAAGAGTGGACATGGCAAGAGACTCTTACTAACAAATTTTTCATTATATATATATATATATATATATATATATATATATATATATATGTTTTGTTCTTCATTTTGATCAAGACCAAGGGGTCAATAGGATATGATAGTGATAGGATAGCACAATTAGGATAAAAGATGATGGAGATTATGAGTGAATGGTTTGGTATTAGGGAAAGAATGCTTAGGAATAATGATGGAAAATTTTGGATGAACAAGATCATGATAGGGTAGCATGGATGGAAGAAAGTGAGTAAGCTAATGGAAAGGATATCAGATGGAAGGATATATGATGCTTGTGGATAGTTCAACCTTGTCAAGATCAAAGGCGAAAGAGGAAGTATGGGTGAACATGAAATAGCTAGTGTGGATGCATCTTGCCCCAAGTGTAGAGTGCAAGATAGAGGAACTATGCATGATGCATGTTTACCAGGTTTTCATCATGGTACTTGTCCAAGGTGCCACAAGTAGTGGTTTTCACCATAGGACAAATTTATTTATCTTTACTTTTGCTACCAAGGTGCCTATTTCCAAGTTTTCACCAAGGCACTTTTTCTATTTTTTTATTTTTTTTGTATTTTTCATTTTTTGATTTTTTTTTCTAAGTCAAACTTGATGCTCTTTGGATAATGCTTGTTTGGAAATATATGCTACGATAGGACAAGGCCAATGAGAGGTATGCTCAAGGATGCTAATAGGGTAATGATAGGAAAAGGTATGGAGGATAAGGTAGATGATGGCTAAGGATTTATGTGTAAGATGGAATAAGGGGAATGGAAGGATATTGAATGAGAGGATAAGAAGTAGGTGTAGGATAGTAGATAGAGAATTGAGAAGTTTGTGTAGATAATGGAAAGATCAACATTGACACACACCTTGAAGGGTAGTGAGCAACTGAATGGAGAATAAGTTGATTAGCTTGAGGTTTTTATATAGGAGAGGATATGGATCTCGAGACACAAGGACCCAAGATGGATGAAGGAGAGGATTGAAGATGTTTGGAAGGAAGCGGAGTGGAAGTCTTTGGAAGCTTGAATGTCAACTTTGATTTTTTTTTGTGTGTTCAAGTCCTTTAAGAGAGACTTAGGAATCCACATAGCTTTTGAATTTTCTTTACTTTTAGATGTTTTTTATTGAAATTCTTCCATGATGGATTTAGGAACCCATATTTGCTTTGATTTCTCTCTCTTCTTAGAGGACCCTTGTGGTCTTTTAGATATTTCATTTTTCTTCGTAGTCACATGTCGATTAGATAGGACATGGTGATCTTCACATGTAAGTGGATTCTTGTATTTTTTATTTTTACGTTGCACATCCAAATTGCTTCCAAAAGACTTGGGAATTGTGGATGAAAGAGGTTGATATGACGGGTTTAGATGGATATATGGATGGTTTATCAAGTATGCATGTCTTTGTTGATCTTGAGGTAAGCTGGAAACAAGAGGTATAGTAGACGGAGGAATATAAGGTCCTAATAGGGATGGAAGGTTTGAAGGTTTCATCCTTCAGTTATAAGGACCAAGGATATATTTGGAAGACGCAAATGGATAATGAATAGGGATATCAGCATCCGTAGAGCGAGTAACATAGTCAAGGCTTTGATATGTAAGATTCATATTTATACCAATAGGATCATGAGTAGCTTTGATAGGAGCAACATAAGATTGGGAGGATTTATTCTTATGTGGAGGAGTAGGAAAAATGGGAGATTCTTGAGATGGATATGAAGGATTATGACAAGGAGTTGCTAGGATATTTTGATCTTGACACAGATCTTTAGATAATATAAAATTATGTTTCTCTCAATTTTCAATAAGCTCTTTAGAGATGATGGAAGGAGTATCTTGATCTTGCTTGGGAGATGGATAAGATATAGGAGGTGGAGGGATATCTTCTTGAAAGGAATCATCATGAGATTATTGGGATATGATACTTTGGTCAACCATTGGATAAGGATGGATGGTATCTTGATCTTGATCTTTAGTGATATTTATTTCTTCACACTTCAGATTGTCCTCTTGACATGGAACTACTTCTAGGGACAAGGTAGGGGTTTGGATATGTGTGAGGGATTCACGAAGGGTTGATGAAGGAACATTTAGGATAGGTATGATAGATGTTGAAGCACACGGAAGCTTGGGATCTATGACCTTTGAAGCATGGAAGGGACTTGTAGAAAGATGTATATTAGCTTGGATCTCTTTTAGAGGTAGCCCTTGAGGATATGCATAGGTAGCGTGAAAAGCATTAAGTTCTTTGTCCAATGGCAGAATTTTGGAGGGATTTTCTTCTTTAGGAGATGAATGAACAATGGATAAGGTAGAGGTAGCATGAGAACCATTACTAGACATAGGTTCATGATTTTGATCAAGCTTGAGAGTAGTATCTTCATTAGATGAGTCATTAGGATCTTCAATTCCAATTATGCCATCATCAATGAAATTTTGGATTTTGTGTTTCAACTCCATGCAATATGAAGTTTTATGTTCATTATTTTGATGATATGCACAGTAAGTAGTCAAGAATGAAAGTCTTCTTGAAATAGTTGGGGGTAATGTGATGATAATGTTTTCAAGGAGTTTTTCCAATGCTGATTCATGAGATTCTCCCAAAGGAGTAAAGATTTTCTTTGCTTGCTCATTTTATTTAGCAAAGATAGGTTTTGGATCAAAGATAGGTTGGTCATAAAGAGATTATCAATCAAAGAATGGTTTGTTAGGAATTTGATATTTCTCAAAGATAGAGTTGTTGTGAGAGTGTGACATTGCCTTTCTTGAAGAAGATGCAAATAAAGAATAGACTATTTTTTGAGAATGTTGGCTAGAGAATGTATCTTTTTCTTTTTCCAAGTGTTGGATTCTAAAATGCAAAGATTAGAGTTGTTTAAAAAAGGCTTTCAATTCTCTCTCTTCCTCCTTAGTGTGCCTTTTAAACCATGAATATTTATTAGAGGATGTATAATGTTTTTTCTACAATCTATCGAAGTTAGCTTTCAAAGACTAGAATTGTTTAGATATGGCTCTCTCTTCTTCCTAAGTGTACATTTTTTGAGTCATAATTCCTAACTAGCATGAAAGAATATTGTCAAGAGCTAATAAGGATGACTTATGATGACTTGATTTTCAAGCTAGGTAAGCAAAGTGTCCACTTGTCCAAAGTGAAAAAGCGTAAAAGAGATAGTAAAGATAACTTGCCACAAGATGTCCAAGTCAAGGGTAGATTGCCCTATGTACAACACTTGTGAACAAGCAAAGATAAGATGCAAGCATCCAAAAGAATTGATATGAAAATAATGGATAAGTGAACCATTCACTAACCAAGGGTGTAGTCAAGAGACACAAGTGATCTTCATTAGCTAAAGGTAATTCTTAATACGTGAGTTTTAGACCAAGAGACCACAAAAATCAAGTATAAGCTTCCTAAGATGGCTAAGAGAAAATTTAGAGCAAACCAACTCAGATTAGACGATATTTCTCTTTAGGAGAGATGATATTCTAGAATGTCATATGATATTTCTCACTACTATAGGTGATATTAAGACAATGATTTCTAGTTTTGACAGCAAATTTGAATTTTGACAAGTTTGAATTTCAAGATCAAGTTTTTAAAGCAAATGTGACACATAGAGTGGTCTTCAAACAATCAAGCAAGGGAAAAAGCAAACTTGCATGATACAAGCAATTGTGAAGTCTAAAGATAGGTTGCAATATTCTAATAACATCAAGTGTATGTTCACAAAGATTTCCATGGGTCTAGCAGAAATCAAAAACACATCAAGCAAGAACTACCTAAGGTCAAGGCTAGTATTAAAACCGTTGCCCACAACTTGGTATCCCAAAGGAATACAGATGGTGAGTAATCTTGAGGTGATCCAGGAAACCGCTAGGACCAGTCCTTGCACAAAGATTATGATACTTTAAGCCAAAAGGGTAGCCTCTAACTTAAGGTTTCTAGTAAACTTTGTTCATGATTATCCCATGTAGTTTCGCAAGAAAAATGAAAGCCTATAGCCCTACAAGCATCCAAAAAGTATAGTCTCGCAAGCAAGATTTAGACCTCTCGGCCCTATACAAGATGAATGCACTCCCCTTGTAGTCTTGTAAACAAGATTGAGACCAAGATGGCCTTACAAGCGCCCAATCAAATTTAGTCTTGCTTAGCAAGATTTAGGCAACTAGGCCCTACACATGAAGAAGCATTAGGAATAGAAAATAGTCAAGACTCCCCTCTTTGGATTGAAGGAAGCTTTTGATTATAGTGAGATGGAGTAACCAGGTTCTCTTATTCCTCACTTGGGTCATTCCCAAAAGATTGCTCTCTTGGAAGGCCTTCTAAAAGTAAATGCAAGAAAGTAAAAGGATAGCTAATGGGGGTCTAGATTTCTAATTTTTCAAAAGGAAAAGAGCATAGTCTCCTACTCCATAGTGTCTCCCAAACACATCAAGCACATGTTCATTTACCAAAAGAAAATTAATTAAGCTATGTGTCTATGAAAAATGATCTAATGATAGAAAAGACACACAAGATCTAGTTACAATAAAAGTGTCAAGATCTAGTTACATACCTTCAATGCAATTTTCCAAAATCTCAATTGTTATTAGTCTTAGCAATGCAATTATTTTGGCAAGCAAATCCTACAAAATCACAAGTTAGGGAAAAAATATGCAAATGAAAGCAATAACCTTGCAAAACCACTTGTTAGGAGATAGGAAATATCAAAGACTTGCAAGAAATCTCAATCATGCATTGAAATATGTGCAAATAAAGTGCAAGCTCATCACAATTTTTATTTTTTTTGTTTTTGACCTAGTCAACAAGATTCAATTTTTTTTCTATAATATCGGGCCCAAAAATAAAAATAAAAATAAGAGATCCTTGTTAAAAATATGAAAGCTTTCCAAAAAATGTAAAAAGTTTAGAAATATCCCTTAATTTGTACCCAAGAGACCCATTTTACCAAAACATAATAGTTTTTATAAATAAACTATTTGAGCTATGTTATTGCATCTAAATTAAAAACACAAAGAAGTAACCCCTTGTAGAATTATTAGACCTTTCCAAAAATGCAAAATTTTTTGAAAAATATGATGATTTACGATTATAAATTAATTTTCATGAAAAAATCAATAAAAAATTATAACTCAGAGAAAAATGATCAGAAAAATCTGATTTTTGAATTGAGACACCTTTTATCCATCACCAACCTGCAAAAAAAAATTCAAATAAAAAATCAAAGCCGTTTGTGAGATATGATCAAATCTTTCAAAACCTAGGGTTTTTGCCTTCAACTCAACATGCACAAGGGTTAGCATTAAAAACCAAAGTAAATATCCAAAAATTCATGGGTTTGCCCCACGGTGGGTGCCAAAAATGTGTACCAAAAAGTGAGGTCACTTTTATAAACCATTACACTTGAGGGAATCCATGAAGAAGGAGATCTCAAGAAGTGGCTTATAGCTTCCTATCCATGGCGTGCAAGAACTATGTAGATATTATGAATGGTGGCTCTCAAATGAACCTTAAAGAAAGACCCTTGCAAGGTGCACCATAAAATGGAAGATTCAAATGATAATGCAAAGTAGATCTAAGATGAAATGCAAGATCTAAGCTAAAATGATATGCAAGAATGCAAGAAAAGTAGATCTAAGATAGATGGATTAAGCTAGATGCAAGAAACAAAATGACAATGATGATGCAATACTTCAATATGAAAGATCTAAGAATGTCATAGCTTTAAGATGCCAAGATTACAAGACTCCAAGATTCCAAGATGCTAAGATGCCAAGGCTCCAAGAACCTGCAATAAGATTTCAAGATCTCAAGAAGCTACGAATTTTATGAGAGTGAGATGATGCAAGAGATAGGATCTCAAGAATGAGGAGAGAGTCTCATTTTAAATGAATTTAGAAATGAACAGACGGTCAAAGATTAAGTGGCAAAAATAAATGAGCAATGGTGGGGATTAAATCTTGGTTGATCCATGTGCTCAAGATTCTCAAGAGGTAAAATCAATGGACACGATTAAGAGGCAAAATAATGAGTGGTTGAACTAAAGAGACAAAAAAAATTTCAAAAGTCAAAAGATTCCATCTCATTGGAAAGTGCACTTTTCTTTTATTTATTATTTATTGTTTATTATTTATAGCAAAGTGGTTTCCATTATTTAATTAAAATGGGACTTTTATTTAATTAAAATGGGACATGTTCTTTTAATTAAATGTGACTTAGGATAAAGTAATTTTATTATTTAACTAAAAGATTTTTTAATTAATTAAAAGGGAGCATGTTCTCTTAATTAAACAAAGCTTAGGACAAGGTGTTCAAACTTTAGGATATAATCAAATAAATGATAAAATGATGATTTGATCAAGAAATAAGAGATTAAATAAATATGTAAAATTAATTAAGCACAACATTTAGTCTAGTATTTAAATTTTAATGTTAAAGTGAGGCTCAAAGTTTACTAGACCATTTTTGGGTGATTACAAGGGATTTCATAAGGATGTATGTTTTTTAGTAGCTTCTTGTGATGGTATTGAGTTGTAAGGGATTGTGGATTGTAATGAAGTTCTAATCACTGGATAATAATAATAATATTGGACTCGTTGTTGGTGGATGTAGCACAGGGATTGGGTGAACCATGTTAAATCTTTGTTTCTTGTGTTCTCTTCTATGTGGTTTATTATTTTTTCTGATATTGGTTATATTTGCATGTAACTGTTATTTTTATCTTGTTAATCCTAACACTTCTTCATCAAGCATGGAGGGATAATAAAGTTATCAACACTCGGTATATTCATAAAAGAAGGTAGATTAGTTTGAATGTATTTTTTTCTATTAAATATAAGGAATCGACATTAGTTATATGAAACCCTATAGTTCACCTATTACAATCTTATACATGCAACTCCA
This sequence comes from Chamaecyparis obtusa, assembly GCA_027943335.1. Taxonomy (NCBI): domain Eukaryota; kingdom Viridiplantae; phylum Streptophyta; class Pinopsida; order Cupressales; family Cupressaceae; genus Chamaecyparis; species Chamaecyparis obtusa. Next base: position 1,268,805 of record BSBK01002398.1, read on the forward strand.
TATTAGCTGACATCGATACAATAAGATATTACAGTCCTTTTGCTAAAAACATGAGGATATATAGATATACCAAGTTAAGAAACTACAAAAAGATACAAGTGCAATCTGCTAGAAGTATTATTTAAACCTAGGTTGTCCAAGCATTTGGTCCTTCATACTACTTCAGATCTCTATTGTTCTAAATGAAGAGTGCAAATGGGTGTGCCATCTTAGCAGTTTTGGGCAGAGTGTTAGCAATATGAGTTGTCATTAGTGTATTTCACAAACCCCATTCACACCGGTAAAGGGTCGCCGGTCACTCAATCAACTTAGAAGACACTGAAAGTTGAAGAACATAGTGTAAGCACCGGTTGACTATTTTGATAGATGCACCGGTAGACCGATACTGAGTACAAGGGTACCGGTCAAATTGTAACATAGATTCGATCCGGATTTTGTGGACCAGTCTGAGTCACAGTTTGAGTTAAAAGGCCTGATTGTACAAGACATCCACTGCTCAGAAGTGGAGTTATCTTTTTAACAGAAGTTAGCTTTGATTCTACAGATGATCTCATGGTAAACTCTAGGTCACAATGACCAGTTCTCAGGCGTTGTAGAAGTTATGGCTAAATTTACTCCCTAGGGGTTCTATGAGTCAAGAGGGTCACTCTTGTATAAATAGAAAGCATAGGACGCAAGATTGTTGTTTCTATTGTTGATAGTTGAAGATTGCATAAAGAAGAGAAGAGGTATCTGCTATGTTGTGCTATGAGCACAAAGGTGAGGGAAGACAAAGAGATCAACAACCAGGCAGACCGGGGAAGAGATCAACAGGTATGATCCAATCAGATAGTCAATATCAATAGAGATCATTGCTTTTATAAGAAGTGAAAGTATATTGAAATCCCTCTATCAGCGTGAACCCAATAGGTTCCTTGTAAAAATCCCTTGATAGGGTAACATCCTTTTTTTTCCTCTAACCAGACAGCTCCTAATAGGGTTTAGATCTTAACAAATCTCTGTGAAAATCCCTTAACATGGTAGCACCTTAACCAGTGCTTTGTAAGCTCCTAATAGGGCATCTTCATTTGGTATTAGTGAAAATTGTGAGCTTTGTCTCACCGTGGTTTTTTCCTTCTAACCGAGGGTTTCCATGTATAAATACTTGTGCTAATCTGTGTGATTATATTTATGCTTGCAAATGATTGTTTATTTTCTACTTTACAACTGAGAATCTGTTCACAAGTTTGAAATTAGATCTAAGATAGGATTTACTGATTCACCACCCCCCCCTCTTAGTAACCGGTAAGAAAATGACAATTGGTATTAGAGCTAAGTTCTCTATACAACCAAGTCTAACAGCTTGAGAAAAAGATCATGGATGGCTACCGGTATCAAAAACAACTAGAGGAAGCCAATGACGCTGGAAAGCAGACTGAGGAAATCACTTGCAAAAAGGAAGGAGTTGGCTCTGCAACTAAATGAGAGCAATGAAACTATCGATGAACTCTCTGGGAAGAGTGGATCTGATGAGGCTGAGGAGGTAGTCACTGAGCTTACGAAAAAGAATCAAATCCTAATTGGTCAGATTGTTGATCTCAAAAGAGAGAAAAAGGTAAATGCTCTGAGGATGAATGAATTGACTGAGCAGAAACAAAAAATTGGAAGTGAAAGAAACATAGTAGTTAAGACATCAACAGCGTCGAAAAAAGCAATGAACCGGACAGAAGAAGTTGTAAGGGAAAATGAACTCCTCATTATGCAACTTCAAGAAGATATATTGATTGTCACCCAAGAAAATGCCAATATGCACAAAGCATGGCAGACTAGGGATGAAGCATGCAAGAAGCTAGCGATCGAGATATATCAACTCAAGGAACAAAAGAAACCTTGAAAAAAGGAATGAAATGCTGAGAAAACTCAATGAAAGCTCAGTCAAGCTTGATGGGCAACTCAAAGCTCAATGAAAGCACAACAATCACACCAATCATGGATCCACCAATGCAGTCACCAAAAGGAATAGTGAGTCAACTAGTGCAAAGTCAAGCAAGAAGAATAAGAGGAAGACACTAGCATAGAGAAACAAGAATACCTTCAACATTTCTTGTAAACACTATGGAAAACTGGGTCATAACACTGATAATTGCATAAATGCACTGGTAAGAACCAACAGTAGTTACTATAAGAACCGTTGCAAAAATGGCCACAAGACCAAAGAGTGCTTGTCCTGCCTCTTATCTATGTCTAGTGGAAGCAGAGGAAGCTTCAAGGGATACTGTTATGCCTGCAACAAGTTTGGACACAAGGCTAAAGATTACAGATCAAAGACAATGGTATTCAGATCACCAAGACTGGTATTCTCCAAGAAAAGCAAAAATCAAAACGCAATTGTTCATACAAACAAAGGGATGCATTGTAACAGTAAATCACGTGGTAAATCCCACTAATACATTTGGGGTGAACTTGCAACAACAATTTGTGATGGCGGGCAAATGTTATATGTTTTTGGCTTTTTTTTTTCAATTATAACCTGACAACGTCGCAATTGTGACGTTAACGAGATATAAGAAAAAAAAAAAGAAAATGTTGGTCATTTCTATGTTCAACAGCACTGAGAGGGATTTTTGCATCCGTTGGATAATTTGTATGTTGGACGAGGAGATCTCTGCGGCCAGGCATCTCTGCGGCGAAAGGCATTGTACATTCAGAATCCAAAAGGCCGAGAAAGGTATGATTTTAAACTTCACTTCCTCCTCCTTTTGTGTCGCCCTCTCTTCCCTTTATCATGCGCTCAGGTACTTCGGGTGTCGCTTTTGTATTGTACACTAATTCGTATCAATGCCTCCATTAAATGGAACACTTCCCCTTAAACTCTTGATAGCACCGATAGGTGAAAGATTTGTTGTATTATTGTCATACATTATTCTTTATATTTCTAGGTCATAAGACCGATCATTAACATTGTGCTTCATGAAGATTCTAAAAATGCCTTGGACTGTGCTTTCAAATGATATAGTCACGAGCCCAGCTAGGGTTTACAAATATCATTTAAAAACCTAAACATTCCTCTGACGATGTCCTTCATTTCAACAAAGCACTCAACATAGTGCACAAATCTGAAAATGCCTTGTAGAAGGCTCTCAAGACTGCATTGAGTCTTTTGATAAATCTACATGTTTGTCACTGGGGTGTAACTATTACCATTTTAGTTACGACGACAATTTGATGGTTCCGCATCACTTTGTATGAAGTGTTTAAGCTATAGAAGTACAGCAGTTATGGAATGGTTGTTGAGAATTTCTAGATATTCTAAAGTTAACCAACCAGGGCATGTCATGATATCCACTATATACAAGTGCACTAAAAAATAGTAGTGTTTAAAAATTATGTTATGATTTTTTAATTAAAAATTCTTTTAACTATCAATACACCAAATCATTTTGTATGATTAGTTAAAGCTGTAGAAGTTCAGTAGCTAATAGAACGAGGGTTGAGCATTTTTGGACGGGATATTCTAAAATTACATATTTGGTTTGATAAATATACCTTCTAATTTTTGTTGAACTTTCACACCAAGGAAATAATGCATGGGTCCTATATTTGACATTTCATATTTCTGTTTCATTTCTTTCTCCATGAGAGCTTTGTTGTTACCTATATAAATAAGATCATCGACGTAAAGGAAACCAATGAGAATATCATAATCAATATGTTGAACATATGAGGTTGGCTCTTAGTTTCTTCTACTAAATCTCTTCTTCAAGAAATAACTGCTAATCCTTGTATACTAGGCACTGGGAGCTTGCTTCAACCCATAAAGTGTTTTTTCTAAAAACTTGTAAACTAATTGTTCTTTGCCTAGAATTTCATAGCCCATAGGTTGTTGAATGTTCCACATAGACATCCTTATATGTATAACTATTAAGGAAGATAGATTTTACATTTATCCGAGATACTAGCCACTTGTATTGTGTAGCAATAGCCAATATAATCTTGATTGTATCAAGTCCAGAAATTGTAGCAAAAGTTTCTGTAAATTGCTTGAGGTGTTTTTGCAAATCCTTTGGTGACTAGTCTATCCTTGTGTCATTCTATTGAACCATCAACATGATATTTCACCTTATAAATCCATTTGACATGAATCACTTGTTTATCTTTGGGAAGTTGCAAATAATTTCCATGTTTTATTTTTATTAATGGCATTCATCTCATCATTGATAGAATTAATCCATACTTTGCCTTTGACTACTTTTTCATACATAGAGGGTTCCACTTGAATTGTACTAAACAAAGCAAAATTAACGATTGGTTTTATATTGTAGTCCTATGATAAATGTCAAATAGTCTTTGTGCATTTCTTGAAGAGCTTGGAGTTTATGCTTAATGCGAATTGTCATCAGAATTTGTGCTACTAGAAGAACTTGGTGGACTGGAACTTGAGCTCCTATTAGAGCTTGAACTTCCACTTGAGCTTGTGGGGAGGAGGAACACTGCCATCTTCAATGCCCATGATTATTAGTATATTTTTTTGTACACCATTTTTCCATTGACAGACTCTCCCTTCATCAAAAACATTTTTTGTGCTAGGATTATAGCACATGTACCCTTTAGTTGCATTGGAATATCCCACAAGGTTACAAAGTTGGGATTTTGTATCCAACTTCTTTAGCCTTTGAATTGGAATATGAATAAATGCTAGACAACCAAATACATGAAAATGAGCTACAAAAGTATTATGACTACTTTGAGTTTCCTTTGAGTGATGTTCTTGATTGATTTTGTGGGATCTCAATTCAAAATATATACTATTGTTGCCACAACCCCCTAATAACTATTTGGAAGACATTTTGATTGCAACATACTTCATGCCATTTTCATAATGGTACCGTTCTTTCTTTTTGCATTACCATTTTTTTGGGAGTATAAGCCATAGTAAATTCTCTTTATGACATAGTTGTTGCAAAATTAAAAAACTCTTTGGAAGTAAATTCTCCCCCTCTACCTGTTTGAGTATTTTGAGATAATACCCAATTTTCTTTTCAAGCATAGCTTTATAATTCTTGAAGCATTGAAAAGCCTTAGATATCTGCATAAGAAAATAAACCAACGTGTGGCAAGGAAATCATCAATAAAAGTTAAAAAATAAACATCCTTACCCAATTTCTCCTCTTGCATATCACCACAAATGTCAACACACAAGCTCTATTGGAGATATTGCCCTCCATGATTTGTTCACTGAAAAATTATCATGATGGTGCTTGTGCAAACCTTGAACAAATTTCTTCTTTGGATTGAATTGTAGGAAGTCCTCTAACTATATTCTTCTTGTGAAGCAAAATTAATCCTTGAAATTTAAAATGACCGTATTGTTGGTTCCATAACCATGAATCATCTGTTATTACCATGAATACATGCATCTTAGTGGAAACCAATGGGAGAGGAAATAATATATTCTCTATCATACAAGACTTTGCTACAAGCGATATTTATCTAATTTATTAAATATCTTGTTGTGGTTATCTTCAAATACACTTTTGTAATTTTTGCTACTAGCTGCCCAATATTCAAAAGATTATGTTTTAGTTTTGGCACAAGTATCATGAATATAATAATTTCTCCTTGCTTAGTCTTCACTGCAAGGGTACTTTTACCCATTACATCATTTTCTTTATCATCACTAAATTTAAGTTAGACTTCTTATGAATCATCTAATTTGACAAAGAGGGTATATTTACTTTTCATATGATTTGAATAGCTGCTATTTCAGAACCACACATTCTTTTGGTGTTCTTTTGTCAAAATGAACGCAAAGAATGTAGAGTACTTTGCATCTTTGGAAGACTTTAATTAATTGTCTTTCGACTTATTCAAGTCAATCTTTTTTCCCTTCGTGTCCATATTGTTTAGAACACCTGCATTGAATGATTCAGTGATCCACTTCCTATTCCTTGTTCTCTACCATGTCCTCTATTAGCTAAAATTTCCTTGGAATTTATTTGGGCGAGGAAGAGTCTTTGGAGAGTTTCTTCAATTTTTGTAGGAGATTGGAAAGCTTGCACCAAGCTTTCTGTAGAACATTGCATATACTTCTCATGAGATTGTAAAGAACTTATCTATTCTACCACTTTGAATGTGGTTAGATCATTCCTTTCTTCAATGGCTATCACCACTGAATAAAAGTGAGGAGGAATAGATCAATATGCGTCCTCCTCACTTTGCCTTTTTTAAATAGAAATTTCATCTAAAAGATATAAATCTTCAAATTTCCTTCATGAATTTTGATTGATATTGGAGAGGAATTATTTAAAATAAAATTTAATGATAAGAGACCTTTTATATTTTCACTTTACTTGAGGCCCTCTATTATAATTTTAATCCCATTTCCTTAGTGCAAAATTCCCAAAATCCACTTAAAGAATTTAAATATATGATGGGCATTTTGGGTTTCAACTGGGCTTCATTTTGAAAAAAGGACATTAGATAGAACAATTACAAGATGATGTTTGCATTGACAGTTAACATAGTCAAATTCAGCCGCTAAATTTAGTTCATGAATTCCTATATTGGCTTTACATTATGGGGGCTTATTATTTGGTTTGGTGTTTTTATTTTTCTACAGCCCTTACTATATATGTTTTCACAAGGATCTCGAGGAGTTTTGATGTATCCCCACAAAATTATGATAGTGGAATAAACATGTTAATTCAAGAAGAAGAGAGTACTAAATGTTGATATAGACCATGAGAGAAATGCCTCTGAAATCTGATTCTATGATCTCATAAGTGAGTTATAAATAACTTTTAAAGATTAAATTTAAGTGGATGCAAAATGCCTTCCTGAGCATGCCTAAACACCTCAACTAGACTAGCCTACATGGATTTATTCAAAGAACTACGCAATTTCACCCCAAATTACCAAATTGTCGTCGTAATGTCCCCTCTTTGAATAGGATTTAATTATAAAAAATAATAAAGTAAAATACAAAAGGATAAAAATAAGATTAAAATTAAAATTTAAAAGAATAAAATTAACTTTAACGAATAGTCAAAAGGCATGAAATGAAAAGTTGTGACTCCCTCAAACATGAGATATAGAAGGGAGAAGAGAAACTCATTTGAAAGGAGGCTGCAGGGAGGAAGAAGAAAGAAGGGAACATGTGAAAATAAGAACTAATGCAGATATCTTTGAAAGTTTAAAATAAAGATCTGTTAAATGCTTAGTTCATCAACCTCAAGGTGCCTATTTCAGATGTTGGGTTTATGTATTACACAATGAAATTAAGTTAGATGCCTTAAGATTGATACCTCTCCATATTTAACAAATATTTTTATTGAAGATAACTAAGCTAGTCTAGTACGGTGGAAGATTCACAAAGTTGGTCTAGTACAGTGGAAAATTCACAAAGTTATTCATTCTATAACTCCTCTTACTCCGTGCTTATTCCATAATCTTTGCCAACATACTCCTTGTCTATGCCAAAATAGGATCTTTGGAACAGGGTATGGATATCCATCAAAGCATAATGAAAGGGGGGTTTTCATGAGATATTATAGTTGGAAATTCTGTTATAGACATATATGCAAAATGTAAAAGCATAGACAAGGCACATAAATTGTTTGAGAGAATGCCTCATAGAAACGTGGTCTCGTGGACTGCAACAATTGCAAGATATGCACAAGATGGATTTGTTGAAAAGGTTGTAGAAACTTTCAATCAAATACACTTTGTAGGTGTAAATCCTAATTTCGCAACCTTTGTCAGCATTCTCTCTACTTGTGCTAAAATGGGAGTGATGCAGAGGATAGAATGATGAACCCTTTAAACAACCCAAAATGAGCAAAATTGTAGAAGTGTTCCAAGTGACCCTTCGAGGTCCTGATGGGCAAAATCTACAAATAGTCAACTCTAGGAGGTTTCAAGGCTTCAATAGGTTTGTTTTAGCATATCTAACATGTTCCAAACATCACCTTCAAGTTTCAACACCTCTGAAGTAAAAATGCATAGCAAACCAAAATGTTGTCAATGACAATTTTCAATTTCTGTAACAGCAGCAAGGTAAATTGGCAAATATCTTTTTTTTTTCTCAAGTGACTCTCTAAACAAACAACCTTTTCAAATACCCTTTATCCTTATATAAAACATATGTCAAGATTGGATGGGCTTCCTTTGGCAAAAATCAAAGTTTCTTCACAATGGAACAACTAGTGCATTTACAAAGCAACATATAGCAATACTTAATGTATGCACTTCAAACTTTGTATAGGCTCATCAAATGCCTTCAATTAGAAAAATACATAATCAATTTCAGTCTATGGGTTTCCCATCCCCAAAAACCCCAATTCATCCCTTATAAACCCTTGTTCCTAGGGTATCACCAATCTCACATGTGTAACGACTTCTTTGACTAATTCCAAGTGCAAACATCAATGTTTCAACATCATAACCATGAATCAAAACTCAAACACTGCCCTCCTTAAGGCAAATCTCTCTCTATAGGACTGTCCCTTCAATCCTTAACCCTTGTTTTCACCTTTTTATTGTTGGTGGCCACCAAATATTCTGGTTAGATATTCATTACAGAGTTAGAAACATTTGTACATGTTAGAAGAGTGCCATTCCATGAAGAAATAGTGGACATTTCATGGGATGAGCATGATTTAATGAAAAAAAAACTACAAAATTGCTTGAAAACTGTCTGCTATAGCCAGGCAGTGAATAAAATTGAACAACAAACTCACCAAATGGATTCAAGACTTGATTATTATCATCAAAACATGTTTGGTAAGATAGCACAATACATTCCCAATCCAAAGATATGCAGAAAAACCAAGAATGCTTCAAATTGTTGTTCAAACCAAGCTTTTTCTATTCACTTTTCTGAGACAGTCCGTCCATTATATCTTCCAGTCCATACAAACATATATTTATAGACCTGGGCATGGTAACTACCCCTCTTAACCATCTCCAACTGGTTTCATTTGCTAATCCTTCTTAAAATTTGAATTATGGAGTTTCCTTCCAAAATGGCTTTATAGTCGTTAACATTCAAATTTCAAATTTTAAACTACTAAACTATGCCCTTAAAGAGTTTATTGAATCTTCTGATTTATGTAATGACATGGTAAGGTTATGATAACCTATAGGACCCTATCCAATGTCTTTTCTACCCTAGGCAACCCTAAGATGCAATTACAACTTTTTTTCAACATAGAAATCCATCAAGACATTATGCAATTTCATGACTTCCAATGCCTCCATGTGCCATGATTGGTTGAAGGATTGCCCAATTGAATCCAGGAGATGCTCCATGAACTCTATAATGCCTTGGATCTCCAATGTGCCTTTGACAAGCATATGATGCTCCTGCATCAATTTCACCACCTTTAAAGATGTTCTTGCCCAAGAACTGTGTTTGGCATAAATTGCTTCTTTTCCTCCATATCTCTGCATATGGTGCATAGGAATGAAACCTCCTAAGGTAAAGTGTCTCTTCTGCTGATGTCTTGCATGAAAAACATTCAAAAATTTGTTAGAAATCATAACTCCTGCCCTTGGGGCAGTCACCATTGCTGCCTTGGTTGTTTTCTTGACTGTCTAGACAGTCTTTATTTCTGCCTGTTTGGGGCAGTACCCCTGCTATCCTTCCAACTGCTACTGCACCATCTTTTCATTGTCTTTTTCATGTCCTCTGATAGGACAGTACCAATCCCCCACTAACACTCCTTCACCACCTTTAAATCTTGTCCTTATCTCTGTCACAGAATTTAGAATTCTCTGTCCTTTATTCTCCACTACTTGTTGTTCCAACTTTATGCTTTTCCCAATCTGACCTGTATCCAATTCTCTAATTCTTCCTATGAAGAGAGATTCATTTCGCTTGCAAGGCAATGGTATCAACTCAAACCTTTTTCCATTACTCCACACTTGGTAGATGTTAGTGAAGCAATCATGTAACACTTTCCTAGAAACTTGCCAAGATCTTCCTAGGATAACATGTGCACAATTCATTTTTACAACATCACATAGAATCTGATTAGAGTACCCACCTATTGAGAAATTTAACATGGTCTGATAATGCACTATGAAATTTTGATTTTCCTCCACCCGTGTAGCATAATAAGGCCTAGGATGGTGTTGAATAGGCAGTTTCAAAGCATTGACAACATCCCATGATATTAGATTGTTGCAAGTACCTAAATATATGACTAATTTATAAACTTCACCTTGTATTAAACAATTAGTCCTGAAAATACTTACTTGTGGTGTCCATTCCTCACCTCTCCTAAACATCTTTTAATTGCATATAATAACTAATTTATGTGCTTTTTCATGACTATGTTTGACTCATATAATTGTGATCTCTCTAGCTTGGCACAATTTATGGATTACCATGCACGCAATAGAAGTCAAGATGACATTATTCGAATCCCTATGGATGGTTCGACATTTATGCACATAGAGGAAAAGTGGCAACACTTCAAAGAAGAACCTCGTAATCTTAGGCTTTCATTGGCAGCGGATGGTGTCAATCCATTTGGAGAGATGAGATCTGTTTACTCGGTGTGGCCTGTTTTTGTGCAAGGTTCTAATAATGAAATCAGTGTGCAAGGTTCTAATAATGATGCATCTGAGCCACAGGTAAATAAGCTAAATGAAATTTATTTCAAATTGAATACTTTACCAATTAGTCTATTTGATGTTAAGTTCCAATATAAAGTGAGTATATCTGTTTTAAGCAAGCAATGATAACAATGCGTAGGATATTGGAATGCAGCCTGACAATCCTTCTACACAATCTGTGCATGATGAAGGTTCGCATGATGTGCATCCTAGTGGTGGAGGTATACATTTGCTATTAAATTTTTTATATGTAATTGCAATTGGCATTTGGATTAACGTAACATTTTGTATAGCAGCTGTAGAGGATCAAGGGGTCAGTGTTCATGAGCATGTTGAGGTTGAGTCTAGACAAAATGATGTGGCCAGATCAGGTAAAGAGCGCCATAGTTATGTTCTTTAAAATAATTAAATACTTGTAACAATTATAATAAAATATTTTTAATTTAACTCTTTTATTTGTTATTGCAGAGGACCCCCCTTTGCAGCAGCATAGGAATTTGAGATCATCAAGAACATAGAACAAAACAACTAATGAGGGGGGGATTAATGATAACACTGATGCTCCTCTTAGAGCTTATATAGAAAAAAAAAATTAGAAAGAAAAAAAAGAAATGATTGTCATCTACATACCTTAATTGATAATGACTGAATTTTATGTCTCAATGAATTTAATTATGTGCTAAGGAATGTTCATGAATTATGTGTTAATGCAGAATATTGATGAATGTTGTGTGTTAACAAATCTAATGTGTTAATGAATGTTATCATGTGATATTGATTGAATGTTACATTTTATTAATGGTTGAAAGAATGAATGAATGTTAGATGTTAACGGGGAATGTAGAGTGATGTTAGGGGGAGGGGGGGTGGGGCCAAATGAGCTTCCACCTTCACGTGGTTGGCCCTGTTTAGTAGAGAATATTAAAATATTCTCGAAACAAAGTGAAGCTCAATAAGATACTAAATATTTCTCTATTTTGTCAAATTTATACTTCTCGAAGTCTTTTGAAGATTTGTATATGATAGTACTCTAATACCTTGTGACTACTCTAAGGTTCTTGGTACATCTTCTTGTAGGTAATTCTTCATAGACTCAAAGTAGAGTTTGAGGCAGAGGAATGGAGGGAAAAATCTTTTTCCAGGTAATTCTTCATAGACTCTTCATTATTATTGTATGTAAGGAAACCCAACACATTCATTTCCTTCATCTTTACCACATTTGTACCCTCCATTTGAATGGATTCAGTCCCATATCAGGAGGAAATGGTGAAATAACCATCATAACAATAGTAATATAGAGCAAGTTTAATTGGTCTTTTCATATGTCTATCTTGTGCATTTAGAGATCATGGCACGTCATGAGGCCATATTTCTTTGAGCAATTCAGTCAAACAGTTCACACACAGTGTCTATGGTTCTACATTCCTTTACAGAAATTCTATCAGAGTTCACGAGCTAAGCCTAGGGTTCCACATTCCACTGCATACAAATCTGCCAGAGCATTTCCAATTTCTAACTATACTTCACTTACAACCTTAAAATAAATATACCCATCGTATTTATAGTCATATTTCAAGATGAGAGCCTCCAATATAACACTCTTTCATTATCCCAAAAAAATTGAAAGATTTGCCACCTTAACAATGAATTAACATAGACAACTAGACTGTAACAAGATTTGCGTGGATTTTCTTGCTAGCAATTAGATTGTAATGAGCATTTGCTAGGGTTTCTTTTAAATATTTAGTTGGGTTTTCTACTATTTTTTTGTCTTCAAATCTTTTTGCTTATTAGTTTTTCCATTATGAACCAAAGTTGGAGAGGATTATTCTCCTCTTTGTTGTTCCATTATAGATTTGTTGGATAGATTAGGTGCATCCTTGGAGGAGAAGAAAGGTGATGTCTCCATAGTGGCAATAAGGAAGAAAAATGACCAAATGATAAAGGGAACACATACATGTGTGCCAACCATGGAGGAATCTCTAATTATCGATCTTGATTTTTTGGAATTTAGGAAAATTGTGTCTTTGCATAGCAAGAGTTTGATTTTTAGATTCCTTGAGGTCTAAACTCCCCTTGAAGATCTATATTATTGGGTAAGAAAAAATTGGAAAAATAAAGGAGAATAGGAGATTCATAAAGGATAGTTCATTGCAACTTTTTCCAATGAATATAGTTGTGATGGATTTCGAGTGAAGGTCCTTATTTCTTAAGAATGAAGGAATCTTTATGAAGCACTAGCATATTAGTATCTATTCCTCAAAATAAATCCCATTTATGATATTGGCTTGGATACATTTCTATGCTCTCCCTCCAGAATTTTGGCCCCCTTATGTTTTTGAGATGATTGAAAACTCGTTGAAAGTGTTGATGTCTCTAGACCCTTTCATGGGAAAGATCACCTAGTTTATGCCAAGACCTATGTAGAGATATATCTCATCTCTCCCTTCCCTTAAAGTCTTACTCTTGAGAGTATTCAAACCCTAGACCATGAAAGGCTTTTGGATTCACATGTAGAGGGTTTCATGAATATGGTCATCATAATATAGAATGTTAAACAACTAAGAAGCTTAATCACCTAGTTGTACTAAGAAAATATTTATAAATTAGTCAGTAATCACTAAGAAATATAACCAGTAAGTAAAAATATATAAATAAATGTTTCATGAACTGATATTTTCTCATCTTTATTTTGAAATTGCAAGGGAAAAAAATCAATTAATTGGGTGGTGACATGATTCAGAAAGCTTTATGTAGCTAAAAAGAGCACGACGAATTAGGTGCAAACATGTTTACAGCACATGTAATATTATTGTTTATGTCTCAAAATCTCTGAAGGGCGTGATTCCCTGAAGTCAATAAATTATGGCATATCCACCATCTTCAAAATGTGACATGGGATGAAAGTGTATGCACACGTGTCATCTAGTAATTCTACTATTCGATGGTCTGATTCCAACAATCCATGACATCATGTGCACATGAGATTTACAAGTCTTTTATGGCTCCTTCACTGCTTGATAGACAGCTGAAAAGTCATGATCACCAAGCCCCATGCTTCTGGCCTTCTTGAAAACCTTAAGAATTTTAAAAACCAGACAATTGAGATTAAACCATAGGCTAGAACTCCTTACCCAATATATATATATATATATATATATATATATTGTAAAAGTGATTTGAGCCAATTGCTAGCATAGCTTTTAAATTCATTCCGGTAGACAAAGAGAGAAAGATAAACTTAAGATACCTCATTGGCTACAGTAGCTACAGGCATAGATACTCCAGCATCATCTCCAAGAGCAAGTGCTAAACGCATATCCTTCTGTTGATGTTTCAATGGAAATGCTGGGGGGAACTTTTGTTGAATCATAGCTGGCCCTTTCAACTTAAACATAGGATTGCTGATTGCACCTAATTCCTATCATAAATCATTGTATTAGCAAAGATGGCACTGGTTTGCTGTCCTAAACCATTTTCCTCTTTGCAATGTCCTTAGCATTGCATGTTATGACCTACCTATTTGTTGTAATAGAACTTAAACGTATGCTCAAAAGTACCAAAATAAAAGATAGGGTTCCCTGCAAAAGCATGCATAAAGAAGCCTACCAAGACATCTAACAGCGTTTGCTGACTTAATCCGCTCTTATCAGTTAGAACGAGGCACTCAGAGAATGCATTTGCCATGCTGTAATGACAACCAGGGCATGTCAAATATTGAAGAAGTTTAATATAAAATTGCAGGTCATGAAAAATTTAGCATTAAATAATAGTCTTATATGAATAACACGGAGTTTATAAGAATTTGCACATAAAATAAAGCATTTCTCTTAAAACCTGCAGTCTTCCTCAGGCATAAGAGATGAAATTGTGTACAAAATTCCTCAACCATATTGCCATACAGAAAATAAAAATTGATATCTTTGACCAAGAACGCTCCTTGTATATATGTGAAAATTTTGCTACTTGATTTGTCATTGATGTGTGATTACCATTGCTAGAAATTTTAAGTAAACATATCAATAATAATTACAATTATCACAAGGAAAATCTTTTGATTTATGATTCTTATATTAATGAGAATTTACATTAATTCTTTTGTCTAATGATTGTCAGACCATAAATCTACTAAATATTGAAATGGAATATCGATTGATTTGACTGTGGCTAAAGAAGTTCACTCTTAAAAATGTGGTTTTTACTATGAACATACACTTCATAGTTATAATTTAGAACACTACATCATTTTGCAAGCTGTGATACGAGTGGATCATGTTTGTCATGATAAATCATGTCAATTTCTATGGACACAAAACGTTTAGACAGTTTCTAAGCACAAAAAGGTTAGACAATAAAATCATATGGTAGTGATACCTCATCATCAAACAGGTTAGAGATAGGTGAAAACTAGTCATTCTTGTGGATGGTAAGACTGATGATTTCCTCAAAGATATGTATCAAGTTTCAGCAAATGGTGTTAGCATTGTGATTTGTGTTGTCATTGATGTGAACCTCTAGAGTTGCATTAATGTCAGTCAGTTTGGGAAGGATGGAAGGTTGTTGAGACTATATTGAGTCTGTGACATTGATTAAGGAAGAATATTTGAAGTTTCCAAAGTTGTGGCATTGCTTGATGAAGAAGATTTGAATAATGACTAAGGAAGTAACTAAGGCTATGACATTGATTGATGAAGAAGATTTGAATAATGATTGAGGGAGTTTGTAACTTATCTGGAAGACAGTAGTATGATAGACAATAATATGCAGGAAAGAGTATTTGAAGATCTTATTGAAGAATGCTTTGAGGAGATGACTACTTGCAGCTCTGGATATAATGATTAACTACTGTGAATATTGCACTATCATGTGTGTAGATCCCCAATTGATTATTTGACAAAGATTTGATGTGTTGTTTGGATGATCATAATGTTGGCTGTCAGGATGGTTTGGACAGGCTTGGAGAATGGCTTGCATTGCTCCATAATGGGTTTTCAAGTTATGCAGTTTGGTGGACTTGGTCAAATGGTTCGTGCAATGTTTTAGTTCAGATATCTTTTGATGGTTTGCTCCGTAGGTGTAGATTTGTTGTCACATGCACTATTCTACTGTCTATGTTGGCTTTTGGTCATTTCAACTATTTGCGAGGACTTAATTTGAGTAGTTTGGGTCCAGATATAGGTCAAAGGAAATGCTAAGAGACTTGAGATGATCTTGCCATCGCGAGTTGTGCTTCAAATTGTGCTACATGCTTTGGAGAGTGTTTTGGCCCAACTGGTAACTTTCTTTTAATACATTTTCACATGTTACTTTTGGGTCTGACTTTGGAAGGAGTTGCAATGCCCAAATGTCGTTGCAATTTCGATGGGTGTACGTTGCACTTGCGACGGTTACACATAGAATTACGATAGATTTCATGCTTGTCGCATGATCGCATGCGGCTTCCCAAGTGCATGCGACCATGCGACAAGCCTCTAGCCGTCGTAGTTGCCTAGGTGTACGTCGCACTTGCGACGGTTACACATAGAATTACGACGGATTTCATGCTTGTCGCATGATCGCATGCGGCTTCCCAAGTGCATGCGACCATGCGACAAGCCTCTAGCCATCGTAGTTTTGGTGGGTGTATGTCGCACTTGCGACGGTTACACATAGAATTACGATGGATTTCCTGTATTGGTGACGCCCCAAATGTCATCGCAATATTGAACAAGCGCGTCATAAGTACTATGGTATTCGTCGCCATTGTTACGCTAATATAAGGAATTGCAACGGGGTTGATGTCACAATGAAGGGGCTGCATAGCGACGGATTGAAGTCGTAATTGTGATGAAAAAGGAAAGACGTCGTATTTTGTGACTAAAAAATAGCGACGTCTATTACTGTCACAATTGCAACACATGGCTGTCTCAATTGGGACACATAGCCATCAAAAATCGATGCCAAATTTATTAGTGTCCCCTAATCCAAGAGAGAAAAACCCATGGAAAGCAACCGGTATAGTTTTCCATTGCTACAACAGAGCCGATAGCCAAGCTAAGGACTATTGTAACCGGACTGAGAACAAAAGCAAAGAATCAAACAAACCAGTGATGAAGACCTTGACTTCTGATAAGAAGAAAGAGGTGAAGAAGATATGGTTCGTTAAGGAATCAAAGAACTTCGCCGAGGAGAAAATAGAGGCAAGATCATCATCACAAGATGGTGATATTCCTTCTGCAAACTAAGTCTTCAAGGCTTAGGGAGAACCGGCAGTGCAACTGTCATTCCTGGTGGAACTGGTGAAATTCACTTTCACTCAGTTCACATATCAGACCGAAGAAGCATAAGATAATCAACCGGGAAATGTCTAAACAAAAGGGTGGGATTACCGGTTAGGAAAGGCAACAAGAAAGATTAGGTAGGTCATTTAATGTTGTAGCCGTTTAACAATAGCTATCATTTGGTAATTACCATTATGCCCTAATCCTATAAAAAGAAAAGAAGGATCACTTATTCACTTTTACCTTGTGATCTTGTATTTATCTCTGATTTTCTTAAGTAATATTCTTGCGAATCAATCATAGAGCAAGATTGTCTGTGAGAACCAATCAATCATCTGTCCGTGCAACCGATTAAAAGAAATGGCATCTTTGTCATATGAAGCTAAGTTGGTTCTAGCAAAACAAGTCGATCGTCCTCCATATGATATCTTGGCGATTCAGAATAGGGAGATCAACATGGATGGTGTGCTCTCTTTGGTACCTAAAGGAGTGCTCTTGACTGAGGATGTAACTACTTTCATCCATGCAAAGCAAGAAGAGTTGGGTGAGGCATACATAAGAAGTGAGTATAGCCTGCTATGCAAAGATGGAAAATATCCCAATGGATACGAAAAATTGGTATCATCTGGGATCATCAATGGAGTCTCCTACTCCACCATATTCAGACCAGAATGGATTCGAATGGTGGTAAGTCGAGTGCATGAACTAGGTTTCTGGGTCACGAGAGGAGCCTGCACTCCAATCATGAAAGATGATCTCCATAGGGTTACCGGGTTTTCAATCAAGGGGAAGCCCTAACACTGAGAACCATATCCAATATAGTGGTGGCAAATCTTACTAAATCAAAATCCGATAAGAGATTGATGACCGTAACCGACATTGAAGATCCAGTTGTTCGGTTCGCATCTGTCATAATCGGTTACAAAGTATATCAATCTAGTAACCTAAACAACATATCGGGTGGAGGCATACATGCAGCCTTTAGAATTATACATGACAATGCACAATATGATATGTGTGAAATGCTAAGAGGACAGATCTTTGAGAACTTGAAGAAGTTAGGAATTGTTAAAAAGAAATCACTAAAATTCAGCACACTTCTTATCTGTCTCTACTTCTACTATTCTAATTCCTTCCCTGGAATAGGAAAAGTGACATGGACAACAGATTGACCGATCATGATGCAAATCAGCAACTATGCCAACCAAATGGGAGACCAGTTTGACAAAGCCATGACTGGTCATTTCAAGGCCTTTCAACTGAAAATGCATGCCAGACAAAGAATTCTATCAACTATTGTTGACCTATATAAAAAAGAGGTATGCTTTCTGGTATCAACTAATTTCTATATTTTTCAAGCAGTAGAACCAAGAGATGAGTATGCACCGGAGATTGGATACGAAATCACTTCAAAAATTGCAAAGGCATATGTAGAAGCCTTGGACGAAGCGCACCTGGATCCTGGCACTCAACGGTTTGGAACCTATAAGGAAATAGAGAAAAATCTGAAAAGAGGACCAATCAAGAATGTGTATGTGAAAAGAATGCCTACACCAAAGAAGAAACTAGAATATGCACAACCTAAAGCACAAAACAAGAAAGCTCAACCGGTGGGAAGCTCACAGGAGGAAAAAACTGAAGAAACTGACTCTGAAGACATAGTTCCACTCATCGAAAGAAAGAAGAAAACTGGTATACCAGCAAAGAAGGATCCACCAAGAAGAGGCAAGCCAACAATTGATGAATTTGTGTCAGGACTGAAAGAACATGGAGGAATGGCTAATGTCGAAAGAAGATACACTCTAGAAAATGATGAGGATCAAATAAAAATTGAAGATGTTGTAGTTGTATGCCTTCATAAGTTTCATTTACATCCTGCGGAACTTCAGACAATATTACCCAAAGATCTCTTGGACATTCTTCAAGATAGGTGGAGTGCCTCAATGAACAAAGAAAAGGAGTTCAGGATTTGTGCTCTTTTGGAGGTCCAGAATCATCTCACTCTGGAAGAAGCAACTCAACAAGCTGAATTACATGAGCAAAATTTCCTGACAAAGAAATGGATAAGTCATCTGCTAATTGGAGAAACTGACAAAGTACATGATGAAGGAGTGGCCATCTGGACTAAAAAATTTCAGTCTCAGCATCTAGCAGAGGAAGCACGCCAAAAGGAAATAGCTTCACCGGTCTGTGACACCGAGAAAGGGAAAGGTGTACTTGGAGTAGATAAACCGGTCATTGTTGACATAACTAATGAACCTACAATCCAACACTCCTAGTATCTCCAAAAAAAGTTAAGGCTTGCACTATGACTGTAAATGATATTGTAGCTGAAATTACAAACTTCGGAGAGATAGATAATGCAGCAAAATGGTATAGTGTTTTAGCTAAGGAGGACAAACAGGAAATTGAAAAATCTCTTATTGAAAGTCTACTAGATTTCATCAAGACTCCAAGGGATTACAGGGGGAAATTTCCTCCTAAGTTAAACAGTAAGCTTCAAACAAAATGGAGAACCGGTCTAGAAGTAAATTCAAAGATCAATAGGGAAGCACTGAAGAAAGCTAGACCTGGTTTAAGCGATAAGCAAGTAAAACTTCTATTAGAGGAAGCATCCATGAATTTGGATACAAATTACACAGTTGCCAAGATTCTCAATGGGTACGAGAATGATGTCTTCAAGGAGACTTTAGACTTCTGGTAGCAGTATGACTTCAATACTCTTGAAGCAACAGGTCCTCAGGATCACACCGCAACTATTATTGATCCACCTATTCAATTTACTGCAACTCAAATTCCAATAACTGAAGAACAGGAAGTTCTTCCAAAAATGTTCACCTCCAGTGAACAGGTCACATTGGGACAAACTTCTGGCAATATTACTACTGAAAGTCCCACTAAAGGAGATGAAGGAATTGCTACAAGCAATCTTCATATAGCTAAAGAGCAGCAATAAGCCCAAGCCCCACCAAAACAACTCTTGCGTCAAGATGATGATACTATGCCTCAAATACAAGTTCAACAACTAGAAGCCACACCGAAAGAGGGAAACAAGCCAGAAAAACTTGATAAAGGCAAAAATGAGCAAGCTCCAAAAGTGCAAGAATAGAGAAAAGAGAAGGCATCGGAAACTCTTGCTAGCTCCTCCAAAAGAAAGCCCTCATCCTCTGAAGAATCTGAAGCAAACAAAGTAAGACAACTGATACATTAATTGACATCAGTAAAATGTCAACAAAACAATTGAAAGAGCTTACTAAAAGAAAACAAGATATGGTTATGATAAAAGTTAAAGATATCCTGTACAATTTCGTACCGGATGCTGACATAGATGAAGACGAACCGGTCATCGACCAGTTGGACGTGTTAGCTCAAACAATCGGTGAGGATCTAATAGATCCAAAGACAATAGTAATTGACCACTATGCAAAGAAACAAGTGGAGATTCTTCATAAATAGGCTGCAGATATAAAGGCTATTCTATCAGACAACTTAAAAGTTCTTCAACAGCAGATACAAGTTGCAGGAAGTTTGATGAGTAGAACCTCAAACTTTGAGATATTCTTGCAAGATTTAACTAACAAAGCTGCAAAGACCTCAGAAGACATAAGAACTTTGTCAACACAATTCAACATCAAAAATAAAATTGCGACAACCTTTAGCAGAGAAATGATAAGTCTTGCTCAAATCTTGAGAAAGATAACTGAAGAACAAAATAAGAGAATCCAAGATGTCATAGGATTTTAGATGCTTCTGGCCCCAACACTAGATATCATGCATCACACAGCTACTTCTACAGATGCTCTTCTCAAAGAACCGGACTACAAAACAGTCGAAGATATGGAAACTTTTATTGTTTCTCTAAAAGCAGCCCAAAAGAACATTCACAATATAACTGAACAATGGGCACCATTCCTACACTCTGCAAAGAACATCTATAAGGACATCTTCACAACGCTACAAATGTAATCTTATCAACCAAAAAAAAAACCCTTTGTCCTATGGAGGCAAAAAGGGGAAGATTTTGATTTTGCAAAAGGAATAAGCAAGCAGGACAGTAAAGGGCAGTGAAGGACAATGAAGAGCAAGCAGAGTAGGTAGGACAATGAAGGGTACTAAAGAATGAGCAACACCCAGAGCAATCAGTCAAGGGAAGTAGTGTTCTACCAAACATTGATCAGTAAGTGACTGAAGTTTGTGAATAGTTTTTCCACCAATGACAAAGGGGAAGATTGTTAGCAATATGAGTTGTCATTAGTGTATTTCACAAACCCCATTCACACCGGTAAAGGGTCACCGGTCACTCAGTCAACTTAGAAGACACTAAAAGTTGAAGAACAAAGTGTAAGCACCGGTTGACCATTTCGATAGATGCACCGGCAGACCGATACTGAGTACAAGGGTACCGGTCCAACTATAACATAGATTCGATCTGGATTTTGTGGATCAATCTGAGTCACAGTTTGAGTTAAAAAGCCTAATTGTACAAGACATCCACCGCTCAGAAGTGGAGTTAGCTTTTTAACAGAAGTTAGTTTTGATTCTACGGATGATCTCATGGTAAACTCTAGGTCACAACGACCAGTTCTCAGGTGTTGCAGAAGTTATGGCTAAATTTACTCCCTAGCGATTCTATGAGTCAAGAGGGTCACTCTTGTATAAATAGAAAGCATAGGACACAAGATTGTTGTTGATGTTGTTGATAGTTGAAGATTGCATAGAGAAGAGAAGAGGTATCTTTTGTGCAGTGCTACGAGCAAAAAGGTGAGGGAAGACAGAGAGATCAACAGCCAGGTAGATCGGGGAAGAGATCAACAGGTATGATCCAATCAGACAGTTAGTGTCAACAGAGATCATTGCTTTTATAAGAAGTGAAAGTATATTGAAATCCCTCTATCAGGGTGAACCTAATAGGTTCCTTGTAAAAATCCCTTGACAGGGACACATCCTTTTCTGAAGTTCAAAGTCCTGTAATCAGGCAGCTCCTAACAGGGTTTAGATCTTAATAGATCTCTGTGAAAATCCCTTAATGGGGTAGCACCTTAACTAGTGCTTTGTAAGCTCCTAATAGGGCATCTTCATTTGGTATTAGTGAAGATTGTGAGCTTTGCCTCACCATGGTTTTTTCCTTCTAACCGAGGGTTTCCAAGTATAAATACTTGTGTTGATCTATGTGATTCTATTTATGCTTGCGAATGATTGTTTATTTTCTGCTTTACAACTGAGAATTTGTTCACAAGTTTGAAAGTATATCTAAGATAGGATTTACTGATACACCCCCCACCCCCCTCTCAGTAACCGGTAAGCAAATAACACAAAGGTCCATCAACAAGTGCTTCGACAGCAATAGGAGCATCTTGCACCGCTTTCTCCAAATTTTGTTTCTCTTTATCTTTGTCAAAGTTGTCATTATCATCAGCCACCTTAGTGGAGGCATAACCATAGGCCACTTCATTTCTATTGACCTATGTAGAACCTAAGCTTTATAAAAATTTTCTCTTTCAATTTAAGGATCACAATTACTTGCAAGGCAATATTGAAATAGATAAGTCTTCGAAGAGACCCAGTAAGGTACCTAAACCTACCATTGAATAAATCATCATTTCTAAGTTTCCAAAAGTACCAAATAATATATACAAAAAGTATAGACCAAAATAAGTTACTGTATTTATTCATGATAGACTACAACTAATTGGATATCTTAAAGTAGAGATTGATTACTTCAAAAGACAGTGATTGATGATCACCGAGCTACTAAGGTATATGTGAGACATTAAATTAGTTATTGTATTGTCATTGATGTCAACTAGTTTTGATTGTACTTATCATGATAGTTACAAACATCTAAAGGAGTGAGATTCCATTTAATGTAATTTTTTTTCTTTTAAGTTTATATGTTATTTGCATGTGTTTATTAGTAACAACTTCATTGATATAATATTGGAATAAAATAGATCTTTGATCTTATTATCCATTTCCTTCATCATACAATACTAAATGAAGATCTAGGAAGGTCTACCTTAGCACCAATAGCTTGTAATATCTCTAATCTAAATGGTTTGTTGATGAACAAGTTGTGAATCGTATATGCCAAACTTGTAGAATGTTAAACATAAGTTGGATGGGCCAATTCTTGTTAAGCCACATAATCCTCATGATCTAATCTTCATTTTCAATTTCATCAATTGAAGGAATAATATAATTATGGTAGGTAAACCACTTGTATTGTATCAATCCATGGAAAGATTTAACCAAGCATTTATTCACAAAAAG
The DNA here is from genome assembly GCA_027943335.1 of Chamaecyparis obtusa. NCBI lineage: Eukaryota > Viridiplantae > Streptophyta > Pinopsida > Cupressales > Cupressaceae > Chamaecyparis > Chamaecyparis obtusa. The sequence continues at coordinate 1,291,934 of BSBK01002398.1, forward strand.
GGATGAGATGGAAAAGACTTTAGCATGCAAGTAATAACTAGATGGATATGAATGTTTTGGAGGTTGATACAAATTAGGAACATCAATCACTAATTAAATATGAAATAAGTATAGAATGTTACTTTATTGCCAACACAACTATGGGTAGGGTAGGGAATAACATTAAGTTATAGTTAGTGAAACCCTAGAAGAGGTAGAGCAATGAATGATTGCACAAACAAACAAGTTATTCTAATTAGAACCAAAGACAAAATACGTAGAAAATTAAATCTAATATGTACAAGGAAAATATTGGGAGGTGTAGGATAAATTGGATTTACTGATTTAGGTAATAAAATACTCACATTGTATAAATAAATCTGGGATAGTATAATGAAAGAAAAAATGTTGGATGGTGTTCACTAGGATGTAAGGACAAACTAGGAAGCAAATACTTATCTCCTCTCATACACTAGAAGGAACATGATCCACTAGGCTCAAGGAGGCTCAAGCGCTGAGTGGATTCAATGATCATTGTTATGGAAGATGACTATACAAGTAAAATTGGAAAATGCAAGATCTAGGACTAAATGGAGAGAGATGAGAGTTTTCTACATGTATAGACAGAATGTGAACTAAGAAGTTGATTTCACGATTGAGTCTGGGAAGCAAAAATAGTAACAGACCTGTAAACTAAATTGTAGCCTGAAATAGGAGGTCAAGGGTGACTTAGAGGGTTAGGGAAGAGTCAATGGTTAGGGGTGAGTCAAAGTCACCTTTGAACCAACACTTTTCAATGAAATGCCCTACAAATTGTAGCTCTTGATATGATCATTTTGTAGCTCCTTTTGCATGGGTGCCACATGTTTTTTGCACACAAACATAGAGAGAAAATGGTTGTATAAAGGGGTTTGCCAAAGTCAAACCCTAGTTTTAGAATCAACCATGAAATCAAAATGCAATGTACTCGAAAGAAAAGCATACTAATATGTAGCAAAGGCTAGGTCTGTGAAACAAGATGTCTTATACCATGATGATGCAAATGCTTTTGGAATGAGATCACAAGTGTTGATGCAATAGCATGATTCCGCATAAACTTAAAATGAAATGATAAAAGACATGCTTGCATGAAGGTTGTTGAAGCTTGCCACAATGAAGGATATGGTGAGATGAAATGCCTTGAATGCTTCTTATTGCTCCTTGAATTCTTGAGATGATGAATTCTTGAGAGATTGGAGATTTCTTAGATTGATTGCCAGCGTGAGGGAGGTAGCCTTGCTCATATACCTTTCCTAGCCATTTCAGGGTGCAAAACTCAAAGGAGACCAAAATGGATTAAGGAATCCTGCTAAAACTAAATAATTGTTACCTGATTAAAATTTTAGGCCAATTCTTGAGGTCAAGGGCGACCCAAAGTTACCCTAGACCAAGTCTACCCTTGATCACCCAATACACGCTCAAATTTGGATCGGGGGTCCAATTTGGTATGGGGATGCTAGAAATCTGCGCAAAATTGAGGTGTGAAAAGTGGAAACATATGATTGACTCCACACATGTTAAAATGGGGCCTACATAAGCAATAAATTGTATGAGGATACAAAATACATGCATACTCACAGTAAAGTAGAAGAAAAGAGAGAGATGATCATTGGCCCTATAAAGAGGTAAGACATTACTAAGTTTAAGGGAACAAGCCCCAAACTAAGGATCTTAACTCGTACAACAACATGCAAGGGCACACAAAAAAAAAAGATGAAGGCAAAGGAAAACAAAGACAAAAAAAAGGACACACAACAAAGGGGTGAGTACTAAAACCAAAGGCAGTATCCCATTTAGAATTTTATTGCAAGTGAACAAGTGGTCACATAGAAAAGCACACATCAAAGATGAGACAAGACTCCATGATACAACCAACTAGCAAGTGAATTATGCTTATGGGATCATGGAGGAGAAAGAAAGAAAATCATGAATTACACATGCTAACAAATTGTGTTATGCTAGGTGATCTATGAAAAAGCATATATTCCACTAAATAACAACTTGTGTTATGTTGCATGATTTGTGAGATAAAAGAGGAGAAAGAGTAGAAAGCAATCAAGAAAGTTTTGTTATGCTAGTTACACTCATCCCAAGAGAGAGGTCAACGCAAAGATGGAGTTGATGGTTATAAAGTTGTGTTATCTTAGTCAACCCATTGTAAGGATAGCCAAGAAAACCATTGTATGCAATGAAATCTACCAAAATGATTATCCAAGGAAAGCATTGTGTCCAAGGAAATCCACCATATTAGTGCAAAAAGGGTTACCCAAGGAAAGAATGTATCCAAGAGAATCCGCTCAAATGAGACAAAAGGATAACCAAGGAAAGCATTGTCTCCAAGGAAATCCGCAATATAATACACAAGGAGGCCATATATATGCACCCCTCCTTATGATGACAACATAAATCTATGATGGAATCTTAAGGAAAAGAAAAATAAGGATACCCACCTTCAACACCAAGGAGATATCCTTAAAGCAACAATGTACTAGCAACCCTAGCAAAAGAGAAATTGCTCTTTTTAAGCCAAGTGAGACATAGTTGTAAGAAAATATCTTGCAACAAGTGTAAAGGGACCCTTAGGAGGAAGATATATTTTTCCCAAGACATCTACCTCCAAGAGGGGTTCTTGAACAAAAATATCATCATTGACCAAAAGAGGGGAAGCAAGAATTAACCTTTTTCCCCCTATTGCTAGGTAAAAGAAATTATTGATTAAGGATGATGGACTTTAAGCCCCCAAGTAAAGGATTTGTTTATAGTGGACATGCAATTGCAAATAAGGAAGAGGTTGTGATCAAGGATACACACCTCTTGCATAAGAGAGAATCCCTGATTAAACAAATAAATCCATGTAAGAAAGGATGTCACATGATAAACAAACACCACTCTGCCAAGGAAAATGGATCCTTAGAATAGATGTGAAGTTTGAGAAATGAGATTCTTGCCCTCATAGCATAAAGGCAAGGGAAAGGATAACACATTATGCAACCTAAGTGAGAGATCATTTATAAAATTAAAAAATATACACCTCCAAGCAAGGAAGAGGTTGTAAACAAGAATGTAAGTCTCCTACAAGAGAGAAAATCCTCAAAACAAACAAGTCCATGCAAGGAAGGACATTGTGTTATAAAAGATGAAAGTCAACAAAGGGTATAATGGAAAGATAAGGAATTGAAGAGAGAACCCTTGCCCCCCAAGCGTGAAGATGATGGAAATCTATTATGTTGCTCAAAGAAATATTTAATATGAAAGCATAGCACCATGCAAAATGAAGAGCCCCCAATAAGGTAAGTCACTAAGATCACATGGTGTGGAGCAACATAATAGGTGAAGGGAATGCTAGTGCACAATAGGTTTAATATCAAGAAAAAGTATAAGATATGTTAATAAACAAATAAGACATCTACTAAATCCTGAACAATTTGTCTAAATTCAATGTAACCAACAAGAGAATGTTTATTGATATGTTGAAAAAGACAATGAAAGTTACCATTATATGATCTTTGATTTTTTGAAAAATGATTAAAAGAAAATCAGATTTTGGTACAATATATAATCCTCAAAAAGATTATTTTAGATGAGGTTGAATCATCACCTAAAGGCATTCTGACATCTACTTATGTTGGAAAAATAATCTGTAAAGAAGGTTTAGGTTTGGAGGAAGGACCAATATTGACTTGAGGTATAAATTGTATACCCTTTTTAGTGACTTGTGTAGGAGGATCTATAAGGACCTTTATCCATGTTCATGAATGTCAAGACCTTGTCCACTATAGCCTTGTTGAGAAGTAATGTCATATCCTACATTGAAATAAGTCTTTAGTTGAGAGGGGTAAGACATTCATCTTGAGGTTTATGAAAGTGTGTAGTGTAGGGATGGACAAAAGGATTGATCCCTTTAGGGAGATGCAAAATCATATCATCATTAGTCAGATCCTCTTTAGGTTGGGAGTAAGAAGGTTTGTCTAGATTTTCATCCTTACTTAATGTTATGGTTGGAGATAAATCATGAAGGAAATACATAACATCATCTTGGTTGAAAATATTTTGATAAAAGAGGTAAGACCTAGGAGAAGGAAGAAGATCTAAACATTTAATGTATCTTTAGGAGGAGATATATTACTCTCTAATGTGGTATTGGTAGGAATATGAACTCTATCCTCATTGGAAAAAGGCAACCTAGGAGAGGTACTAATGTGGTTCATATCAATGTCATCTTTAGAATTACCATTGTCTACAAAAACTTTCATGAAAGTTACAAATTCTATGCATTTCATTAAGAACATTATTATAAAGTCGCATGCAACATGGATAAAGGCCTTGAGAAAGATTTTCAAGAAGGAAATATGTTTGAAATTCTCGTGATGTCATATGCAAGAGTACTATGAATGAAAACAAGCAACACAAAATGAAAGAATCTATTGTCTACCACATGATTTTGATAAATATATCTAAGAAGTAATTTAATCATATGTGAAATAGAAAACCAATCTGATTTAGTGAATTCCATTGTGAAATTAAAGACACCCAAATCAGATCTAGATCTCCATATCAGAATTAAAGGAAAAGTAAGATGTATTGGGTTCACCAAAATGTAGTGAAAGAAAATATGTTGGATGGTGTTCACTAGGATGTAAGGACAAACTAGCAAGCCAATGCCTATCTCCTCTCGTACATTGGAAGGAAGATGATCCACTAGGCTCAAGGAGGCTCAAGTGCTAAGTATATGCGGTGATCCTTCATTGTTATGGAAGATGACTATACAAGTGAAATTGGAAATCAAGATCTAGGGCTAAATGGAGAGAGAAGAGACTTTTTTGCATGTATAGATAGACTACAAATTGAGAAACCAATTTTGAGATCGGATCTAAGAAGCAAAAATAGTAACTAACTTATAAACTAAATTTCAGCCCGAAATAGGAGGTCAAGGGTGACTTGGAGGCTCAAGGACAAGTCAACGATTAGGGGCAAATCAAAGTTGTCTTTGACCAAGCACTTTTCGATGAAACGGCCTCTAAACTATAGCTCCTCATCTAATCTTTTCATAGCTCCTTGTGCATAAGTGCCACCTATTTCCTATGAAAAGAGGGAAAACGATTGTAGAAAGTGGTTTGTCGAAGTCAAACCCTAGTTTTGGAATCAACCAATAAATTGAAATAAAATGTGCTTGAAAAAAAAGTGTGTCGATGTGTGATGCAGAGCTTGACAACCAAAGCTTGAATAAGCCCAACCAAATGCCACAATCTGATACCTCCTATCGGACTCAAACAATCGAACTTAATTCATTGCACAACCTTATTATACTTGACAGCAAGATCAAGCTTTTCCTGTAAGTTGAATAGCATCTTTTCCCTCTAACTCATTTTCGATAGTTAATAGAAATAGAATAATAATGTCGATTCAAACAATGTGACAGCCGATTAGGGAGATTCATTAGCGTGTGATTTCTCAATGATGAGAATAGTAACAACATCAATCTAATAATACGCTCCTTAATTTATCACAAAACCAACTTACCACCAATCGATTTGTAGTCACTGTTTGCTTGTGCCTTGCGGGACGATCGGTATCTTCATGGACCGAGGTTGTAAACTCCTCACCATGCGGGTTTATTGAAGCACGGCCCCGCTATCTTCCTTTACTTCGAAATGATAAAAACAAAACACAAGATCTCTGATGTAGTTCGCACCGTCACTCACCAATGACCAATTTCATTTAGACTGAATACACCATCATGCGGGTCAACTTCCCCACGGGCTTGCACATCCGTACGGTCGCCAACTTTTCTTCCTCAAGCCCGAGCACTAAACATAATGGTCCTCGACTGTGGTGTATGAATGATCTTTTATAACATTCGAATCACTCCAGTCTGTGAATACTCGGTAATTTGAATTTTTCTTGGGGTCTTCTTCACAATAATATCAACTTAATACAGCAACACCAAGTAAGTATTATAACAAATTGATGAACCAAACTCACCAACAGACATCACACATTGAACAGAATAAAATTAACTACGCCTGGCGCTTTAGATATTCAGCATCAGTCGATACATAAGACAATATGGATACTAGACTGTGATATCCAACGAACAAGCCAAAACAAATGAATGTCAAATAAGCAAATGAAATGTTCGGGAAAGCCGAACAGTCACAGAGATAACCATATGTAAAAACAAAATGTTGTTTCTTTCATGTTTTATTACATTGATCATTCTCTCTTTCCCATCGATTCCTCTCTTCTTTTCCACCCCGATCGGGTTACAGAATAGACAAATAAAATATTTCCTAAAACCCGATAACTCCCTATAACTGATTGTATAACAACCTAACTTATCTAACGGTTCCCGATTCGTAACAATCATACAAATACTTAAGACTCTACCCAACCGATTACATCCATATTGACATTAAATGGCTTACCAAGCCATAGGACAATGCAAAAATAAACATTTATAATGCATGTAGAGTCTCGGTTCTTTGAAATATTTCTAGTCTCGTGATGCACCTGCATCAATGTGTATCAGAGACTAGATTTGAGAAACAAGATGTCTTATACCTTGATAATGCAAATGATCAGAGTGTTGATACAATAGCTTGACCCCACAAAAACTCAAAAGAAAGTCATAAAAGACATGCTTGCATGAAGGTTATTGAAGCTTGCCACAATGATAGAAAATTGAAAGATCTTTTATACTTTGGAAAATTGAAATCTACTCTAACTATTTTCCTTATTATTGTTCTCTTTTCTCTTGATTTTTGAATGATAATTAATTACATATTAAATGTCAATAAATATCAAAACATAACATGTTACCCAATCTTGCATTTAGTAGGCTCATAACAACTAGTAGAAAAGTGGTTAAACTATGGAAATTGAGTTTGAAGAGTTAATTTCTAGTATCATTCTCATGTGCGTTGAGGTTGATCTCAAATAACATAAAAATAGCACACACATGAGCACTTTGAATGCTTCAAAGGCTCAAGCTCTTTTTGCAAAAGATCAAAAGGCTTTAAGTGGCAAAGGTAAGAAGCAGGCTAAAGATCCTAAGCCTAATGAGAAAGCTAAGGATTCTACTACACATCGCACCCTTGAGTCCAATCCTTCTTCCAAAGAGGAATATCATCTAAAAAGAAGTTGAAATGTACTTATTGTAAAATGCAAGGACGTGATGGGCATGTGTTATGAAAAGAAGATTAATAAACTCACACACCTTCATAAGAATAACAATATCCAACTACCATCGTCAATGTCTCCTTCAGCATCACAACTAGCAACAACTTCATTAACACAATTAAGAACCACAAGAGCTTCGCATGGTTTTGACAAAATGAAAGGTAAAGCTCTCTTGGCCTCTACTTATCCAGAACATGGGAAATGGCTTCTTGATTCAAGAGCATCTCATCAATTGACATCTTTTAAGGATATGTTCTCCTATTTTGAGCCTTGTAATTCATCTAATATATCAATGAGTTACAACACATACATGAAGGTTTGTGGGAAATATTCTATTGACATGAGAGAATGAACTTTTAATTATGTACTTTGTGTTTACCCCTTTATCATCCAATCTCCTTTCTTTCTATCAAATTGCTCATAGTGCACAAAGAAAACTAGTCAAGTTTATTCATAATTCTATTTACATTAAAACATAGAGTCTACGAAGATCAGTGTTATAGGGATGATTGATCATTTATCTTGTTTATATTCCTTTACACATTTTGCTCCAGATTATGATATGTTCTTTTGCTTATTTACACTCCCTTTCATCAAGGGTGAGTCATGTTTGTGAGAAGTTTAGTCGCTTGAATCTTAGAATTATAAAGACTAGTGTTAAGCTTCCTCCTCCACCTCCTACTTCTTCAGCTCTAATACCATTTAGGAGTTGATTAGTGACTCCTCAACACCCTCAAAATCCATCCAAGTTCAAAATACCTTCCACAAGAGAGAATGCCAAGAATAGCTTGCATGATTAGGGAGCATGAGATGATTGATCAAATATGAAATATACAATGAGATGCCTTACTAGTAAAATCAATGTATGAGATAGGATTAGACAAGATGTTAACATGTGTCTTAATCCTATACCAATGAGACAACTAAAGTGATAAATATTTAATGTCTTGATAACTAAAAGTAGTTGTCAAAAGACAAAATAAGATCATGTAACAATTTGTCCATCTTCTAGAAGAACATCTAGGACCTAAGTAAACTTAAGCCATGTAAATAAGTCTATTACTGGGAACTAGTAAAAACATTAGGTACAAGACCTTATTCACACCAACAAGGGGTGAATGTATGGAGGTAAGTGCAAATTAAAGCAATAATGATAGGTGAAATGGCAAATGTGTCAAAACAAATGTGAATGGGAGTAAATAGATATTGATATGTATTGAGCCATGAACCAAAACTAACCCAACAGTGTGGCACTTGTCAATATATAATAGTTAAGACACTCCCATCAAAATGAAACTAAAAGTAAATAGGAAAAGACATGGGAATTGCCATTTTCACCATTACATACGAAAATATTGAGACAGCTACTAATCAAAATAGAAAGCACCAGTGTACCTTAACTGCATAAGTATTTTTTAATATAGAAATATTTTTTACTCAATCTTGTGTGATAAATTTATACATTGATAAGTAGGAGATATTTTCCACAGCAAGTCAAATTGACCATCACCTAGATCCAATGAGTGCTAAGTGTTCCATTCATTCTCATGAGAGATGGGTTCGTGTGAACCACTATTCATGAATCATGGGTCAATGAGTTTGACTCAAAAAACTACACAGTTGAATCCTGATAGCAATATCACAAAATTTATACATGATAGGCTCAATAGCCTCCTAGGTATAATCAACTTACATTGGTGCCTTGAAATTGTTCTTAAGATGATCAAACTCCCCTTCCCCTTGCATGTTCACCTACTTATCATCCATCGAATTTTAAACAGAGATATTCATAGATGCATTATCGAAGTTAAATTTCCCTGACTTGTTGAGGGTGCATGAATTCTTCTTCATTATAATCTAAATTATAATTCTGATGTCTAATATTTATTGATCTAATGGAGTGGAAATCTGTTCACCAGATATTTCTGACCATGCATTAAAGTTATAATTTTCTATACAAAATTCCTCGACCAGATATCAGGTAGTTGGGCCTTGAATGATTAATCTTTGAAAACTACCTTGCCTTGCAATGTACTTTGATATTCTAGTAAATGCAGCTCTGTAAATGCTCTTAATTCAAATAAGTCAAACATTGAGTCTCCAACACATTAACTTTAATATTCTAGTTCAGAATAAATCTATATCTCTTCTGAATTATAACCCTTTTAAATACAAGTGAACAGTGCTGCCGAATCTTCATAATGTAATGTACTTGCCTATACACATTTATATTTAAGTCTGGCATCATTCTCTATATAGAATATGATGAGACTGTTGAGAAGATTTTTATAATGCATACATTTTTTCATATTCAAACTTACACATATCAGAGTCTGATAATGAGTAAACTGACCATGAGTATGACCTACTTTGAGTGGACTTCCTGATCTTCCTCTGAGACTGATCTTTGTACTTTCTAATCTGATGCCTAAAAACAAAGTAGCACATGGTTGTCAAAGTTGCTATCATAAATGATGCACCTATTGCTGTTACAGCGATTGCAGCCCACCTTGCCTTGTGACCAACAACAATATGTGCTAATGCAATAAAAGAGACAGAAGTGCAAATACAAGCGAGCCACATGAGTTTGTTAATTACAAAAACCACCTTCCTTTGTGCCTTGGTTTCCCATGCAACTAGTGTTATTTGAACTACCACAACAGCTAGGGATATAAACAAGCCCGCTGAGTTGAAGACAAAAAACACATGGAATGCTACCATACGGACTACCTGAGCTTCTCCAGCACGAGGGCCCTGACCCATGTATTGGCCAGGCACAGCAAATATAGCTGCAAAAGCAATCGCAGCAATAAGAGTAGCAACAACTGTCACAGAGTTATTGGCATTATTTAACCCCTTTCTATGCCATTTCTTCAAATCCTTTGCAATTCTAGTCACTCGTTTATCTGTTTTCACAGTCTGTATAAGTTGAGTATGCATATCATGCTTTATATCACTAACAGATTTCCTTAGTTCTCTTCTGTCTACGGGTTGGTTTATTTTTTTGGCACTCTCAGCTCCAGCTTCTCGCAATGCATCTTTTATTTCCGAGGCATGTTCAGTACAAGGCAGTTTTTCTGCAATATCAAGAGCCGTTTGTTTTGACTTGTTCAGAGCATTGACGTTGATGTCAGGGTATGACAATAGCTCTCTTACTATCTGCACCAAAGAAAAGGTATATTCTCAGTATATCTGTATTGCATGCTGCATATAAATTAGGTTAATGTAATAAGAGCAAGACTCAAGACAGTAGTTTCAGCCAAGGAGATAAAAAGGAAATTTAGTTGGATTATCCCAGTTAGAAAATGTCAAAGATTTTTAAGTTGTACACATTTATTATGTAAAGCAAAGACAAATCAACATCTCATAGAGAATAATATCGTGAGATTTTGGCAATGTTGCCTTACCCTGTTCCTTCAGCTGCTTAATTAAATCAGCAGAGTGCCTTTTTGGACACGTTCAAAAAACAAAAAGCTAGACCTTCCTTGCAAGACTTGGACCATCTATATTGGCCGAGAATTGATAGGAGAAACTGGCAATCTAAATTTCGATTCCTTAATTCATAAAAAGATCAGTTTTAGTCCAGCTCTAAGTAATCCAAGTCGAAACTAGCTTCAACTTTTTCACCTTGCAATAGTGATATGTGATATAAACAAAATACAAAATGATAAAGTGATCTCAAACAATGGGGAAACAACAGAAAGTTTGTGGCACAACATAGGTGCTGGCTAGACTACCTGTTCTATACTCAAGTTACTGTTCCTAAAAATTGCCTGTGAGGATTTTAACAATGAAAACTGCTGAAGTTGGCACTCAAATTGAGTAGCAAAGAAAAGAAGATACATCGTGAGAAATGCAGCATGTGTGAACACATATGGATACCAAAAGGAGGAATCCGAACACAAGAAGCTTGGTGTCATTGTGTGATGTGTGCCTGTGTGACTGTTATAGAGGATACTTGACAAAATCATATTTAGAGGCAACTATGCACAAGGAAAAGTTTAGGTTAAGTACTGACTCTCCTGCAAGATGACACTTACTAAAACTCAACTTCAAAATATAGAGAATTGTTGCAGGACATTAACAATAAAAATGGTGGAAGTTGGATCAAATTGAGTATTAGAGAAAAAAGATTCATTGTGAGGGGTCCGAATACAAGAAGCTTGGTGATCCTGTGTGACTGTTTTAGATGATATACATAAAAAACTCATATTGCAAGAAATCTATGCACAGGGGAAAGATTTGCTCAAGTACTTACTTACCTGCAAGACAATAATTCCCAAAGCCGAACTTCAAATTGTAGAAAATTTTTGCAGGACGTTAACAATGAAAATGCAGAAGTTGGAGCTCCAATTAAGTACTGAAGAAGAAAAAAGATTCATTGTGAGAAATGCAGCATGTGTGAACACACATGGATACCAAATGTAGAGATATGAATACAAGAAGCTTGGTGTTCTTGTGTAACAAAGACCTGTATGACTGTTGTACATGATACTTAACAAACAAACTCATGTTGGGAGGCACCTATGCACAATGACAAACTTCGCTTAAGTACTGGCTCGACTGTGAGACAACACATCCCAAAACTCAACTTCGAAATATAGAGGATTGCTGCAGAGGACAGGTGGTCTGAGGCTTCTCTATTAATTGCAAAATACAATTTACATTCAAAAACATGGATGCCCTTACACTACTCTGAATGGCTCCTTATGAAGGCACAAGGAGGCTTCTAGAAAACAGTATTTGACAACTGAGTCCAACAATGATATAGCCTACTTACTAGGTGTTGGTGTCTATATATCGAGTGTTGAGCAATAGATTCCTAATATGCCATAATGTGCAACTTATTTACTAAAATATCTGTGTACGTTTACCTCTTCCAAATATATCATTATAACAATCAGAACAGCCAAGTATGCTGTCAAGCATCAACAGTTGCTTGTGGGTTGTATCGATATGCGTCATTCTCTTGGCAGGTGGACGTCCTTTCTCCCAGTTATTCAAGATTTTATCAATCTCTTGGCTTGTAGATGAGGTTGGATGTGCAAAAAAAATTTCTGCATTTGATTTTGATAATTCTTGAAGTCAGTGACATGTTTCAATTTCAACTTCATTAATGAGTAAGGCTGACCAGAGACTGACTAGGAAATATAATTACAATAAAATGTGAACCCAAATATCTGGCCAAATGATCAAAAAAGGCTGACATATCTGATGCCTTTGATAAATGTTGGTATAGATCAAGACAATCCCTGAGGGAGGATTGCTTCATCCAAAACCTCATATTCTAACACATTTAATTATTACAATGGTTCATTTACTCCATTTGGGAGTTTTTGTAAGGATACAAAAATTATTGTTACAATTTAATTAAAAATATAATTGATATCAATATAAGGACGATTTCTTAGCCAACTCTTGTGATCTTGTACTAATTGTACTAGTCTATTGGCCCATTGAGGAAGATATTTTAGATTGTCTAGCATCGTAAATTGTATCCCCATGCAATTTCTTGCTCACCTATGCCCTATTTTAGCAATCCTAGCCTCCCATGCCTGATTTTCTTGATCCAACTCTATTCTGCATTAAATTCTAGCATCTCCTCGGTATTCCAGACCTTTGGTCCCAATTTGTACCCACGTTGGAGGGAGCAATTTGCCTTGGGCAACCCACTCCTGATGTTCTGGGCCAAATTCAAACTGCTTAATGGTCAGCTTGCAGAGGTGGGAATTTTAAACCCATGTTGGCTTGATCCAATATTAACACCCCAAAATGCTTGGTGAGGTATAAAAGAAAGTTATCCTCCCTCATCTTGATATCAATCCATCCATTCAATTCAAGCACTCTCAATTGCAACTTCAAGTTCAAGCGCTCAAGTCCTCGAGAGCAATAGATCAAGCATCCAAGGTATTGAAGACAAATAGAAATTTTTAGATCTATGCATTCATGACGGCATCCATGATCTACATTTCGTAAAGTCAATGCTACAAGGGCAACATCAACATCTTCATGAGCATTTCGACACAAAGAAGGCCTATGAAGGTATAAGCATTTCATTTTCAGATCTAGCCTCTGCTACCTAACAGTACACTTTTAATTCCATTTCAATTTCATGGTTAATTCCAAAAATGGGATTTGATCTAGGCAAACCCTTTCTACCCAACATTTACTCTCTTTTTTGTGTGCAGGAATAGGTGGCAGACATAGGAAGAAAGATACAGGTTAAACATTCAGAGATCTACAATTTGCAGGTTGTTAAATCTAAAACTACCGAAAGCAGGTCGCCCGAAGCGGCCAAGTCCCTCCTCTTTTTCCTGAAATTCATTCTACAGGTCAGTTACAATCCGCACTTCCCGAATCTTTTGTTGGAATCTATCTGTTAGCTTTTTGTCTCTCAATGCATGCGAAAGTCATCTTTTTACCATATTTCAACCTAGATCTTGTTCAATCACATAGTCATCTTTCAACTCCCCAACGAAGGACCACTAAATCATCCTTGTGCCCAAGAATCCTTGAGCCAAGTGGATCGTTCTCCTCCCAATGTAATGCCAATAGGCCTAAGAGTCCTAGTTTGCATGCATATAGCGAACCCTATTTCCCCACACTACAAATTGTAAATAATTATTTCCAACTTTTATCTGAAATATATTATTTTGAATTTCTTCCTTGAAACATGTTGATATGCTTCATTTCCAATGTTAGAGCATCAGGCAGGCAATTATCTTTTCTTGGAATATACTGACTTCAAAATTATACTGCATTAAAAGGCTTTGTCACCAAGGATAGTGTCCTCAACAAAGTTATGCTCCAATTGGCTTGCTCATAAAAAGAACTTAAAACTTCTGCTGTCATGACATACTAAAAACATCTCTCACAAGAGAAGATCATGCCATTTATCAACAGCTTTAATGATTGCAACAATTTCTTTTTCTGTAGAAAAATAATTGAGCTCGTGATTCTTGAAGATGACTCAATTATACATACAGAGTTATTTTTTTACCTCCATTATTTTTTAACAAGATTGCAAAGAAATTATTTTGGCAACATTCTATGTGAACAATAAATGGTCTGACCAAACAAGGTGTTGATTTCAATGCCACTGAAATGCTTTCTGTTCAGTTGAATGGTTTTGGTTTTATGACATCCCTTATTGATTTGCAAAATTTTGAAATGTTAGAAAAGAGCCTTGTTGGATATTGTTGAGTCATTCGTGTTTTGTCACTGATGTCAACATATGTTTCTATGAAGAGAACAGACTGGTTATTACAGTGTACGGATACAATACGGATGATTCAGAACAAGCGAACACAGATTTGTGTACATAGAAGTGTTGTGATCTTATATCTAAGATCGCATGCCGTAATAATTCATATTGGTTAAGTTACAAAAGATTTGGTGAAGACTGGTTACTAGACTGTGACAATGAAAGTTGACAGAGTTAGTCTCTGAATTTTGAGTGTATCTTGCAAACGATGTAGATTCAGTATATGCAAGCTTAAGGAACGTCAGATAACATATTAAGGAATGTTTTGTGATCTAAGCAAGTCATGGGAAGCAAGATGACGTTAGCAGTGGCAAGTGTTCGGGAGGAGACATACTTGGGGCCGACTTCAGAATTGTAGCGTGTATTATGAATAGCGAGCATGGATTACGGATGTCGGACCTTAATTGTTGAATTGTAATTGTTGTATGCTTGTTATAGATACCGTGTGCATCTTAGCAAAGGGCTATGTAATTATTTGTATATTAGGAAAGCCTAATTGGCCGACCTGATCATTTATTTGTAATAGGGTATATATGTAAGATCTTTTCTTTTGAAAAGAGTTGTGGTATGTAAGGGAGATGTAAAAGAGGATTGTAGAAGCTGCGAGCTTTTATCTGCTAGATGTAGAGCAGAGGATAGTTTATATACTTCATTGGAACTAATCAAGCAAAGATAGTTGCTATCAGACAGTTTACAAGGACTATGTATTTCCTTATATACACTTGTGTTGCGAACAGTGAGTTCTGGAGGTGGACATAACCTTCTTTGCGCAGTGAGCCTACTCCTTTCTTTGACTCCTAATGGGGTCTGTCTTTTAACAGCGACTGTGTACTGTAATGTTAAATGATCTAACAGGGCTAGATCATTTAACAGGGATACAATACTCTCAGTACATTATTTGTGGGTGCTAATTCCCACTGGGGTTTTACCTTTAACGGGGTTTCCTCGAAAACAAAATATTGTGTTAGTGTGTTGGCATTTACTGTGCTATCATTTGATTTTGTGGAGCTGCTATTCAAAGTTCAAAGTTTAATAATCTGTCTCACAACTGATTCACCCACCACCCTTCTCAGTTGTGTTGGTGGACTGTTATTCCTAACAATTGGTATCAGAGCTGCTGGTCCTTAGAGAGAAAGCTTAACAGCTTGAGGTGATCTTGAAGATGGCATTCTATAAGAAGGATAGTCCAAAATTTGATCCTGAAAACTTTGACAATTGGAAGAACAAGATGCAAACACATTTGATATGCTTGGGTATCGACTACTAGTGATCACGAAGAATGAAGTAACCATGAAGGATGAGGATGAACTAGATCAAGCTACTAACAAAGAAAAGAAGACATTTTCACATAACATGGTCGCAAGGGAAGCACTAATCAACGCACTTTTTGAAGGAAAATTTACTGAGGTAAAATACCTGGATTTGGCACACAAAATTTGGAGAAGATTAGAAGCACTATATGAAAGAGACAAGTTTACTAAGCAAGCAAAGTTGCAGAACTGGAAAACAAGGATGGAGAATTTGAAAATGAAAGATGATGAAAATATTAGGGCTTATGTACACAGAGTTACTAAGGTTGTGATTGGAATCAAAAACTCCATAGGCACTTATGAAGAAGTCATTGCAAAGATTCTTAGATCATTGACACTTGTTTACAAAACCAAAGTTCAGGCTATAGAAAAGGTTATACCTTTGACTCCAAACTTTAGCAGAGAGATGTTGATTGCAAAGCTAACTACCTTTGAGGCTGCAGAGATAGGAGATTCTTTACCAAAAGTTGAAACAACATTTAAGGCATCTACACACAAAAAGACATTATCTGAGATTGCGAGCACCATCAGTGGTAATATGAAAGAAGAGCTTGGTGAGTATGCTGATGAATGGGAATAGATACAAGAAGAAGACAGAAAGCTAGATGAACTTGTTGCCCTAATCACTAGACGGGAAATGAGAGGTAAGGGTAAATTTGAAGGAAAGTTACCTTTGAAATATTTTTCATGCAATAAGATAGGTCACTTTGCATCTAGATGTCCTACAAGAGTTCCAAAACATAAACCTAAATTTTTCAAACCTAAGTATTCAAAAGAAAAAGGAATGTTATTATGCTAGTGAACGTATTTTTGATGATGATTTTGATGATGAGGAGATTGGATTTATTGCTATCAAAGATGAAAAACCATTACATGAGGAAAAAGCTTTAGTATCACATGTTGATAAGAAATCTGAATGGGTTATAGACAGTGGTTGCTCACATCATATGACTGGAGATAAAAACAAGTTTGTTAAACTAAATAAGTATGATGGTGGTGTTGTAAGATTTAGAGATAATGTTCCTAAGCTTATCATTGGAGTAGGATCTATTTCTTTGGATGGAAAGACTAATATTGACAATGTACTACTTTTTGATGGACTTAAGCATAACTTGTTGAGTGTTGGACAGCTGATGGACAAAGGTTATCAATTGAAATTCATTGATGAGAAATGTTTTATCAGAAGTAAGACAGGGAATTTGATTGCAACCGGTACTAAATTTAGAGGTAATGTATTTGAGTTAAATACATTTGAAGCTTCTTGTTTTGTTGCAAAGATAGATGACAGTTGGTTATGGCACAAAAGGTTTTGTCATGTCAATTTTGATAATATTGTGAAAGCAAGCATGGCTAATGCAGTGAGAGACCTACCTAAAATTGTAAAACATCTAACACTATGTGTAGAGAGTGTGTTATGGGAATGCAGACTAGAAGTAGTTATAAGAGCAAATCATATTCAGCAAAAGGAAAGTTGGATCTAATACATACAGACCTATGAGGACCCACAAGGACAAGATCATACTATGGTGAAAGGTACTTTATACTTTCTGCTGATGACTTTTCTAGAATGATGTGGATTACTTACTTGAAAGAAAAATCAGAAGCATTTGACAAATTCAAGTTATTCAAAGCAAAAGTAGAGAATGAATCAAGCTTAAAGATAAAATGTTTGAGATCAAACAGAGGTGGAGAATTTACTTCAAATCTATTCAATTCATATTGAGAAGAGCATGGAATACAAAGACAAACATTTGCTCCTAGGACTCCACAGCAAAATGGGATAGCAAAGCGAAGAACATAACAACATTGGATGCTGCTAGGACAATGTTGCTAGAAGGAAAATTATCTCATGTACATTGGAGAGAAGTTGTTGGGACAATCGTATACACATTGAACAGAATTCAAATTAGAGAAGGTACAAGTAAGACTCCTTATGAACTGTGGTTTAATCATACTCCTGTAAAATATTTCAGAATATTTGGAAGCAAATGCTATATCAAAAGAGATGATGAAATAGGGAAATTTGATGCTAGAAGTGATGAAAGAATTTTTCTTGGTTATTCTACTAAAAGCAAGGCTTACAAATGCCTTAACCTGAGATTGAGAAAGATGATTGAAAGCAATAATGTGAAGATAGATGAAAAGTTTCAGATACAAGAGAGAATGTATGATTGTAATCAGAATACAGAAATCAAGGAAGATGCTGCTACAGAAGAACATGTTGAGATTGACTGTGAGAATGAGATTTGTGATGAGGACACAAATGAAGTTTCTAGAACTCCTAAGACTCTGAGATATGTTAAGAAAAACCATCCTGAAAATCAAATTATTGGTAATGCAAATCAAGGAATGATGACTAGATCAAAGATAAGAGAAGAAATTTGTTTGATTTCTCAAGTTGAACCAAAGACTACTGATGAAGCTTGCAAAGATGAATCTTGGATCAAAGCTATGCAAGAAGAGTTAGATTAGATAAAGAAAAATAACACTTGGGAATTGGTTCCTAGACCTAAAGACAAAAATGTAATAGGAACTAAATGGGTTTTCAGAAACAAAATGAATGAAGAAGGAATTGTTGTAAGAAACAAAGCAAGACTAGTTTGCAAAGGCTACTCACGACAAGAAGGCATAGATTTTGAAGAGACATTTTCTTCTGTTGCTAGGTTGGAAGCTATGAGACTATTTCCGGCCTATGATGCACACAAAGACTTCAAGGTATATCAAATGGATGTAAAATCTGCAATTTTAAATGGGGATCTTGAAGAGGAAGTATACATAGAACAACCTTATGGATTTCCTTCGACTGAAGATGAAGACATGGTTTGCAAATTGAAGAAGGCATTGTATGGACTAAAGCAAGCACCAAGGGCTTGGTATGCAAGGTTAGAGAAGTACTTACTTCACCTTGGATTCAGAAAAGGTAATGTTGACAACAATTTGTACTTAAAATCTAGTCAAGATGGAATCTTGATAATAGAAGTTTTTGTTGATGACATTATTTTTGGAGGCAATGATGAGATGTGTAAAGAGTTCTCTAAAGAAATGGAGAATGAATTTGAAATGTCAATGATAGGCGAGATGAAATTCTTTCTTGGACTGCAAATAAATAAGAGCAAGAATGGCATTTTTATTTCTCAAACTAAGTATCTTAAAGAAATGTTGAAAAAGTTTGGAATGGAAGATTGTAAACCTGTTGTTACACCCATGGTGACTGGCCATAAACTGACAAATACTTATGGGACCAAGAGTGTTTTTTAGACCAAGTATAGATCAATGGTTGGTGGATTACAATATCTGACTCACTCCAGACCAGATATTGCTAATGTTGTTGGAATTGTGGCTAGATATCAGGCAGATCCTAAAGAGACACACATGGCTGTTGTAAAAAGGATATTTAGATACATGAAAGGAACAATGGAATATGGCTTATGGTATGATAAAAATGATGACTTTGAACTACATGCTTATACGGATGCTGATTGGACAGGGAACATTGATGACAGGAGTACTAGTGGAGGTGCATTTTTCCTTGGGAAAAAGTTGGTTTCATGGTTAAGTAAAAAGCAAGATTGTATAGCTCAATTAATTGTTGAATCTGAGTATGTTGCTGCTGCTATTAATTGCACTCAAATTGTTTGGATGAAACAAATGCTGAAAGATATTGGAATAACTTTTGTTGAACCTGTGGTTATCCATTGTGATAACACCAATATAGTGAATATGTCAAAGAATCCTGTGATGCATTCTAAAACTAAGCATATTTCTATTAAGTATCAATTCTTGAGAGACAAGGTAGCAGAGAAAGAAATAAGATTGGAATACATTAGCACAAAGGAACAGATAGAAGACCTTTACAAAGTCGTTGCCAAAAGATGTCTTTGAGTATCTCAGAGGTATGCTTGGGGTGCAAGCCCCTCCCAGTGAGAATTAAATGATGCAAGGATGCATCAGTCCAGAGGTATTTAGAGCTCTATCATTTTCTAGACTTGATGTATGGATCTACTCCTCAGGGGGAGTGATCGTTGGAGGATTACAGCATACATTTGGGTGATTTAGCACCTAGTCGATGAAGACTAAACAAGAAGACAGTTGATGACTTATGGCACCCTTTGCCATTGCTGTCAAAGGGGGAGAGTTACTATGAGAAAATCCCTAAAGGGGAGAGATACTGTATGACGAAAAATTCACTAGTTATGTTGAGGATATTGAAAGAATATTTTTGGGTTGATGGATTTTCCCATATGCTGCCACCAATGCCAAAGGGGGAGATTGTTGGATATTGCTGATGCATTTAATATGTTTAATCACTACATTATCTTGTTGAGTGTTATTGGAATCAATATTGTTGTCATTCGTGTTTTGTCACTGATGTCAACATATGTTTCTATGAAGAGAACAGACTAGTTATTACAGTGTACGGATACAGTACGAATGATTCAGAACAAGCGAACACAGATTTGTGTACAGGGAAGTGTTGTGATCTTATATCTAAGATCGCATGCCATAATAATTCATATTGGTTAAGTCACAAAAGATTTTTTGAAGACTGGTTATTGGACTGTGACAATGAAAGTTAACAGAGTTAGTCTCTGAGTTTTGAGTGTATCTTGCAAACGATGTAGATTCAGTACATGCGAGCTTAAGGAACATCAAATAACATATTAAGGAATGTTCTGTGATCTTAAAAAGTCGTGGGAAGCAAGATGACGTCAGCGGTGGCGAGTGTTCGGGGGGAGACCTACTTGGGGCCGACTTTAGAATTGTAGTGTGTATTATGAATAGCGAGCATGGATTACGAATGTCGGACCTTAATTGTTGAATTGTAATTGTTGTATACTTGTTATAGATACCATGTGTATCTTAGCAAAGAGTTATATAATTATTTGTATATTAGGAAAGCCTAATTGGCCGACCTAGTCATTTATTTGTAATAGGGTATATATGTAAGATCTTTTCTTTTGAAAAGAGTTGTGGTATGTAAGAGAGATGTAAAAGAGGATTGTGGAAGTTGTGAGCTTGTATCTTCTAGATGTAGAGAAGAGGATAGTTTATATACTTCATTGGAACTGATCAAGCAAAGACAGTTGCTATCAGACAGTTCACAAGGACTATGTATTTCCTTATATACACTTGTGTTGCGAACAGTGAGTTCTAGAGGTGGACATAACCTTCTTTGGGCAGTGAGCCTACTCCTTTCTTTGACTCCTAACAGGGTTTGTCCTTTAACAGGGATTGTGTACTGTAATGTTTTAATAAGCTCCTAACAAGGCTAGATCTTTTAACAGGGATACAATACTCTCAGTACATTATTTGTGGGTGCTAATTCCCACTGGGGTTTTACCTTTAATAGGGTTTCCTCGACAACAAAATATTGTGTTATTGTGTTGGCATTTACTGTGTTATTATTTGATTTTGTGGAGCTGCTATTCAAAGTTCAAAGTTTAATAATCTGTCTCACAACTGATTGACACCCCCCCCCCCCCCCCTCTCAGTTGTGTTGGTGGACTGTTATTCCTAACAAGCCTATGTACATACTTTATAGATCCTAAAAATCATTGGCACTGTTCAAGACTACAAAATGTGTCAAGAAACAAATGAATATTCTCTATAACTTGTGACCAGAATTTTATTTGGCCACCTCCAATAATCACTCTTAGAAATTCTATTTCATCTTGGAAGATTTGCTTCTTGTCATACCCCTCCATAAACACCCATACTCACAATGCATCAAACAGTAGGAAACTATCAAACAAGAAAAAAAATGTGTCTTGAAACAAATGAATATTCTCTATAACTTGTGATGTATTTTTATTTGGCCACTTCCAATAATCACTCCTAGAGATTCTTTTTCATCTTGGAAGATTTGCTTCTTGTCATGCCCCTCCATAAACACCCATACTCACAATGCATCAAACATTAGGAAACTATCAAACAAGAAAGTTGTCTTACCCTAAGACTTCACAATTTTCTAAGAAGCTGATCAAGTTCAGTCTAACAGCAAGCAAAGGAGCGGTATTAATCATCTATTACTGCAGTAATACTGATGACAAACCTAATTGATCAAACTGTAGCAGTATATATGATAAATCCAATCTGAATAAGGCAGCCATCCCAGGGTATTATAATAATAAAAAAGAACTTAACTTAATGATAACAAGATTGATGAAGAATAAACATAACATGATTCAATAAACAAACAAAGCAATTAGTTAAGTCAATGAAGAGTCGCCACTCTTGCCAAAAAGGTACTCGTTGGGGAAAGGACATGACCCTCCATCTATAATGAGGGGTATTTAAGAGCAACCCATTGAGCATCCCAAGGGCGCATAAGAGACATCGATCTGAGAAAGACATTGAATCATAACTTCGCATATACTTGTAACTGTGTTATCACATCTATTAAGTGGCATGAAATCTAAATGTCTATGCACTCGATCTGTATATGCGGGAATTACAGTTGCTGATGTATTCATTCTGCATAAGTGTAGAAATAGATAATAGCAGATTGAAAAGGAAAAGGATGACCATCGAACAGCAGTATCATCTACAGTAGATCAAGTTGTAATAACACCTTCAGTCATCGTGGTATGAAGGAACAATTGTACTCATTGTGCATATTTGAATGGATGTGAATGTCAATATATTTTGACTTTATCTCTAACATAACTATATGCTTACAATATCATACACCTACAATAATCAACCATATTAGGGAAGGAAGTGCTAGGAGAGGAACAGCAAGGCCTCTTAGGTACACCGCCTCATGAGATCCGTTAAGGACCACATGAGGCCAAGGGGTACAGAGATTCCGCTCTTGGGCTTAGGGTTGAGTTAAGGGCACCCTATTGCAATCTTCCCTCTGAGCCTATATGGGTTAGTTATTGAGATAACTAAGAAAAGGACCCTCAATTATAAGAGGACAGAAGGATAGAGTGATAAAGGGAAATGGTGTACAAGCTCCGCTAGGTACTCCACCTCATGAGCATGGCTAAGACCACATGAGGCCAAGGGGGACATAGTTTCGGCTCTTGGGCCTTGGGTAGGAGATAATTAGGGCACCTCATCATGTCCTTCCTATCTCAACCCTCATTATGGTTGAGCCCATGAGAATTATGTGCTATGAGTGTATTTCTCTCTTAACCCTAAAAATGAATGTATTATGTGTATTATGATTATATTATCATCTAATTTGGTTGCAAGTTCCAAGACAGGCTTATCTCATCTTATTCCTAGGTTAGACTTATATCTCTAACTATATTGTGTTCCTTGTTTCATCTGGATTTTGTGAATTTCGGGCTGATTACAAGGCTATCCAAGAAAGGGACATTACACTTCTTTTTAGGATAAATGTTGAATCTGATGCCATGCTAATGGACTAGTCTTGCAAATTGTTGGAGATGTTGGCACTATTCTTCTATGTTATCAAAGCACTTTGAACCCAAAAAAACACCTGTATAGTTAGCAACTAAGTTGCCAGTTCGAATTCTGGTACGGATGCGGGTTTGAGATTCGGGTTCAAAATTTGTCAAAAAATTTTTGGGTTGGGTTTGGATTCGTTTTGGGTTCATCCGTACAAGATTTTTAAATATATATATATGGTTGCTAGATCTGTCTCTTCCTGTCATGTATGGTTGCTAGACTTTTGTTCAAAACATAAATGTTAAAACTCTAAGACTAGCCGTGTATGCTCTAAGACTCTGTCGTGTCCAAATTGTGCCGTGAGTTTGCTCATGTGCGATGAAGAGACTTGTCGTTTAATAACAAAAACATGATGAAGTGTTTGTCGTGTAATACAGTTGGCATCTAATACAAATGCCGAATGCCAAAAAAACATTTAATAATCTCATCATTTTAGAGTTGGAATGACAAAAAAAGTTTTAAAAACTCTATTGAAAAGCCAAAGCGACCAAAGTCGCTCCTCATTCACTCTGGGCTCACACGTCATTTCCGATATTCGCGCAAAATTCGACCCAAAATCAAATAGGGTCCTGCTGTGTGACTTTGAAGCGAATTCCACAGTCTAACGACGACTTTGCAGCGATTTCGAACCGACTACGAATGCCAAGCGAATCGACTTCCGACTTCCGGGTCTAGGCAGCAAATATGGTAGCTTAGGTTAGCAATGAATTCATAAAATCAAGAAAAAAACTTATCCATTCATTACTGAAACTGGGGGTATTTTTCAGACCAAAAAACATGACCAACGATTCATACAACCCTTTTGAAGTAGTGAATGTTGTTTTGTGCCTGTCTCCTTTTCTGATCTTGATTTTGTGATACCCAATCTTGTAGTTGAACTTGTTAAATGTTTTACCTTCAACCAAACTCTGTAGCAACTGTTCTCTATTTGGAATAAGGCCATTTAATATCCACAGTAATATTATTCGAATGCATATTATTTGCTACCATTCTTGTCCTTCCTCTTTTAATTTCTAATCAATTTCTAACAGTGAAGCAATAACACGAATATTAAGAAGAGGATTTTTGAATCAGACATTTTGCTTGCAATTCATCAACTTGATATTAAACTTTTTTATCATATTCTTTATTTAACAAAATCTATTTACTTGAATTGGCCACTAATAAATTATAGAAATGTCAGCTTCTGGACTATCTAGTGACTGTTTTTCAAGTGGATGTTCTATGCATGCTCCATCTATCAAGTCTAGCAATACAGCATTTGTTCCTGCACACTGGGAGGAGCTTGCATTAGTAATGGTTGCATTAGCTTACGCTTAGCTCTTTTTAAGTTTTTTCATTAAACCTTTCTTCATGCTTAAGTTATTTCAAATTAGGATCAAACCAACTTGCTTAAACAAACTCTCTAGTAAATGTATTGCTAATTCTAGGAACTATACAAGGCTTTCCTTCAATGGTACACATTCTGAAGATATTGCATACAAGCAGGTACTACCTAGGAAAGGAGTTTCTAGATCTCTATCTGTTTTTCCTTCTGTATTCATCTGAACAAAATTGATAAATATAGTGTGCTTGCCTACTAGAACTAGAAGAACTGCAATGAAATAATATAACATGATTTTTCAGTTCATGATTTCAATTGGCCTTGGTTAGGGATTATTCAGCCAAAACCCTTAACTGTTTCCTTTCTTACAAAATTAATGCTTGCTCTAACATCAATGAAGGCTATAGATTTCTTGAACTCTATTGCTTTGTCTCTTGCTACTTTTAGCAAGGCATAAAAAGATGTCTCATTTTTTTAACAAAGAATTTATCTGATGTATAACAGCATTATCACTTATGAGATATGGAGATGAATTAAGTACCAAAGAATGAAAGATGCATTGTAAGAAATATGGCACATGCATACACACATACCTTGATGCTACTTGCAGACAATGTTGGACTTTTCTATGGTTTTAGTCTACTCATTGTATTATGGGGTCTTGTTCTTCTTGGCCTTCTTCTAGGAAACACATTTTATCCTACCATTGGTGTTTATTACTATAGTTTCAAATCTTGGAGAGAGATAACAAGTCTTCAAGTGAAGGAGCCAAAGTTATCTTGCTTGAGTTAAAGGAGGTTCAAATTAAAAATTACCTCTGATACAAGAACAATTTCAGATATAGAATCATCTCTCCAAATGATGATGTCATTGCAGTGCAAACCACACAAAGCAAGGTTGCATGAAAAAAGATACGGGTACGGATCCAGATATGGCTATTTTACAAAAAAAACCAACATGGATACACCTAGCTATTATAATTATTTGTATATAATTGATTTTAACAATTTATATTTATTGTGTTAATGTAAAAGAAAAAAAATTTTAAAAATCAGATACTCTCACATTTGGATAACTAAAAAATGAAATAAACAATACTTAGGAATACAAACTAAATATCAATTAAAATAATAATTATAAAAAAGAAAAACATTACTAAAACAAAAAACGCTAAATATAATTTAAAAACATATTATAATTTAAATATTAATAAAAAATACTATAAAAAGATTAATATTAAATAATAGTAAACTTAAAAATTAATAAAAAAAAATTAAAAACATATTGACAACCAAATAAAGTAAAAAAGTCAATAATAAATAATAAATAAAAGTTTTACAAGAAAGAATTAAAATAAAAATAAAAACCCGGAGTTATCTAAAATTGGGCAACTTTCATGATTGAAATATTAATACAACAAGATGAACATGCACTCCAAGCTCAATTGAATGCATGCCAAGCTCTCATGATCGAAATAATAGTCAGCACAGATGTAACTTTAGCAATGATTTTATCTTCACCCTCAATGCTTTCCAACAACTCTTTTCTCCAGCTATAGGAAAATATTCGAAGGCTTCATAGTATCATACTTTATGTTAAAGTTCTGGTAGCAACAAGAGAAATTCTTCATACCTGTGTTTGATCCTTCAGCGTTCTTCATCTATATCAGAATGAATATTGAGTTCTGGTCTATGTTCTCTCGAATCGGATATGCTATCGTGTATAATGTTTCTATTCTTTATTTCACTGCAGAATAGTCTGTATTATTCCGAAGGTGTTCCAGCTTGCTTCTTTTATTGTCACCGCCCAGCTGAGATGTTGTGTGACTTCCCTTACCTTGGTCAAGCTGTTCGATTATGATCGGTTTTCTTTCTTATATTATTTCTGGTATTGAATATCTCCTTCACCTCTGAGATATAACTTCATGGCACCATGTGCGTAATGTCTCGGCATCGTGGTTCCTTATATCTGAGGTGGCTCGTGATTATGACTGACGTGTATAAATCTGGCTGTTGACAGTTCATACATTGAATGATATCGGTTATGTTGGTAACGGCTGTCTCCTTGTATTCCACCATGGAGACCTTTTGGTGCTTGCATAGACTACACGGTATGAGTCCCACGGAAGAGAAAGTGACTATTGATCAGCATATCTGTGCACGGCATCGTTTTGGAGATATACAGCTATGAGAATTATTCTCTGAGTTTAATGTCTGAGATATAATTGTTATTGTATATGATCGATACAGATATTTTTTATAAGGCTTTTGAGTGGTAGTTATATCTGTGAGATACTCATGATTTTGTTTATTCTGAAGTGATCAATCTGCGAATAAGGTGAATAAGTCTTATTGATTGACTGCTTAGAGTCTTCAATCAAAAGCAAGAGATATTTGTATTTGTTTGAGAACTCAATAAAGGATCTATATTTTTGTGGGCTGGGTTTTTCACTCTCAAGTGGAGGGTTTTCCCAGGATAAGTTTTTGTGTCCTCGATTCTTTT
Source organism: Chamaecyparis obtusa (assembly GCA_027943335.1). Classification (NCBI taxonomy): domain Eukaryota; kingdom Viridiplantae; phylum Streptophyta; class Pinopsida; order Cupressales; family Cupressaceae; genus Chamaecyparis; species Chamaecyparis obtusa. Next base: position 1,318,950 of record BSBK01002398.1, read on the forward strand.
GTGTTTTGAGTTTCAGTTCTTTGCTTATCTATGTATTCTGGTTCAAAATTTAACACTTTAGGTATACTGAATAACTTCTTTCCCTTTGTAAATTGTGTATGATCGTGTCGAGTGCACATACGTCATTCACAGTTCCCTGGGGTCTTGCACAGATAATTTGCCATCCAGCAAATTAGTCATCAAACTAGCAGATTACTCAAGTTTAGAAGGACCTCAGATCTCAAGTAAGGGGCAGCAGCTCCTAGAATCTTCCATCACTTATTTATCTAAAGATGCACGAGGATAGAGGCACCATACATAACAACTAGTTGTGGCCTGATTATTTGCACATAACTCATATCAATGCTCATATCAGGGAATTCCTGATATAACCATGTATCCACAAGAATAAATGACATAACAAGAAATGAAGCTTTCATTATATTACTCATGAACTATGGTTTACAACAAAATCAATCCTCAAGGTTAGAGAGTCTTGTGCATAGAACACTGTATGCACATATCAGACTTAGCCACTTTCGTACTCATGCTCTATTTCTACTCTATTTTCATTAAGATTCTCTCTCTCTCTCTCTCTCATGCTCTTGTTTGCACTTTGCACGGATCACACTTAGCCATTTTCCTACTTATGCTCAATTTATACTCTATTTTCAAACAGTCTATCCATTCATCTCTATATATCACTCTCTATCGCTCTCATCTATTGGCATTACCTTTTTTGCTAATACACTTTGTTGTGTTGTAAACACACACAGCCCGTTGCAAATTGGGACCCCCGCAATTTCACTTTCTAGGTTAGTGCTTTGCTTGATTCTACTTAGCTTGGCAGTTTTTTTTGGTCTCCTAGCTTGAGAATTGTCCTCAGGGAAATGAACAAGTCATCTACCCGGGTCTTCGATCTATGAGCAAAAGTCATACGTAGGGAATTGAAGGCAAAATCACAAGGGAAGTCATATGTGGGAAATGACGTATAAAAGTTGCAAAATGATGTCAGGGTTGAGAATCAAGGTCTTCGATGTGAAATTTAAAAACATGATAAGTAGGAGATATTTTCCACAGCAAGTCAAACTGTGATATTACTATCAGGATTCAATTGTGTAGTTTTTGAGTCAAACTGATTGACCCATGTTTCATGACTAGTGGTTCACACGAACCCATCTCTCATAAGAATAAATGGAACACTTAGCACTCATTGGATCTAAGTGCTGCTCACAGAGGTGAAGCACCGGGACTTCCCGAGAGGTCACCCATCCCAGTACTACTCCAGCTTGAGCGCGCTTAACTCCGTAGTTAAGCGAGCTCAAACTGGAGTAGTACTGGGATGGGTGACCTCCCGTAGTTAAGCGCGCTCAATCTAGAGTAGTACTGGGATAGGTGACCTCCCGGGAAGTCCCGGTGCTTCACCTTTGTGAGCATCACCTAGATCCAATGAGTGCTAAGTGTTCCATTTATTCTTATGAGAGATGGGTTCCTGTGAACCACTACTCATGAAACATGGGTCAATGAGTTTGACTCAAAAACTACACAGTTGAATCCTAATAGCAATATCACAATTTAAAAACATGCTAAGTAGAAATGAGAATTCAAGACAAGTTGCTAGGTAAAGATGAGTGGGAATTCCAAATCCTTAGTCGAAAAACACAAAGAATTCAAGTGGATTTTAAGTGGAAAATGCAAAATCTCAAGGATTTCCACCTAAAATATGAATTTGTGTCCAAAGCATTGTGGATTTCCACCTAAAATCTAGATTTGCGCCCAATGGAACTTGGTGATTTCCACCTAAACTAAGGATTTGCACTCACCTTGTTCGGACTTCCACCTTGATAATCCCTAACAACCCCGACATTTTGCCCAAGGTGTAGGTAAAATTTGGAGTCCAAAACTTGCAAAAATGAAAATTCAAGGAAAATTCTAAGGTTGAAGATAAGATCCTTGTATGAGAGAAATGAAATCCCAAGGAAAAGAATGGAAAAATGCAAGATGAATTCCAATGATGAAATGGAAAAATCCTTAATTGAGGTTGGAAATTTCAAGTTTGAGAGTAAAAAGTCTTAACAAAACAAAAAATTCCACAGTGAAAAGGTGAAAATCCTAAGTATAAGGGCCAAAATAAGGAATTTCCAGCCAAGTCATGAATTTGCACCGTATTTGGAGAAATTTCCATCTTAAAGGTGAAATTGCGCCCTTGCATCAATTATTTCCAGCTTGTCCTCTCAAATGTGCCCACCTTTAGCTTACCACTTCCATGCCTTAGCCAAAATTTTGCAACATTGCATTGTTGTTTCTAGCTTACCCTCTCAAACCCACTCAAGCATTTTCACATTTCCAGCTCATCCCCTCAAATGCACTCAACCTCAAGGTCATTTCTAGCTTATCCACTCAAAACTGCCCAAGCATTTTTTTCATTCCAACTTAAATGTTTTGATGTAGTACAGTTGTATCATCCCTAATTAGTGTTTCATAGAATTATCTTGACCATTGATTTAGATCCAATATAGGCCCTTCATTTGTAATTGAGAATTCTATAAAAGGCTTGGCCTTCTCATTTGTAAATTCATTAGTCATAGAATTAGAAGTGGCTCGCAGAGGAGATCAGAAATTGTTGCCAAAATTATGTTTAAGTTAATGTACAATTTTCATTGAAGATATGGTGGATCTTTTCGCGTTGTTTTGGCATTTTGCACGGTTTCTACTTCTCAAAGTTTAGCTAAAGTTCATTGATTTTAAAGGTTAAATATGCTGATATGTAGTGAATTTCTTGGTTCATACCATTTGTAGTTTTTTGATAACAAATTGAGTTGAATTCCATTCGTTCTCATGAGAAATGGGTTCTTGTGAACCACTACTCATGAAATATGGGTCAATGAGTTTGACTCAAAAACTACACAGTTGAATCCTGGTAGAAATATCACAATAAAAAATTGCAGTGTCTAGTTAATCTAAACCCACTTAAGCACTAGTTCAATTGTGGATGTTCATTTGGGCTGCACCAATTTTGGGTATTTAGATGAATGTTACAATATGAAAATCCTATTGGAGATTGCATCAAGTTGTGTGTAGTAGTTTCCTCATGAAAAAGCAAAGCTTGGTTTAACGAATTCATTTATCAAAGTGTTATCCACTATCATCACTATCCTTAGGTGTTAGAAATAGATTAAATTCTCTAAACCCTTATCTCTGTCTTTTATTTGAAGATTGAGTTGGTTTAGCATTCAAGTTCTAGCTGCTTTGAGGGAAAAGAGTTGATAATCCAAGAAGAATAGCATAAGTCCTTTTGTGAGAACCAGCATATCACATCATTTCAACTGAGTTATATCCAACACAAAAGTCACTAGTTCGCAATGTAAACCTTGGGGCTTCCTTATTTGATCACACATTGTCATATTGTTCAGCATTTATTGTTTCCTTGTTGAAGAGAGGATATAATACTTGGCATTTTATTATGTGTTGAGAAGTGTTACAAAACACGCATCAACAGACTCCTACTCATTGTTTCCTTGCTCTCTTGTTCTAACTTCTTTTTAGAGATTGTGGGCCTCAAATTACAAAGCAAAGATTTAATCTTGAAACAACAACTGAGATTTGTCCTTAGAATGTTTAGTTGGGATCGATCGTCTTGATCTACCTTCCCATTGCTTTTCCATTTGGTCCATGTTCAAACAACTCATCATTCCCTTGAAGGTCCTTTTCTCTACTCAATTGGGTTGTTATTCCTAACCGGTTACTGAGAGGGGGGGGTGAATCAGTAAATACTATTTCTATCTCAATTAAACCTTGTATATAGATTCTTGCAGAATAAACACAATATAATTAACCATTCATAAACAGAAATAGAAATACTCAAATCAACACAGTATATGTACATGGAAACCCTAAGTTAGAAGGAAAAAACCACAATGAGACAGAGCTCACAACTTCACTACTGCAGTAATAAAGATGCCATGTTAAGAGCTTACAAAGCACTTGTAAGAGTGCTACCCGGTAAAGGGATTTGGTAGAAGACCTGTTAAGATCTTGACTATGTTAGGATTCGCTTTGCAAAAGGACTTTCAACACCAATTAAGATCCTACCTAGTTAAGGGATTTATACAATGAACCTGTTAGGGTTCACCCTGATAGAGGGATTTGAATATGCTTTAACAATGTAAAAGCAATGATCTGAATTGACACTTTCTGTCTGATTAGATAATACCTAATACCCTTTTCACTCTGCTTGGTTGTTGAACCTCTCTGCCTTTCACCTCTTGTGACCGTAGCTTCTCTCAGAAGATATCTTTCTCCTGCTCTGTATATTCAACAACAACTCTTTTGTGTCCTATGACCTTGAAACATCCGCATAGAAATAAAACTAACTCCTGGTAAAAAGCTAACTCCAATTCTAAACGGTGAATGCTCCGTATAATCCAGTTTTAACTCAAACAGCTCCGCATAATCCGGTGCGGATTAACATGTAGTCGACCGGTATCAATCTTATACCCGGTTGTTCATACATCCCCTGTATGTTCTAAAAGACCGGTTGTAGACACTCTGTTTGGTCTACCGGTACATATACTCTGTTAGGTCTACCAGTGCCTATTAGGGAGTATGAGTGGTCTACCGGTTTACCGGTGGGAATGATGTTTGCATCAAACTTAACCAATGACAACTTAAATATGTCAACATGGGCAAGTCTTCCTCTTTGGGTTTTCATATGCCTGGCAGGCATTATCATCCAGCCACACTTTGGCTTCCATCCATTCCTTGATCAACCATGATAAAAATCTTGCACTTGGTTCAATTGATCCCTAGGGGTGGGCCCTTATGCTTCCTCCACTAATAGTCACCTCGCTTTCACAATTATTTTCAAGCAACAAATAGTGAGATAAAGCTCAACGTGATCATCTATAAACAATATGATAGGTAAAGATCAAAACATTTGGGCCAAGCAAAAGAGAACAATAAATTTAACAACATAATCCCAAGTTTCATCCCTGGAAGGTTTGGAAACACCTAGAGTTAGGGTTTAGTTCAACCATAACAAGGACCCAAGCACACCCCATGTTCTCTGCAAGCTCTAACCTAGTTTTTACCATGACACTTCTATTCCGATTGGAAGCTGCTCAAGAGGTAAATCAATGGGACTTTCATAGCAAAGACTCAAGTTCAAATGCTCCAAAGACATATTAATGTGTAATACTAAGGAATTGGAAATGTAGGGTGGATGAAGTTTTAACATTAACATAGAAAAATTTCATTTGGATACTCTTTTATTATTATCACAGCTTATAAATTTGTTGAGCTCTTACTGAGTCATCAAGTACTCATAGAAGAGTTTAACAAGTTTTCGCCATGCTTATTTGTTGGGGCTGAGCAACAAGTTTTCGACAATTTTACCACCAAACTCACATGAGTAGTTGTGATTACAGAGAAATTCTGACATCAAAACTTGCAGATGCCAAAAAAGCACAAAGATGCAACATGTACATGGAAAAACCACTGCAATTACTTCTTAATAAAGCCCCAAGCCCACACAACATTGTATCCTTGAGAAAACTAGAGTGAATTTATAGTGGATTTGTAGAATGAAATAGACGAACTTCAGACTTTCCAAGTTAGTTTTTTTCTTCTATTTTTCAAGCATGTAAATCTAAGTTACCGGGTTCGCACCTTGGACCCTTGAACCAGGTCTGGATGAGAACTCGGTCCAAGTTCATCTGTGGGCCCGGGCAGGGTCCGCACACCCACGGACCCGTGTGGACCCACAGGTCTGGGCACAGACCCAACCCAGACCTGGGCGGACCAAGCAAGGACCCACGCAGACCCATGACATCCAACTTAGAAAGTGGGACCAAAAACATTAAAAAAAAAAACATTTTTTATAACTTTTTTTGGTTCTAACCCTAAAACGGCCCATTATGAAGCCTCAAAACACACTTCTATTTCACATTGAATCATGTTTCAAACTTTAATGAACTATATTTTGAATTTTCATTTTGTAATTCAGTATTTCAATGTGATGATTTTCTTTAGAATCATGAATATAGATCAATGATCAAGTATTTAAGTTTTTAATGTTTATCTTTGACATTTGGCATTGATCAATGATCAAGCATCATACTATGAAATGATTTAGTTTTACAATTATGAATATTTCTCTTTTTTTTGTATATATAATGCACATATATATATACACACAAGAACCCATACAAACCATAATGAAAAAAAAATTCATGAACCCACGTACCGGGTTCTCATATCTGAACCTGTCCCCAAACCTGAATCGGTAACTTAGATGTAAATTATTTCTATAATGTTAATACTGGGTCTATAAACATGATTTACACTTTTACATAAATTTTATTGTTGATTTATGCTATTTTTTGTGAATGAAATTTCTAGAGTTTTCTTTAAACAGAGGATTTTATGCTTTATGGTCAAAACAATGTTATTTTCATTAATTAATTAATGTCATTGCTATTCAATTATCATGTTATGTTTGAAATACATAGTGTAAGAATTTTAATTTATTTTTCATGTTCAATTGCTATTTTATGGGTACTTAAATATGTTAGAAGTTAGCATACAATGGCATCCTACTTTGCATGAAGCTTAGCATCAACTAGTGGAAGCTATCCTATTGGAAGCCATGACTCTACTTCAAAATATGTCAAAATGGAACCAATATCAAGGAGTGCAATTTGCCTTTCCTACTCTAAGAAGCTTAATGGATGTATCAACTTCTTTAAGTACCATATTGCATGTATCCCTTGCTGCAACTCAAAGTCACATTAAAAAGCCATGAAAGTAATAATAAGAGAGATGGAATCAATCTTGCTTTGTTGAACAAGAAAAAATTAGAGAGAGTGATGACACAAGAAACCATTAATCTTGACATTCCAACAAATACAAAAGTAGATATTGGAAACATTCATCCAACTCATCCAGTTAAGCAAAGTCCAATCCCAAAACTTTTTTGTACCTAGAAATATTCCTGGAGCACAACCTTTTCTTCAAGGTACAAGGTGTAACAAGAAGGTGCACCAAGTAACCGATAAGGCATGAGCAAATTTCTAGTTTAACAGCCACTTCTTCAACATGATGAAGGGCACATATTCGGTGACAACATTAATACTTGTAGAGAAAGGATACAAAGCACCATCTCCAAGAGATTTAAGGTGAAAGTTGTTCCAAAATGTTGTTGTAAATGCAAAGTCAATTCTAGAAGAACAAAAGAGGCAATGGAAAATCTTTGGATACATTATTATTTCAAGAAGATAAATGGACGGAATAGCATTCTCATTAATTTTTTAGCAGCTTCAAATGGTCAGATAGTTTTCTTGAAGTTAGTTGATGCCTCTAACAAAGTGAAAAAGGTAAAAACTTTCAGCCTTATGTTAGAGGAGGTGAGCTTAGAAAATGTGATGCAAGTTGTCAATGACAATGCAACAATATACATGGCAGTCAGAAGAATGCTTAAGGAGAGACATTCATCACTCTTTTGGATTCCTTTTGTAGCCCATTTCCTAGACCCTTTTTTGGGACAAAGGCAAAATTGATTGGGTGAAACTAGTTATAGATAATGCCAAAAACATCACAAAATTCCTTTATAATCACACCAAGGGGAAAAAGATATACAATTGAGTGTCACAAGGTTTGAAACTAACTTCCTAACATTGCAAAGCATTACTAGTTTGTTGACACCATTGAAGTAGATGTTTGTGAGTCAAGCATAATCACAAAATTCCTTTATAATCACACCAAGGGGAAAAAAGATATACAACTGAGTGTCACAAGATTTCAAACTAACTTCCCAACATTGAAAAGCATTACTAGTTTGTTGACACCATTGAAGTAGATGTTTGTGAGTCAAGCATAATTAGATTCAACATATTCAAAAAAGATTGATGGGAAAAAAACTGGGATGACAGAGACAATTTTTATGACACCTTACAAAAAGAGTTGCAAAAATCAAGGCAAATTTTAAATTCAATTTCTATTTTAAATTTAATGCTTTATTTTCAATTTTTAAAAGCATTTACTTTAATTGTGAATTTGTGACTTTAACTTGTTCGTACTTGTAGGTGTCAAAGCTTTTGGTTTTGCAGTTGATGGATGGGGATAAAAACTCAATAGAATATTTATGAGGCCATTGATAGGGCCAAATAAGCCATCCAAAACTATATAAAGGGGGAACAGGAATAGATTTGGTCTCACTTGACAGATCATTGATTGAAAGTAGAACAATTGAATCCACAAACCAATTCATAAAATAAAATACTACCTCAACCCCAAGCCTTTTAATTTAAAACTTTGCAAATTTTAATGGGAAGCCTATCAATGCATACATCTGAGGTTCTTTTTTTCAATACCAGCAATATAAGGGAGATCCATCCAGACACTTGGTAACAAAAAATCAAGTCTCTACGCATATCTTACAAGTTATAAATAACAATTAGTATTATTGTTCACTAACAAAATTTAATATATCTTATTGCAAGTTATTGGTTGAAAGATTGGGGCGGGAATACACCAATCTTCAAAGCCGGCCTCTAAATTTTGTCTCAACCTTGTAGAGCTTCTAAATGTGAGTGCACTTGGAATTTGTTTTAGTGTATTTATACAAAGGAATGTGATACTTAATTTTTCTGCAATAAAACCTTCAATTTTGCACAAGAAAGGTGGGTACATTTGCACATGGGCTTATAGACTTGAATCGTATTGATCCCTATAGTAACTAAGCTAGGCAAGATGAGGAGGCCCCTGTTTTCAAAAAGACAATATTGTTGATTTCAAGAGACAAGCTATGAAGGGTGTAGGTGCTATAGAAGCAGGCAAATTTTGATTAAAGGACATTATTGTAGATGATGTCCAACATGAGGCAAAGGAGGAGTCAATGCCATCTAGTGATAGGGTGGAGTCACAAGCATAGCCTTCTAGGCCAAGTGAAGAACGGTACACAAGTGTAATAAGTAGAAGTAAGACTACACGATATCCCTAATTTTTCACTAGAAAATAAAAAAAGAAAATCATATATTTTGTAATTTGTCTGGACATACAATTTATGATGATAATTTGCAAAGAATTCATACTAACTATCAACTAGTTATTATATTGGCATGATGATGCAATTTTGTACTCTAATTGTATTTAAATATAATCTAAAACCACTTGCCCAATGTTTTATAGACATATTTGATAAATTTTATAATTGTATTTTGCACAAAATTTGTGTTTTTTTAGAAATTTGAATATCTTATTATGTTACCTACTTTTGCCAAGTCTGAAGTTTTTGGTCTGCCAAGTCCAAGTCGAGTCCAAGTTTGCAGACTATGGCTATTATATTAAAAGAGCTGAAGTAAAACCCTTTGTTACTGCTAGAGATCAAATCAATTTTCTACAAAGAGAGGATATTCAATTTTACAATCAAAAGAATTAAATAACTTGCAGACTACATGAAATAAATACCTGATCACGCCATTTTCTAGTAGCTATGTGCAAAGCTGTATTCCCCTTCCTGTCCTGTAAATTAATAACAGAAGGATCAGCTCTTATAAGTTCTTCAACCACATGAACACTCTTTCCCTTAACAGCCATATGTAAGGCTGTCTGCCCTTTATTATCCTTTCTAGTGGCAAGCTCTGGATCCTTGTCCAAGAGCACTTTAATGACTTCAAGATGACCAAGCCTGGCAACAGAATGCAAGGCAGTCTTGCCATTGCTTCTTGCAATTTTTATCAGTTTCTCGTCAACCTCCAAAAGTGCATTAACAACATTCAGATGACCTTGAATAGCAGCTGAATAGAGTGGAGTTGAATTTGATAAATCAGTTGTCATACTAAGAGCAGGGCAGCAATATAAAAGCTCCACGACGATATCTGCACATAAGCAAGTTATAAGCAATCCACATCACAGCATATGTGTTATCCACCTTTTATTTCATCAATTTGAAACAGCTCAGTACATAAACGAATAGGAACCGCATCAAGACAAGTTGAGTACAAAGATGGAAGGTATCAAGCACTAAAAATGAGAAAAGTATTTTTATTAATTCTTGATGGTTCCCACATCTATCTAAGCCATTATAATAAGAATTACTGGATCGACAATGCTTTAAAATAAAAGGATGAGAACATTTGCCAGAAATCCCAAGCAATTACATTGTTTTTTACTGCATAACCCTCTCCCTGATACAACAAAGGCCTTAAATGACTCCACTAGCTGATTATGTCCTCTTTAAGTTTCTTAGTTTAGTACCTTAGTTGTACTAGGGTCAATGAGGTCATTATCAAAAGTGATTTTCCTATAAAGGGCCCTTGAAGGTCAACTGGATATAGAAACCAATAGCTATATAAGTAAAAAGGCTCAAAAAATGTCCTGGAGACTTGATTGATCCCCTAATAACCCTTTGTGTAAAGGCTTATAAATCACAGTGAGTTCAATTTCAGATTGAATTCCCTTATATTTACCCGAAATGGGCTTAACTTACAGGACCTTTAGTTAATCACAAATTAATCATCAAACAGATAGAGTGGTGACTTTTATAGATCACCCTATGAACCCTAGAATATTAATTCCAACATTTCTCATCCAGACAGAGAGCAGGTAAGAAAATGTGCCAAGGAAGCCCCTGTGCCATAACTAGTAACAGCAGAAACATCCAACCAAGCCGGAAAATTTTCCAACCACAGCAAAACAAAAGAACAGCAACAGCAACAAACAGTTAAGCAAAAAATAGAAAGAAAACAAATGAATAAGAGTAGCAAAGGAAAGTACATTAATTTCAAGGAAATGAGAATACTTAACACTTTCTAGCTTTGCATATAGTATAGATGATGATGATGATTTTGATATGGATGATGGTAGTAATTCTGATGGAAGCAGTGACTTAGGAGATGAGTGAACACTTAGTACTTGTTTCTTTAATTTTGTATTCCCATGTTCTTATTTGGACGGAATTAAATCTATGGCAATAAGCATTTTGATATCGTGGTGATGAATGTTCATGCATAATGGTACTTGTACAATGCATCTTAATATAAAGTATTTATAATTTATGTAGTGAATTACATTTTCATTGTCTTATGTGAAGCATTTAATGTGTCATTATTTGTATATTACTTCATACAGTAGTTAGAACATAAAATTAACCTAAGGATCTAATCAATAAGCAAGTCTGAGTTCACATCTAGGTGAAAACGCTACATCTAATTTTATTTTTTCATTTAAGTTTGAACAAATGTATACATTCTGGAAAGTGATTTTGACATTTCATTTGATGTTTTCCTATGAGAGCATATCACTGGAAATGACTACAGTTTTTGGATCAGAGAAAGATCATCATCTCCTGCAAAACCCACTCTCATACATTTCCCAATTCCCATTTCTAAAACTTGGTGGAATACAGGTACCATTGCCTTTTTGTCATTAGAAACAACACATTTGAATTATACATACACACTATTATTTGCTCTTGAGCATACATTCATTACGCAAGAATGTACTGTTTCAATCATATAGATTCTACACTGAGTATCCACTGTCTAAGTGCTCCATTTATGATCTTCTGGGCTATACGTAAGCTAATTTTTGGTGGTAGGAAAGGCAAGTGCATTCACATGTTTTATCTAAATGTTTTTTGTTATTATATTATTTACCCAATCAAGAGAACAAGAAACATTATATTGTTGTTCTCTGTCTACCTAGTTACTGAAAACCAAACATGCAAGCTAATTAAAGACAATTCTTGAGTCTTCATCATCTGATACCCCTGTGAGGTAGTGAAGGGATATGTGGCTACAACAAAAAGTCCTCTTTCCAATACTATCTCTCATCATCATTCCTAGAAACTCTTCTGCATAAATATAAAATATATACGTGAATAAATGTTTCAAGGGAAACTGTGGTGCTTTCAAAAAAGATGGTAAGTATATTTTGCAAAACTACTTCCCTGCTTACAGTGTTTCCATCTTTCCCTTTCTATCATAAGAAGTATAATGAAAAGTGAGCTAGAAATTGCCCAGCGGAGTTGTACGAGAACAATGTATTGGGCAGGAAGAAAAAATGTGGAGATTACTGTGCCTAACCTGCTTGACTACAGTCTCTAAAGTAAAGTATAATGAAAAGTGAGCTAAGAATTGCCCAGCAGAGTTGTACAAGAACAATGTATTGGACAGGAAGAAAAAATGTGGAGATTACTGTGCCTAACCTGCTTGACTACAGTCTCTAAAGTTCGCAGTGTCTTGCACCGGTACTATTATAAAGTTAAACTAATTGGAAGGAAAAAAAAGCAAATAATCAAAACAGCACTACACTAACAACAGGCGATGAACATAAAGCAGAAAAATGGCACTGAAAATATTCGATCAAAAGCCCAAATACTAGCTGTGCATAGTAATAATCACAGTTGACTGTAATTTAAGGAGTATCCTACATACTTCAAAAATGTGAAATTGGATGTTATGGTCGTTTATGCTTGTAAGAAAATGAATCTAACCTTTCATGTAATAATTACATTCCAAATCCACAATCTACATGGTGCACATCAATTATCCATTCTATTCTCATTATCAATCCCCACAAATTTGAATGGGGACGACAAGATGGATCAGTAAGTACTAGCCTACTAGGCAAATGCAAAGCACTAGAGACAAGATCCATCCTCTTCCTTGGATTTCTCTATCTTGTGTACTGCCAACTGGGATTCAATAAGAAAAAAAACTGCTAAATGAAGCATTGCAGCTGCATTATATTTGACTTTATTTGATTTATGTCAAAGCTGCAATGGTCAGGCCCTTCATCTCCTCGGAACAGTCCTCTTACATTGAATTGGCATTGATTTGCTCTTCATCCACACTATTAGGTTAGCGTGGATGGTCCGATCACCAACCAACTGCATTATTCTGTGAGGATTGGGAACCACTCCAGGCATCAAAATGGTCCTTTGCATTGGCAAAAAACTAGTGGTCAAGAGCATAAATGCACTCCTTGACAGATCCGAGTCCCTCTTCCCGCTCACTGATCCTCACCCCTTATTCCCGCTCCTCTCCCCTCTCCACCCCACATCAGGGGATTCCATTTCCGTTGGCATTGGCAAGGCGCAGTAGACCTCTCCTGTTGTGTTGATCGAGCTGGGAGTTTTCTCTCATTAATGTTGATTGAGCAGGATAGTCCTCTTAGTTGGATTGCTCGAGCGAGGATTCCTCTTCTGTTGGATTGATCGATTGTTGAGTCCTTCCCTGAAATCTCAAGACCTAAAAGTAGCTCAAAAATCTACTTTCTGGGTGTTGGGTTGGTCGAGCAGGGAGTCCTCTCCCGTTCAATTTAAAACGCGGTCTTCTGGGTAAAGAAGAAGTTAGGGATAGGACTCGAATTAATATCTGTTGGCATTGTTGAGACGAATTTAGGCTGATCTTTCTGTAATTTGGGCTACTCGGTCTTAAAGTTGCAAGTGATAAGTCTAGAGCTACCAATACAGGGACGGTGATGATAATCTGAGGATGATTCTAGTTACTGATTGTGCAGTCAACCAGCAAAAACGATCATCAGTGGCAAAAGCAAAAGGGCGGAATATGGACAGGATCTTTAACCAACGGAAACACTTACAGGTAACATGCCTGAACTTATTCCATAGGCCGCAAGTTTCATCAGTAAACATTTTTCTTCATTCAGAACAAAAAAATGAGCTCAATACCTCTGAAACGCTAGCAAACCACCATATACAGGGCAAAACCATTATTCTCCGATACAATTTTGCACGAGTAGGCAAAATATGGGGTATATAGAAATAAAAAACGAGGGAAAAAAAATGACACTGAATTTTCCTTGGCGCTAAAGCGGACTCTAACATCCATAAAATTCCTTCAACTGGACAAAATGCGATTCTGCAAAACAACAAAATTCTAGGCGGGAGTCAAGTGGGATTACCCAAATGACCGTGCTTGGCCGCTACATGCAGAGCATCAAAGCCGCTGCGCGTCTTCAAACCGGCTGCTTCAAAATCAACATAGTTGACAAGCTCCTTGACGACCTCCAGGTGACCACACCCTGCCGCAACGTAAAGCACCGTCTCTCCCAAGTCATTCTGCGCGGCAATCAAGTCCCGCTGGGCATTCCCGTCAGCAATCTCGATGATCACCTCACCCTCACGGTCGCATGCCTCCGGCGAATCCAAAGACCGCCCGCTCAAAATCCCTCTTACTCGTTCCAAAGTCCCAGCCCTGGCGGCCGCATGCAACTCCGTGTCATTGTGCTGACATGTGACCTGCTTTAACAATCTCTTCGTGGGAATAAGTGCCTCCTGCTCCTCCATCCCCCGGGACTCGAAACCGAAACCTCCCCCTTCCCTTAATGCCGCCGCCCAGCAAGCAAAGCACTCCGATTTCCCACTAACTGGGTATAAAGCCGAGCAAATTTCATTACATGCGAGCGAGATTTGCAGAAAACAGCACGAATTTGCAAATTAAAGGCGGGGAGTAAAATATTATAAGAAATTCTGCAGGTCATGATACATTGAGAATATTTTGTTATGCTATGTCGAGTAACATGACTGCCATTAAGCCGCCGCCCGTGCACTGTGCGGCCAAAATTATAAAATTTCCCACATTCCAAAGCACTCGGGTTTAAATAATAAATTATGCTTGCACATCCATCGCATCTTTGGCATCTTTCCTTCCAAGAAGTCAATAAAAAATGTTTTACCGAAAAGGGTGTTACAGGTCCTCTACAGAAAACGCTGGACTAATGCGCATATTCGTTGACTGAGAAATCGTTCGACATTTCGTAGAGACAATCGCCATTAAAACTACTCCCTATTGTAGACATTAAGTATCTTTATACGTCCGTCACCTACAAATCGATTTACTACGTCACAGAGAGGAAATTTTTAATATATTTATCTTGCCAAATCGATTCTTAATTTCTCAGAAATCTACAGTGTCTGTGAGCTGGCCTTGAACAGTATAGTCAACTCTCCCTTCCAAGTGACATTTTTTGTTTGACTGTTGAATCCTTGAGGGTCTGGTTTACGCCAGCGTCTATCCAACCATGAGAACCCTAATTTTACTGAGTGTTAAAAAAACAAAGGTCTTTTATGGTAAAATTTAAGTTTTGATGGCTGGATAGACGTCTTCCTGATGTACAACGAAAAAAATTTAAAAATTAAAATAAATGAAAGACATATCATTTTATGAGATGGTTATGTCATGCAATCTTTTATGTTACCAGAGATACAGGATATATTAATGTTAGTAGATCTCAACAATCATGAGGCTATGTGTTGAGGCTTGTATTTTGATTCGATTAGGTAAATGGTTTTTTGTTCTTCTAAGGGGCATATAAGTCAAATCTGAACTATATATTGGGTTATTTTATTGTTAGTGATGTAGAGAGCTACTAACCGCATAAACATGTCACAACTAGCACTTTACACACATACAAATTTGAAATATATAACAGCAAGCTAGATGAAATGAACAACAAACTTGTTGGTGTAATTAATTATTTCTAATTACACTTTACTTAATCTTACTTAGGTTAATGCATTGCATAGTAGTTTGTGATTGAAACACTTAGGAGTGTGCACATCTATTAAGCACATGGTGTAGAAGAAATTTCACTTTTGGTGTGATAGTTGTCTTCACATATCTCGTTGTGTGTGAGATTCACCTTTCGTGCTCTTATCACATTATCATCCTAATCCAATGCACATATTTTATTGCATATTGGAGGATGATCCACTTTTGGTGGACATGTGATTACACCTAGCATAGGTGATAGCTTATCAGCTCCTTATCATTCTCTCTTATTGTCTTTCCTATATAAGGAGGCCTATTATGTAATCATTTCACTCATTGAGCATTGATTAATTCATTGGATCTATTCAATCCATCCTTGCATTCATATTTTCTCTCTTGTGTTTTTCTTCAACCTCTAGATCCTTGGTTCAATATTTGCTATTTGCAAATTCTTACAAGGTATCAGAGTCATTGGAGCGTTTTAGATCAGCCAATTTGAAAAGATCTTGTTGCAAGCTTTGAAGGACCAAATCTCAGATCTGACAACCAGCGTGCGATAGAGGCATTTTGGAGTAGATCTGGCCTCACCATTGCGTCCGGAAGGTTATTTCGGTTAAGATAGACTATAAATTCACCTATATTTGGTGAAAGTCCAATCCGAGGCAAAAAAAAATTGCAAATCGGACCATAGGCCCGATCTGCACCTCTGCGATATGATTTTGTATAAATAATTATTTTTTCTTCAATTTTGCTATTTTCAAAAATTTTAATTCCCTACAAAATTTTTAGAATTTTTACTGTAAAATATCGGGCGAGGTACGGCCCCATACAGAGAATATTCTCTATGTTAATGCAATAGTGGTGACATCATCAGTCACACATCACAGAGACCGCGCATCACACTGGCCTCAAGCCTGAAGGCGAGCCAAGCCACAAGACCGGGGAACTCCTTTTGTTTTATTATTGGCGGAGTCACATATAAAAAGGGCGGAAACATTTTTCCCACAGTGCATGTGGGATCTTATTTCCCACCACTGCTGGAACACCGCCCAAGCGGCAAATTTCTCCACCACTCTACCCAGCTGTTCTCCACGCTCTGCACTCCTCCCTTTAGACAGCTTCGGCAGACCCTCCAACAATGCCGCCTCCGCCAATCTCCCTCTGCGGTTCACTGCTCGGGCGGCCTCCTTAGCTCGACCACCGGAGCTTCAACCACAACTCCCACCGAGATTCGCCACCATGGCCAACTAGATCCATCACCGGTGGTCTCTCCACCGCGGACGACCCCTGTTCTGCCACCGCCGCTTCCATCACGGCCCCTCTAACTCCCCTGCCACGCGGACTAATCCACCTCCACCACGCAAAATCTCTGCCCCGTATGCGACAGTGCCACGCCGCAGCGCTGAGCCCAATCAATGGCAAGACAACCACATCTGCGCGCGGTCACGTGCCCTGTTAACAATAGCAAAACCAATCAGATCTCGACACATGGCGATTCTACCACATCAGCAAAGGGGCCCACTTTTTTTGCTTGCTTCACCTTTTCATTATGCTAAATTTGGCGGTCGTCTAGCCGTCACCGCAGAGCAGAATTTGGTTTTTTTGACGGTCGTATGACTGTCAAATTTAACCCTGTAAATCGCTGATGTCAGCAGGGTTTGAAAATTCTTAGCCTTCACCATTTGCATTTTTGGTTTGACAGTCCAACTTTGAGAGGCCATAACTTAGTCATCCGGGCTCCAAATCAGGAGCAATTTTTTTGAAATTGGGTAGAATTTCCTGAACTTTTCAGTGGTGGTGTTTATTTTACATTTTGGTGGCTTTATTTGTCAAAAATTACAAATCTTGATGACTATTCCTATCTATTCCTGATTTCTGCAACTTCCAGGGCTTCATTTGGGCACATACAATAACATTTTGAGGTGAAATTTTTTTTGAAAGTGCATGATTTTTTATCTATGTATACACCTAAAAATGGCTTCATTAATTAATTAAAAATTTATTATTTAATTACTATTGACTTGATAAATTAATTAAATATTTATTATTTAATTAATATTTGTTTCCTCTATTTATTAAGTAAATTATTCAATTTATTTAATAAATTCACTATAGTCTAATTCTATATCCTAAGTCTTCTAAAAAGTCTATTAAAGTGATTTAATTAAATACACAATCACCTAAATGTGACTAAATCCCCTCGTCCACTTCATCCACCTAGTCACCTGACACATCACCTTGGCTAAGGTAAATAATTATTATTAATTATTTATTCATATTTATCCTCACCCACACATGTCCTATTTTTAAGGGCTATGTGGCCTCATAGGACTTGGTCTCATGACCACTTGTCCTCTCAACAACCAAGTCAAGAGACATTCCCTATTCCTAAGGGGCTTCTCAAGCCACCTCTAAGGGTCAAGAGTGAGTCATAGGACACTTGTGCAAAGAGTCCTCATGAGGAAAAGGTCTTTCCCTCTTTCTCTCTTTGGTCTTTGTGAGACACTTGACATGTGTCTTTCCCTTCCACCTTCTCCTCCATGTCAATATGAGAGGAACATCATCCCTATTCTTTCTCTCACATTCCAACTACATCCCCCTTTCTCTCAACTCCTTCAACCAAGTCAATTCTAGCCCTAGGATTCTGCCACCTAGGCCTAGATCCTCCAAAACTCTATAAAAGGAGCCTCATTTTCCATTTGAAAGCTAATAGGTATTTTTGGAGAACAAGCATTCAAGCATCCAAGCATTCAAGCAATCAAGCATCCATATTATCATCCCATCATTTGCATTTCATCCACCATATTTGCATAATCAAGTTTTAGTTGTGCACTCATTTCATTCAATCTCCACACTTTGGAATCATCTTGGGAAAGAGCTTCATTAGAAAATCTGAGAGCTCAACATCTTCAAGAAATCAAGGCTAGGAGGACAATGGAGATAAGCTGCATTTGTAGGTGAAAGTAAATTGTTAATTTGGTTTCATTTGTTATTGCATTCTTCATTGTAGTTTGCTTATTAGATAGATTTATTAACCTTTTATTAGTTAATTCATCATTTAGAATAGTATCCAACTAATTTGCATACATTTTTGGCGCTAGAAGGAGGGCCCAACTGGGCTTTTCACTTTCAGTTTTTAATTTTCCGTATGCAGGATTTTCTACAGGTTATTTCTGCGCATTCGTCCACGATTCCTGCGCATCTGTTCATTTCAGTTGCGCATCCATTCTCTGGCATAAAATTTTCATTTGTTTTCCTCTTTATTATAATTGTTGCGCATTTGTCTGCTGTTCCTGCGCATTTATTCATTTTCATTGCGCATCCATAGTAACTGCGCATACATTCCACCAAGCTGTGCATTCATTAAACTGTTTCGCGCATACATAATTACTGCGCATACATCCATAATTACTGTGCATATATCAAACTGTTCTGCGCATTTATCAGTTCCTTGTAGGAAAATTTAATTTTTTGTTAGATTTTTTTTTAGCTAACATTTTGACGAGTGTTTGTTCGTTCTAGTAGTATTTTTAGGTTGTTTTGCAGGACGTAATTTTTGAAGACCCCATTGCTAAAAATATTTTTTCTAACAATTTGATTTGCAGATTGCCAAGGGGTTTGCAAAATAGACTATAATCTCGTTTGGGCTTAAAATACGACATGTTTTTGCTTTGTGTGTTTTCCTTAGCCTAGATTCAAGTGTCTGTTGTGTTTTGCTTAATAGCATAATTGTAATCCCAAAATTATAACAATGTATCCTCTCCCCTCGCCACTCGTGGACCTTGGGCGTAAGAGAAATTGTTATAATTTTTAGAGGGTGGTCTTTGGTGAGAAAAGAGGTACTCACCCCAAGGAACGACCCAACCGGTAACAGGCTAAAGCCAAGCGCTTCCAAACCGATATATAAAAAATGCTAGTGTGATTAGTCTCACATTAGGCAGGTGTGAATTTATTGTGGCAACCAAAATCTCCTCCAGTACCCCAGTGGTGCGTTAAAGTCCTACTTAGTAGAGGTGAAAGCCTTGCTTTGAAAGGATTGGGAGAGCCCCCTTAATTGGGAAAATGACTTGATCACAACCACCTGAACGGATATCCTTATTAACAAATTTTGTTTAGTGGCCAAAAACTTTCTATCTGTTGGCTCAAGGAGTCACCCAAGCTCGTGAAGACACCCCACATTACTCATGGTTCATAGTAGAGATAGCAGTTCTTTGGGAAGTAATGACCCATTGAATTCAGAACTTGGTGTGCCTGAGAAGTGAGTGCACTGTAAGGAGGAGCCCGTGCCTCCAAGTTCCTAGGCTGTCCGCTGTGGATTTGCATGGTTGGATTTTATTATCCTAGTGGGGATTCAGCAAATATCATCCTTGCCAACCTTAGGATTATAAGTGTGTTTGTGCATTCATACTAGATTAAATTAGATTAAAATCATCTTTGTTTTGTGTGTGTGTGTTTATGCATTTTTACTTTGCCAAAAACTAGAAAACATCAGAAAAACAAAAACAAAAAAAATTTCCCATCATCAAAACAGCAAAATCATCAAAAATTTGACAACCTACGCATACATCCAAAATTTCTGCGCATAAGACTTAGGTTACTGCGCATTTACATTTATCAGTGCGCATCTATCAAAATTTACTGCGCATTTGTTTCATTTTACTGCGCATACATTACATTGTCCTACACATTTGTTGTTGCGCATTTACAACAAAGAGCATTCTCACAGGCTTTTGGAATTTCAAAATCACTTTTTCAAATACCCATTTTCATCTTCAGTAAGATTCTGGAAAAACAGTTACGTTACATAGACCTCTGATTTCTAATTTGACCACTTTCATCACTTTTCATCATCATTCCTTCCTCAAGAGTCAACAAATCACTTTCTTGCAATCTTAAGATTTTCAGTGTGGTGCTGAAGATTTACCTTATCTATCAGACTTTGATCTTGGTGAGCTTATCATATCAGGATATATCATCCTTAACCATCAAGCTTACTTAGATTATTGTTTCTTGACCCCAATTTTCAATATTTATCATATATTTTCTACCAATCATTCTCCATATCTTTTTATCAAGAATCTTTCTTTTCCGCAATCAATTTCATCCGTTTTATGGTTCAAACTCGATCTCAGAAACTCAAACAACCTATTAATCCAGAATCCCTAGACAAAATGGAAGGCAATAACAGCAATGATGAGAATCCTTGGCCCAAACAGCCTCCTAAGAAAACTAATCCTCTCACATTTGATGACGAACCTACTGATGAGGAACTTAGGGATGCTGCACAAGATCCTAAATTTTTACAAGTCATGGAATGACTCATAGGCTTGGAGAAAGAGATGTATTTCCTCATGCTTGCTCAACAAGGAGCTAAGTTACCAAGTGATTTTGATGTTACAAATCTTAGAGAACCAACTCCTACAAAAAATCAAGATATCCTTAACAGTTCTCAAGATCCTCATGGAGCAAAGGAAATCAATCAACAATCCAATGCTTCTCAAATCAATCAACAATCCAATGCGTCCCATAGTGATCAACAACAAAATGTTTTTCAAAATAATCAGCAATCCAATGATCCTCAACATACTCAACAGTATAATGTTTCCCAAAACCCGCAAGGAAACACATTATCTTTGGATCCCGTCCTACAACAAATCCAGATGCTTCAACAATAAATTCGTGATATCCAAACTGGATCATCAACTAAGAAGTATTCTTTGGATGATATATGTCCTTATCCTTTTGATAAGAATTTAGCAATGATTCCATTCCCTCCTCATTTTGAGGTACCAAAATTTGACAAATACAAAGGGAATTCGGATCCACAAGACCATATTCGTGAGTTTTGTGCTGCTTGTATTGAAGTCGCTCACAATGACACTTATCTTATGCGACTATTTCTGTGAAGTTTAGGAGGACAAGCCATGGAATGGTTCTCCAAACTTCCCCCCGGTATCAAATCTTTCAATGAGCTTCTTGACAAATTTGTGACTCATTATTCATATAACATCAAAGATGAGGTCACTATGCTTGATCTTTGCAATGCACATCAAAAGAATGGAGAACCTTTCCTTACTTTTTTGCAAAGATGGCATCAATTGTTTTCTAAATATCCATGAACGATTCCTGAACAAGAAAAAATGGATATTTTTGTGCATAACCTTACACCAGAAATGAGTTATAGGTTACAATTGCAATGTCCACCAAACTTCAATAAGCTCATAGAAAATGGTATCAAGATTGAGGAAGCCATGGTCCAAAAAGGTGAGATAAAACTTTATTCCAAAGACAATGCTGGATCCTCAAATTCGAATTCCAACACTTATAATTCCAATTCCAACAATGACAAATTGAAATATTGGAATAAAAACAAAAACATTGTCAATGACGGAATTGTTGATAATCGTAATGTCCAACTGACAAAACCTCTTCTAAATCTCACAAGTATGACCAACGCTACTCAAGCTACATACAACAATCAGTCAGCAAATCAAAATACCAATAAGGATTCATCTAAACTGAGATTGCCTTTTATCTCACCTCGAAGAAACTTTACTCCTTTAGGGGAATCTCTCGAATCAGCATTACGGAAGTTAATCACCAAGAAACTCATCACGCTTCCTAAACCGAAAGACTATGAACCTAGAGTGAAGCCTTCTTGGTGGAATGGAAATGATTATTGTGAATTCCACAGAGGAAAAGGACATATAACTAATGAATGTCAAAGGCTTAAAAATGTGATCCAAGACTTAATTGAAAGTGGTGAAATTAGTGTTGACGGACATGTCTCAAATGAATCACATACGGCCTTCAAAGATCCACTTCCTGAGCATGAAAAGGGAGGTTCTTCCAACAATAAGGGTGGCAACCAAGCCAATTATAATAACACACCCTATAGATATGTTGGTAACATTTCTGACCATCATCCTTCTGCATATTATGCCAATGTTATTACCATAAAGGTAAAATCAGAGAGTCAACCAATCCATGCTACTACTCGTGCTCAAGCCAAGGTTACTCTCCAAGGAGTCCAGTCTAAACCAAGCACTACTCACAACAAGTCCGTTTATGTTCCAAAGTCCATATCCAATACTTCCAACCAATACAATCTTTTGGAACAGCTCAAAAAGACACCGGCCCAGATATCCATCTTAGAGCTTTTGCGTCTTTCTCCATCTCACAAAGATATCCTTGAAAAAGCTCTCTTAGAGACCCAGGTTCCAACAACTCTAGATCCTGATCAATTTTAAGCTATGGTGGGTCATTTGACAACCCCACACTATTTGTCCTTTACTAAAAATGATGATTTAGCCATTACCCAACCTCATAATGCTCCTTTACATATCGAAGTCCTTGTCCAGAATCACAAGATTAAAAGAGTATTAATAGATGGGGGAGCTGGCTTGAATATTTGCACGTTAAAGTTGGTCCTTGCATTGGGATTTTCTGAGAATGTCGTTGATCCAAAAAATAAAATCACAATAAAAGCCTATGATGAGGAAGAGCGATCATCCAAGGGGTTCGTTGTTCTTCCAATTAGAATTGGTCCTATTGTCAAAGATGTATCTTGTCAAGTCCTAGACATGGATCTTGCTTATAATATTCTTTTGGGAAGACCATGGATTCATTCCATGCAAGCTATGCCATCAACTTATCATCAATGTATAAAATTTCCTCACAATGGTCAGGAGATCACTATCAAAGGAGATTCCAATCCTTTTCAATATTGTAGCAATGTGAAGATTTCTGATTCTTTGGTTCCCAATAATCGTACTAGATCTTCTGCAACTACACCTGGTGACCCTAGTAATATAGCATCAACTTCTAAATCAGATGGGATCAAGATAGATATCAAAGAAAGAAGTATGGGAGAATATACTTTAGGTCAAGCTCTTTGCATCACTGAGTTACCTTTATCTCCTAAATCATATGGTAGGTCTTTGATCACTAAACAACAATCAGAACCCCCTTCCACATTTGTTTATAACACATTTATAAGTGGGGGCACAATATCCAATGAGGCAGCTGAGCATAATGCAAATTATTGGCTTAAGACACAGAAGATTGAAGAGGATATTAAACATGATTATATATCACCTGATGTCTATGGAAAAGGGTATACTTTGCTACAAAAGATGGGATATCAAGGTGCTGGACCTCTAGGGTTACAAAGAGAAGGTGTTATAAAACCAATTTTGCAAAATCCTAATTATCAACGAGACACTACAGGATTAGGATATAAAGGAGAAGGATCATAAGAAACAAAAGGAAAAGCAAAAATGCCACCTTTTCATGAGACATCTAAAGCTCTTGCCTTACAATTTAGAAATCATGGTATGTATGTAGATCCAGAGAAACAAAGGATAGCTCAAAGAATCATTGATAGACTTGAAGATAATGATGATTCTGATTCTAATGATTATGAATGGGATTCCTTATCTGATGGTACTGAAGAAATAGGAGTCGATGTTTTCCATCAATATAGTAACAATTACCATGAGGGTGAGAGTTCAATGAGTGACTCACTAGGATTGGTCCCACGTAATACTACTCATGTTCATCATGAGCGAAGTGAGCGTTATCTTGTGACAAATAATTCGGATGAGAGTATGGAAATAGACCTCGTTGATACCATCATAAACCTTGACAACTTTTCCATCAATACCATCTCTGCTTTTGAAACCAACCCAAATGATCCAATGCCCCTTGTCCGCCCTGACCTTATTGATTGGGATTCTCCCGATCACCCAGAACTTGATGTCCTCCATAATGATGACGCGATCATTGACTATCTTGGTATCAGGGATCTGATGCAGGAGCATCCTGGGTGTAAGAGCAATCTTGCGTCACCCAAAAAAAAAAATATTTCTATTTTTGAGTTCAATAAGGGCTATCCTGTGCAGAGCTGCTATTTATGGAAAGTTACTATTTTTGGTAATTTTCATATGTGCTCAGAATGATATGATTTCTTTCTTGGAGGTTCATTTTGGTCATATAAGTCTGCCAGTAAAGTTTCATTGCCAGATCAAGTATATATTGGAAGATATTAAAGATTTTCGGTATTGGCAGCAGGGTACAGAAACTTTGAACTCAGTTTTGAAGGCTTTAGAGGCCCCGGATGAGGTTGAAAATTTGGGTGACGGGCGCTTGCGCGGGTCAAGCTTGTAGAGCGCTTCGTGGCATTTTTGAAATGGGGTTATAATAGTCAATCGGGTCAACTGGTGATGACTTATGGTCTCCGGAAGTCAGGTCACCTGAAATGGCAGAAAATAATTTTCCTTCAAAATTTATGTTCGGGTTTCAAAAGTTATTTTGAGCCGACTTTGATGTAATAAATTGAAAAATAAAATAATTCTAAGTTTGGTCGGCCCTTAGGGCTAAATTTCTGGAACCTTCTCGGCAGGTGGAAATTGCCTATATAAGGAAGGCTATATTGTTGTCTTAGGCAGTTCGGAATAGTTCTAGGTAGTAGATCTGTGTAATAGTTCGAGGCTTTGTCCTACAGAATATTGTAAGGGAATGCCCATGTGGCTTTGCATATTGTAATTTCGAAAGTTTGTAATTCCACATTTGTGGAGATAATAAGAAGCCAATTTTATGTTCTTGCATATTGTTGTTGTTTCTCTATTTCTATTATGTGTTTGTGGTATTAAGGGGAGCACCCTTCATCAGGATCATTTACCACCAGGGGATCACAAGTCAGGATTTTCGATAGAACTCAATGACATGGCCTATTTTGGAGAGAGTGCCAATCCTTTCAGTCATAAAAATATAAAAATAATCAGCAGATCTAATGGTGAAAACCACTCAATGGCAGTATTAGATCCAAAAATAGTAAAAAGAAAAGACGCATCTAATGGTGAAAACCTCTCTGAGGCACCTGACGTTGGAAGGATTAACACTCTTCCCAACTATCTTGATCGAGAGCAATCTACCATTCTTATAGAACTGACAATACCACTTAACATTGGAATAGAGGAGTCTCCACGCATCCTCAAGGTAGCAACCTCCTTGACAGAATCAGAGAAAGAAGCTTTTGCAAAATTCTTCAGGGAACGACAAATCAACTTTGCTTGGTCCTATGCTGATATGCCTGGTTTGGACCCCAATCTCATTATGCATCATCTATCTATCAAACCAGGTGTAAAACCAGTTAAGCAGAAGCTCTGCAAAATGCATCCTCACATTGCTCTAATGGTGAAAGCAGAATTGAAGAAGCTCCTAGATGTTGGATTCATTCGGGCTATTGACTATGCTGAGTGGATTTCAAATATTGTTCCAGTTTCAAAACCAGACAAGTCTATCAGGATTTGTATTGATTTTTGAGATCTTAATAAAGCTTGTCCGAAAGATGACTTCCCTTTGCCAAATATTAATATGATTGTTGACCTAACAGCTGGGCATGAGATGTTATCATTAATGGATGGATTTTTTAGCTATAACCAAATCAAGATTGCGTTGGAAGATCAGGAAAAAACTGCTTTTACTTGTTCGTGGGGTACATACTGCTGGAATGTAATGCCTTTTGGCCTCAAAAATGCTGGAACAACTTACCAAAGAGCCATGACCACGATCTTCCATGACATGATGCATACCATCGTGGAAGATTATGTTGATGACATTTTATCAAAATCCAAAGACAGAGTTGGTCATTTGAGAGTGTTAGATAAAATATTCACCCAGATGGAAAAATATCAGATTCGACTCAATCCAAAGAAATGTGCATTCAGGGTCACATCTGGCAAACTGTTAGGGTACATTGTCTCAGCTAAAGGAATTGAAGTAGATCTAGAAAAGGTTAAAGCAATATTGGAGATGGCTTCCCCCACTAACATTAGTCAGGTAAGATCTTTACAGGGGCGTCTTCAATCCATCTGAAGATTTATTTCTCAATTAGCAGATCATAGTCATCCCTTTCAACATTTGCTGCATAAAAATATCTTATTCCAATGGGATGATAAGTGTGAGAAAGCTTTCAACAAAATCAAGCAGTATCTAGCGAATCCTCCAACTCTAATGTCACCAATTCCAGGCAAGCCACTCTTGCTCTACATTTCAGCCACGACAGCCTCACTAGGTGCTCTTCTCACTCAGCAAGATCATGAAGGAAAAGAAAAAGCCATCTACTACATTCGCACTCTAGTGGGATATGAGTTAAACTATTCCCCTATTGAAAGAGCATGTCTAGTTGTCATCTTTGATTCACAAAAGTGGCGACATTACATGTTGTCACATTCTACTCAGCTAATTGCAAAGATTGATCCTTTAAAGTATTTGTTAAGCAAGACTACATTAACAGGTAGGTTGGCTAAGTGGGTTATGCTACTTAGTGAGTTTGATATTGAATATGTAGATAGGAAGGCTATCAAAGGTCAAGTGATCACAGATCAACTAGTTGATGATCCATTAACGGATGAACACCCTATATACACAGAGTTTCCTGATGCTCATATCTTAGCTTTGTCCACACAAACATTCAGCTCATACACTCAACAGGGTTCAGGAGCTGGTATACTTTTTATCACGCCACAAGGATACACTATTCTAAAATCTTTCAAGTTGTTATTTCCTTGCACTAATAATGTGGTAGAATATGAGGCTTTGCTGATTGGGTTAAAAATGGCTTTACAATGGAATGTATCTGAAATAAATGTCTATGGAGATTCTTAGCTGATTGTTAACCAGGTTAATGATGATTACCAGACCAAAGATGATAAGTTATTTCCATATAAACGTATGGTGGATGACTTCAAAAAGTATTTCTCTGTCATCACTTTTGAGCAGATTCCTTGGCATGAAAACAAGGCTGCTGATGCCATGGCAACGATTGCTTCTTTATTTGATATCGAAGATACCAAGGCCCATTTTGAGTTCTTGGTGGAATCCTTGACTTGTCCTTCATATGATGACCCTGATACAAGTATTATATGTCATCTAATTGGACATGACTCCCCAACCTATGGAAAGATCTATTCTTACCTCAAAGATAACACTTTACCTCCCGACCTATCCCGCAATCAAAAATGAACTTTTCTCCGCCAAACCTCCCGCTATATTTTAATATCCAACACCCTTTATCGGTGAGGTTTTGATGGTACTCTCCTGCGATGTCTCGAACATGATGAAGCTCAACTTTCCTTATGGGATGTACATGAAGGTATTTGTGGGACACATTTGAGTGGTCCCTCTTTGGCTAAGAAACTCATGCGTATGGGTTATTATTGGCCTACCATGGAAGCAGATTCCTTTCATTTTGCTAGGGCATGCAAGAAATGTCAGATACACGGAAACCTTATCCATGCTCCAGCACAAGAGTTACATCCTTTTACAACTACTTTGCCATTCAGTCGGTGGGGACTCGACATCATGGGCGTTATCAATCCTCCATCTTCCAATGGTCACAAATGGATCCTCACTGCCACATAATACTTCACTAAATGGATTGAGGCCGTTCCATTGATTACCGCCACAGGGAAACAAATATCCATGTTTATCTTAAACTATATCATCTGCAGATATGGTATACCTATGTATCTCATTACTGATCATGGGAAACAGTTCCAAAATTAGGACATGGATGAACTGTGTGCCAAATTCCACATCACCCACAACTATTCCACCATCTACTATCCTCAAGGAAACGACCAAGCTGAGGCGTCAAACAAAACAATTGTTAAAATCCTACAAAAGACTGTCAATGACGCTGGTTGTGACTGGCATCTTCAACTTAATCCTGCCTTATGGGCTTACCGCACCTCCATCCGTACTCCTACTGGAGCCACTCCATAGTCCCTTGTCTATGGATCTGAAGCAGTCCTACCCCTCGAGGTCGAGTTGCCTTCACTTCGTGTTACTCTTAAAGATTTAATTCCTGATGAAGAGTATAGAGTTGCACGCTTGACTGAATTGGAACTCCTAGATGAACGCTGGCAGTGCGCCTATGATCATTTGAAAGTTTATCAGCAGCGTCTGTCCCATCAGTACAACAGCAAGGTAAAGATCAGAGACTTTCAGTTGGGTGACTTAGTCCTTCGAGAAAATCCAAAGAATCAACAACATCGTGAAAAGAAAGGTAAGTTTGAACCTAATTGGTTAGGACCTTTTGTGATCACAGCAGTCTATGGTTCTGGAGCTTATCAGTTATCTACACCTGAAGGGGATCCCTTGGATGAGCCTCTTAACAGTATCTATCTCAAGAAGTTTTATCCTTGAAATCCCAATGCAAGGGGCATGTATATAGGCTGTATATATTTTTTGTAAATAAAAAATAATCAAAAATATAAAAAAATCACAAAATCAAAAGAAAAACTGCAATAAAAGCATATGGTGAAAACCTGGAAACAGGCGCTATGTGTGACAAGTTAGCTCATCTATCTATTAGGATTCTTCTCATGTATCCATTCATTATATATATCGTAATGAAATGGCCAGTTCATGCACCATTCCTTGTATTTATCCATAATAAAATCCCATCATAGCTTGATCTTTTGTCATGGTCTTCATCCTAGTCTTGTTGTGTCTTTCTTCATCCATAATAAGTCAGTCCATCACCTAGCTGGGGGCATGTCCTTGACCTAGTTTGGGAAGTGGATCTATGATAGTCGTGACTCTTAGAGGACATAATGGAGTTATTTTCACTAGGCAAGCAGACACAATCAAATGTCCTTTTACAATGGTATCTTCATGCTGAATCCAAATCTATGATCTATTCTTCGAAACATGACCACTTATCTATATATCTTGACTCTACATCATCACTTGAATTGATCAACATGTCCTACATCAATCTTTTTGGCAAAAGAAATGTATATTCATGACAGGCATGTTAGAATGGTTTGTTGTAGATTATGCATTCATATCTGGATTTCATTGTTATCATGTTTCCTATGGTATTCCGAGATATCTTTTGACATGAGTTTGAGACTCCCATATGTCATTGATTAGAATAGCCGGGATGGAGCATGGTATTTTCTTTGATTGTTGTTTGTGGGGTATTTTCCGATGACATCAACGGATCCAATAATTGGGGTGTCTGTGTATAAGTGCCTTCATCCATTTCGTAGTATGGACAACATACAAATCATGTTGTTCTAACAAATGCTATTTATGGTGATACACCATCACATACCTCAACTCCAAATATTTGTTCCCCGATGAAGGGGGGGAATATTCCTTGTCTGTTACGCAAACGAAACTCAAGTCATCTCGGTTCAATTATACCTAGATGCTTGTCAAGTTTGCAATATTAAACTCCATGCAAAAAGTGCTCAGGTCATCCTGGTTTAATTATACCATGATGCTTGCATTTTCTTGCAACATAACGAGCTCAATGATGAAAATCAAATTCCAGTTATTATGAAGTTCTAAGATGTTACCTAAAGTTGTGGAGATACTCATTTCATATTTCATTTTGCATTGCATTATACCATCTCCTCGATTTGCATATCAGTGCTCCTTTTATAGGTTACCTTTCTTATTAGGTTATCTGTTTTCTTAGTCTATTCTTCTTGTGTCAGATACATTGTTATTTAAGTTGAGGACATTTGGACAACCAAACATATTACGACTTTTTTTTGCATTTCACATTTTGCACTTAATCATTTAGAGACATATGTTATCTTCATTAGGAGTGTTCATTTATATATAATTTGGTCATTTATCATAACTATCATTTCATCTCATTTTCTTTTATCCTGTTCAGTTATTACATTTAATCATCTTAGATACATTATCATTTTTTACATTAGATATCATTTGCATTAGATCATTCATTTATTATTCATTATCCACATTGTTCATCACAAATATTGCATTGATAATCACATAGCATTAATAAATTCATTTAAGATGTGCATTTATGTCACCATCATATGATTATTAACCATTAAGTATCAACAATATCAAAACATGAATATAAATCATTTTGCATTCTAAGCTATACATTTTATGCATCTAAAAGTACATCATCACATCCTGCATATGTCAGTACGCACATGTATATAAATCATCAAAGTAAATCATGATAGAACTGCATCACATACAATTCATAAAACAACAAAAATATCTAAATGTCCAATAATATAAATCAATAACAATGTGTCCATAGTCAGTTTCTGTCAAGTCAAAATATAATGATACAATGAATCATAATGATACAATAGTGTATATAATGATCTCTCACAATCTATTAACCACTGCCTCCAGACTCTGTCTGTCACTGTCTACGGGATGCAATGTGGCCCTGTGCTGCTGCACTCCCTAATGTTGAGGATCCACCCTGACACCCTGAACCTGTCGGTGCTCTGGGAGGACATGATGATACCCCTCCATTGCCAGCTGGTGCCTGTCGCTCAAATGCTACTGATCTGATGCCAACTTAGCTCTCTCTATAGCTCCTGATCCACTGATCTCTCGAGACTGCCTGTCTGTATGCCTCTCGCCAGTAGGATATCTCCTTCCTGGCATGTATCATGGCTCTCATGATATCTCCATGAGGACCTAGGTCCTTAGTCCTCTGTAACTCATCTAGCAGCATCTCTGACTCCTCGAGTCTCTCAACAGCTGAATCTCTCTCTGCCCATAGCACGTCCATCTGTCTGCCCATCCTCTCAATCTATCTCTCCAGACCTGGAACCCGGTCTGCCTCTACCTGGATAACTGCTAGTTGGACTAGCAGTGCGTCAATATCAGGCTCCTCCTCCGTAGCATCTCTATGTAAATAGGGATCCTGTCCCCCAATGTCCATATCTGCCTGCTCATCCTATGCCTGTATATCTGGCATCTCCACATCTGGCTCATCCTATCTGCCACCCTGTACCACATCAACCTGGGCTAATAGAATGTCTGCCTCATCCTATGCCTGCCCCTGTGCCTATGCATGTACTGCAGCAACTGGTATTTGTACTGCAGCCACTAGTCTCTGTACCTGTGCGACTGGTACCTGTAATGGTGCTCCTGCAGCTAGCTGTGCTGGCTGTGCTGGAGGTTGTCTCCGTCCCTATCTCCTCTGCCTCACTCCACCTCCCCTCATCTGTGGGCCAACTCTCCCTCCATCTCCACCACCTCCATCTCTACCACCATCTCCACCACCTCCATCTCCACCTCCATCTCCATCTCCACCACCTCCATCTCCTCCTCCATCTCCTCCCCTCCCTCTAGTGCCAAAAATGTATGCAAATTAGTTGGATACTATTCTAAATGATGAATTAACTAATAAAAGGTTAATAAATCTATCTAATAAATGTATCCATCTCCTCCTCCATCTCCTCCTCTCCCTCATCCTCTTCTATCTCAACCTCGCCACCTCCCCCGGTGTCTGTCTGCTGGATCTCTCTCTGGAGGTCTCGCTACTGGATCTGTAATTCGTGGAACCGGATGATCTCTCAAAAATTGCTCTAAATCAGCAGTCATCCCAGGGTCAACCACTGTCTATCTCATGGACCATGCCTGGTATGGTGCATCCAAAAACTCCTGTCGCGCAACATCAAATGATGCCATGGGCCCCCAATCTCGTCTCTCCTGATGTGTCCGTGCAAACTTGGTCACTCCCTAGGGCATACCTTGTATCCTGCCAAACTAACGCAGAACCCAGCTAACCAGCTGTCTCTCAATAATAAAGGGTGTCCGCCCTATCAGCCATCACGCCTCAAAAAAAAAACCAAGCTGTCGCTCATCATCCCATGGCTTGCACCTTAAGTAGGGTCTCCATGTCACTGTGTCTAATGTATCAAAAGGTGTAGTGCCAAAACTCTAAATGTCCCAGTTTTGCCTGAGACAAAACTGAGGAGTACAAATGAATATAGGGTTGTCCTGCACCCCAGAATCAAATCGCCAATGGCCTAGTCACTGCAATATGCTCCCATGCCCAAACATGGAGTAGTGTCACCCCTGCTGATAGAGATGCACTCCCATGGTACACCACTTGATGTAAATCATGGTATAGGTGTGTTAATAAACACACCCCCCAAGCAAATCGGGTCCCCTCCATCACCCGCTGTAATGTACGACCCCACCCAACTGCAAATCTGTGTGACCTCCGATCAGGGCATACAAATCCCCCAATCGCACCTGCTAGAACCACTAGAAGAGGGTCATACATGTCGACCATCTCCTCCCAGTTAATCTCCCCATCCTCTATGTCATCATCCCCAAAGACAGCTCTACACTCTGTGACTCCGCCGTGTCAAACAGACTGCACTAACTCTCCTGTGATGGGAAGCCGAAGGATGCGATATACATCCTCTAGTGTCACTGTCATCTCCCCTGTCGGAAGATGGAAAGTACTCATCTCCGAGTGCCATCTCTCAGCTAATGCAGTCATCATGCTCAGATTCACCCAAATCTCAGGTGTGTAAATCACATGGTAAAGTCCCGATGCTCCTATCACCAGTCTCTCTGTCTCTGATAATGCTGGTCTCAGGTTCTGTGTGACGAGATATCTCTCTCGTGACATCAGAACATCTGTGATATCCTCCTATTCAAGTCAACAACAATCAACCTATTAGATTTTGATAAACTGATCTATCAATCTATCTATCCTATCATATCAATTTCAAACATGTTTATCACGTGTTTCAACAAATGATTCTATCAATTATCTATTTCAGACTGGCTAACTAGCGAACATGCTACAATGTTGCCAATCTTGATCAAATCGATCCAACTCAACCGCCAACAGATCAAATTGGCTTATCAACATTAAGTTTGACCTAATTGACTATCTATTATGACCAATTTCTACCACCTAAAACATTTGCACAGCTTTTCCTAACACATGCGCAACAAATATCTATGCGCACTTCTAATTTATGCTTGCGCAGCACTACTCTTATCCTATTATGCATGCGCAACTATTCGTAATGAATGCACAGCCAAACTGAGTTTCTACGCAAACGTCACAAGTTGTTGTGCATTGATGCGCTGAAACTGCGCATTCATCCTACACTTAGAAAAATTAAACTTTCTAATCTAATCTATCATTTGATCTACCCTAAACATGCTCCAAATCTAATCTAACATGCATCAAATCATGGAATTACAAAGCAGGATCGAGTCACCTACCGGTTCACCTGAATCGGGTGGTCGATGGAAGCGTCTGACTCTCTCAAAGTGGTGATCTGACAAGGGGAACGACATCCTGGTGGCTCTGCTCTTCTCTCTCTCGTGCTCTAATCTCCAAGTGACAAGTGTGCACAATGAGCCTATTATGGACCCCTTCACTCTATTTATAGCTTGTAGACTTGATGTGCTTGGTGTGTGGACCCTACCTGACATTTTTCTTCCATTCTACCCCATTTTCATCCATATTTCCTACCATTCGTTCATGAGATTGATTGAACAACCCCATAAAAAAAAAAAAAAAAAAATCAAAAAATTTATTTTTACAAAATTCACATAATCTTTTTTGTCAATCAATCTCTCGAGGGGGCATCCATAGGTCATCTGAGACATTGTTTGGGGCAAGGGCAAAAATGCTTGATTTTTCTTTGAAACAATGTGACCAGCACATTATTTCAAAGAGGGGCAAAATGTATACACCTAAAAATGGCTTCATTAATTAATTAAATATTTATTATTTAATTATTATTGACTTGATAAATTAATTAAATATTTATTATTTAATTAATATTTGTTTCCTCTATTTATTAAGTAAATTATTCAATTTATTTAATAAATTCACTATAGTCTAATTCTATATCCTAAGTCTTCTAAAAAGTCTATTAAAGTGATTTAATTAAATACACAATCACCTAACTATGACTAAATCCCCTAGTCCACTTCATCCACCTAGTCACCTGACACATCACCTTGGCTAAGGTAAATAATTATTATTAATTATTTATTCATATTTATCCTCACCCACACATGTCCTATTCTTAAGGGCTATGTGGCCTCATAGGACTTGGTCTTATGACCACTTATCCTCTCAACAACCAAGTCAAGAGACATTCCCTATTCCTAAGGGGCTTCTCAAGCCACCTCTAAGGGTCAAGAGTGAGTCATAGGACACTTGTGCAAAGAGTCCTCATGAGGAAAAGGTCTTTCCCTCTTTCTCTCTTTGGTCTTTGTGAGACACTTGACATGTGTCTTTCCCTTCCACCTTCTTCTCCTCCATGTCAATATGAGAGGAACATCATCCCTATTCTTTCTCTCACATTCCAACTACATCCCCCTTTCTCTCAACTCCTTCAACCAAGTCAATTCTAGCCCTAGGATTCTGCCACCTAGGCCTAGATCCTCCAAAACTCTATAAAAGGAGCCTCATTTTCCATTTGAAAGCTAATAGGTATTTTTGGAGAACAAGCATTCAAGCATCCAAGCATTCAAGCAATCAAGCATCCATATTATCATCCCATCATTTGTATTTCATCCACCATATTTGCATAATCAAGTTTTAGTTGTGCACTCATTTCATTCAATCTCCACACTTTGGAATCATCTTGGGAAAGAGCTTCATTAGGAAATCTGAGAGCTCAACATCTTCAAGAAATCAAGGCTAGGAGGACAATGGAGACAAGCTGCATTTGTAGGTGAAGGTAAATTGTTAATTTGGTTTCATTTGTTATTGCATTCTTCATTGTAGTTTGCTTATTAGATGGATTTATTAACCTTTTATTAGTTAATTCATCATTTAGAATAGTATCCAACTAATTTGCATACAGTCTACTTTCCAGATCTGCAATCAGATTTGAGTGATTTTGGGTAGACATATCACTTTTAGAAATAGGTCATTTTTGGGGCTATAATTGCACTTGGTTAATCTTTGGAATTCAATTTTCTGATTTGCATCAGTCATTTGAAAGA
The DNA here is from genome assembly GCA_027943335.1 of Chamaecyparis obtusa. Taxonomy (NCBI): domain Eukaryota; kingdom Viridiplantae; phylum Streptophyta; class Pinopsida; order Cupressales; family Cupressaceae; genus Chamaecyparis; species Chamaecyparis obtusa. Next base: position 1,354,244 of record BSBK01002398.1, read on the forward strand.
GTTATCAGTAGTTATCGGTCATTATTTGGTTACAATATGGATAATTCAAAGGTTAAAATCTTCACTCCATATAACTACCATGAATGGAAAGTATCTTTAAGTGATCATTTGTTGAGTCTTGGATTGCTTAGAATGACTCTTGGGTAGGATCAAGAACCTCAAACAGGTGTTGTAGAAAGGTGAAAATGGTTTGATCAAAGGGATAAAGCACTTGGCTCTCTTAGATCATCCATCTCTCGCGACATGCTCTTTCATATTGAATCTTGCACAAATCCTCATGATGCTTGGATCACATTGGAAGGACTCTTTGGTAAACCTGATAGAATGAGGAAATTCAAATTAGAGAATGAACTCATAGGTCTTAATCCTAGGGATTTTGACAATATTCAAGATTTTTTCTCTAAGTTCAATACTATTAGATCGGAGCTTTCTTCATGTGGCATTGTTAAAGGGGATGAACAATTGATCTTTTCTATTCTTTCCAAGCTTGGTCCTAATTATTCTATCTTTGTTTCTACATTCTATGCTACTATGGATGTTCTTGGTAGTGCATACAAATTGCCCTCTCTTGATGAATTTGCAGCGCAGCTCACAAGGGAACAAGTAAAGTTGGCACACATGGGTCAATTGAAGCCTTCCACACATCAAGCATTGATTGCAAGTGAGTCTATATCAAAGGCTTCTAATGGCAAAGGAAAGAAACACAATAAAGATCCTAAGCCTGATGGCAAAGGTAATGAATCTTCTTCACCAAAAAGTACTGAATCCAAGTCCTCTTCAAGAGAGGAATCATCTAGAAGAAAGAGAGATAAATGTGCATATTGTCAAAAGTTAGGACATGATGAGCATAAGTGTTTTCAAAAGAAGATTGATGAGCTAACTCACATTATTCAAAAACACAACATTAAGTTGCCCTCATCAGTGTCTGCTCCTTCTTCTACTACACATTTGGCAGCTTCTACATCTCCATCATCATCCAAAGATAAAGGTAAAGGACAAGCAGTCATGGCTTCCATACATCCTGAGCAAAGTAAATGGCTTCTTGATTCAGGTGCATCACATCATATGGCATCTTCTATGGATATGTTTTCTTCTATTGAGCCTTGTAATTCTCCTAATATTTTGATGGGTAACAACACATTCATGAGGGTTTGTGGGAAAGGTTCTATTCCTATGGGAGAGGGGACATTTAATGATGTTCTTTGTGTACCATCCTTGACCACTAATCTCCTTTCTATTTACCAAATCACACATGGGGCACAAGGTAAAATTGTTGAGTTCACTCCTGATTATGTCTACATTAGGGACATGGAGACTAGAAATGTCATAGCTATGGGAGTTGTTGATCATACATCACGCTTGTATTCTTTTTCCACTTTTGTTGATAGTGATGATGATATACATGATGTACCCATCCCTTTGCCAAGGGATAATTATGAGGAGAACTTTGGGCACTTGAATCATTTTTGTTGTTGAGACAAGTGTTGATCTTCCCACTCCTCCACCTCCTGCTTCTTCAAACATGAGTTCTACAATTCAGCAAGATGATCATAGTGTTTTATATCTTGCAGAGTGTGATGACTATTTGGATGCATCTTCAGCATTTGTTGATTCTCATGATGCATATTTGGATGACAAACATGAGGGGGTTTCTCTTTCCCTTGATGATAGTTTCATCATAGATGGGGATACTTCTTCACCTTCTTTGGAGATTGGTGTACTTGATTATTCTCCTTCTTCACTTGATTTGTCACATGAAGTGATAGATTCTTTGATCTTGGAGATTCCTAATCAGTCTTCAGAGATTCATGCATGGAGACCTTCATCTTCTTCCTCCTTCCATTTGCACAAGGATTGGCTTCTTCATCATTTGATGTATCTATTTCTTCCTAAGGGGAGACATGTTTCTTGTAAGCATTGGCTTAACTATTGTTTGTGGGTACTCTTCATCAACATGGGAGCTTCTACATTATGGGGGGGATATCATGTCTCCAACTATCCTTCTTATGGGGGGATAATTATTTGTATATACATGATGTATGTAGTTCTTGGGGGGTCTTGAGCACTCCATCCATCCATGCATCTTGTTTTATTCTCTCTTTTTGGGGGAGGGTTTTTCCCATGAGGTTTTCCCTCTTTCTCCACTTTACGAGAGTTATGCATTTCATATATTGCATTTTGTACATGGGTACCTAACATGGCCTAGTAGCCAGGACCCATCTTGCATTGTGAGTTTAAGTGCATTCCCCTAAGTTGCACTTAAGGGGAGGTGTTGGTGTAATTAATTATTCCTAATTACACTTTACTTAATCTTACTTAGGTTAATGCATTGCATAGTAGTTTGTGATTGAGAGACCTAGGAGTGTGCACATCTATTAAGCACATGGTGTAGGAGAAATTTCACTTTTGGTGTGATAGTTGTCTTCACATACCTCATTGTGTGTGAGATCCACCTTTTGTGCTCTTATCACATTATCATCCTAATCCAATGCACATACTTTATTGCATATTGGAGGATGATCCACATGGTGGACATGTGATTACACCTAGCATAGGTGATAGCTTATCAGCTCCTTATCATTCTCTATTATTGCCTTTCCTATATAAGGAGGCCTATTATGTAATCATTTCACTCATTGAGCATTGATTAATTCATTGGATCTATTCAATCCATCCTTGCATTCATATTTTCTCTCTTGTGTTTTTCTTCAACCTCTAGATCCTTGGTTCAATATTTGCTATTTGCAAATTCTTACAAAACTAATGCACAACTTCATAAATTCTTATTGAAACCCAAGCAAATCTACATTACAAAATAAAGAGTCTATTGGCTTCATTTTACAATATTCTAATGTTTGCATTACAAAAATTAGAGCCTATTAGCTTTAGTTTACAATATTCTTATGTCTACAATATGGTGTATTTTTTGCCAGAATTGGATTCTCAAAAGTCTACTTTTTAAAATCTCAGGTTCTCCCAGTTTCAGAAAACCCTACCCAAAAAAAATCCCCAAACAAAATTCCAAAACAAATAAAAACTCTCCAAGAACCTCTACAGCCTACACACTCAGCCTCCCAAAATACTACGCACGCCACCTTCTAGAAACAAAAGCAACAAAAGCAAATTGCAACCCACTCCCAAAATTGCTATAGACACCTCCCCTATCCCCTATGTTATTAAACAATGTATTTACTTGTTTACTAGTCTTAGATTCCTCTTCATTCAATTCCTAATGCATAGCCTAAAGAGAGTGAATTTTCAAATTCAATTTATTTTCTATGTGGATGCCCTGCATCAATGAACATTAAACCTTATTTTCTTAACAATTGGGTCCAAGCTATCAACTCATATTCCCACAATAAAAGCTCGTACCACCATTTGCCCCTCTCCCCTATTTGATATGGAAGTCAACTTTTGAGTGAAACATCTTCAATTTCCATAATAGATCAAGAGTTGATTAATGTGTGTGAAATTTTTATTTTTCTACTTTATACATTTTCTAATCTTGTGGTTGTCATTAAAAAGTATCTACAAGTGTTTGTAAGGTAATGTTGTTTTTATGGACACCCCCAACCCAAGTAAGAAAAATTTCCTCAAAAACCCTACTATGAAAGTCTGTCATGGCTCTCCTAAAACCCCTCCCAATGTTGGTTTTAAGGAGAAGCCGAAAGAGAAGAAAAGGAAACAATTTTCTACCAAAAAGAAGGCCAAGGCTTCAAAAAAGGCCAAATCTACCATTCATGAGATTGACTCTGACATTGATGCCACAGAGGAAACTAGTACCCCTCGTCACTCCATAAAACTTGTCACACTACCTATGGAAAAGGGAAAAAAACTAAAAGTGGACTTTGAGTCAAAGGAGGGAGAGGAGAATGCAAGTGATTAAAAAAGAAAAAGATGTTGAGATGGAGGTTTGTTCTGAGACAGCTAGCAACTCATCCCATGTCTCTAAAAGCCTCAAAATGGAACTTATGGACCCCTCTTAGGATGTGTCATTGGAGGAAATTGTTAAACTGCTTGTGACTAGTAAGCATACAACTCTCCTAGGTGTGGAGTGCGACAAGTGTGAAGCCACTATGCAAGAGTTCAATAAAGTCAAGGAAAGAGTTCTATAGCTAGACAAGAAGATGCAGAATGTCTCATGTTTTGCATTGAAAGTCATGCACAACTCAACCGCGTCTTTATGCTTGTTGTAGAAGAACACACTTGGTAAGGAGGACAATGGTGAAGGTAAATACACTTGGAGCTCTACGAATTCCTCATTGATGATTGGGTGACAGTGATGCTTAACACATGATGCAAGAAAAAGGAAGCTTAGGGACTTGGTCCCTTGATCTAGGTTTTCTTGATATTGTTAGTGGCCCCTATGACCTTGCAATTAACTTTGTTTTTAGTTCCTGGATTGTTATGTTCTATATTGGTAGTTTCTATGTTCTCTGGTATGGCCCTAAGTGGCCTTGTTTAAAGACTTTAAATACTTTAATTACTATGTTGATCACTAGAGTAGATGAGATTAGCATTCGTAGTAGATATCACGACTAGAGATTCTAGAGTTACTCTATGTTTTTTTGAGTTGGTTCAATGGTTTTTGATATATTGTTAGTGTGTTTTAATCTATTGACTAATGCTCGTTGGGTTGTTGTATTCAAGGGACAACACCCTAGTTTTGTTTCTTTAAATATCAAAAATATTGTTTTTATATTTGGTTAGAAGATATTATTATAGATATTATAAGGAGTGTTTATGAGGAAAGTAAAGTTGTTTTTATTAACAGACATCAATGTAAGTAGATTTCCACAATTTGTGAGACTATTTTTGTTGCTTATGATTTGATTGCCTAAATATTTTTGCTTCATTGAGAGACGTGTCGATTGAATCCAAATCATTTTGGGACTTTTTTATGGTTAGCGTTAAATGTAATTGTGTTAACAAGTGGTTCCAAGCTCTAAAAGCTTGCACCACCATTGGATAAGGAAGTCATTTTTTTATGAAACATCTTCAATTTCATAGTAAATCGAGGGCCTATTAATGTGTGTACAAGTTTTATATTTGTACTTTATACATGTTTCAATCTTGTGGTTGTCATTAAAAGTATCTAGGAGTGTTTGCAAGGTAAAGTTATTTCTATATTTGGGTAGAAGAAGTTATTAAAAATATTATAAAGATTTTTTATGTGGAAAGTAAAGTTGTTTTCATTTTTTTTTTTTATAGTTTGTTTTATTTGGTGGACAAAAATAAAGTTAGTTATATTTTTTTGTTTTATAAATTGTTTGATTTGGTAGTTGTTATTGAAAGTATTTATGTATCTTTAACAATTGGAATGTCATGCGCATGGTTGCTTAGTCAAAGACAACATTTGATTTAGATGTGTACTTAAATTGTTGTTATACAATATATAAAGACATAAATGACATCAATAGAATTTGACTTGTTTCTATTAAAAAATGAAAAGAAAACAAAAATTAAACATTTTATTGAAATATTTTTTACAATTTTTTAAAATTATTATTAAAAAAATTAGAGAAAACATATTATTCGTTATATATAATAAGTTCTTATATTTAAATAAATATAAAAATAATAATGAAGAAATAGCTATACTTTATTGTTATTACAACTTTACTTTTATTACGGACACATGTGTAATTTATAATGGCAACACAAATAAGCATCCAATTTCATGACAATGAAATAATAGTTGAAAAATATATATAGGGCTAGAAATTTTTTTTTAATTAAAAGTCAAACATTAAAGTAAATAAAATTAAGATATTAAAATTTTTATATATGTTCTAAATAAAATTTTAGGATCTACATCAAGATTATAGACACATGTGGAGTAAATAATATAATTTTATCATAAAATAGAATAAAGACATAATTAAATAAATAAAATATCATATATACATTTATCTAAAAGACGTCAAGAGTCACCTATGTTGAAATTGTTATTGAGATTAGATAGTCATCCTCGAGACTCATATCTCTTGACATCTTTTAAAAAGTTGCATTTAAGATATATATGCTAGTAGCATTTACATTTAAAATGTTAATTTTGCATTGTTTTCTTATGTTTGTATAAAACATTATTATTCTTTGCAAATAAGGACATCATACCTATTCATTTAAACGTATAATATAAATTCTATGTATTGAACATTATTGAAACTGTTATACACTAACTTTGCACCCTTGTTTCAAGCTCTCTTGGTCTTGATAACCTAGTATAACATGGGAATCATCTCCAAGTTGTGGGACCTATGCTAACTGAGATGAGACCCCCAGGTTCTAGGTTGGTTCCTCTTGGATAATCACCTTAATTTGCTCTTTGACAGGAAAGTAAACTCTTGAGGGAAAAGAGATAGAAGGAATGCATGAAAGGGAAATAACTAAGAGCAAACTATCCTACTAGGTGATATGCCGAAAAGATGGTATGAATTACAGTATAGAGGATGAAATCAGTGCACAAACTTAGGTCTAGGAGATCACAACTCACTAAATAGGCTTGCATCAGTATTTCATAGAAGGGTTTGCAATAGAAAGAGGTTATTCAGGGAAAGAGAGAATTTCACAAACAATAGCATTTTTTAGAGACTTAGACACAATCTATGACCTGCAAACAAACATTCACCTCTACAACTAGGTATAGGAATGAGACAGATTGTCAGGGGGTTGAAGTATACCCACAAGATCATTCAAATCAAATCATCCACAGGAATACACATGAATTGCAAAAAAAAAGAGGGATCAGGAACCCTAAGATATTACTGAAAACATGCGTATACTTAATCCATTAAGAGAAAATTTAGACAAGAAGGGATAGGGACAGAAAGAATGTCACAAAATACCTTTGCAATATCTAAACTTCAATGAAAGGTTACAAACTACAGAAAGCTAGAGGGCAGAAAGAATGCCACAGATAACTCCTCAGAAAGAAAAATCTCTCTTTTACAATTGTAAACTCTCAGCTTCTAAAAGCTCCCAAAAACATTATATACATCTCCTTTTGCACACCAGTAGGAGCAAAAACCTAATTAGGGTTACACAAATTTTCATAAAATAATAAAAAACCCTAATTCTGTCACTTCTGATCATAACTGCATCGCTAAAATATCTTGGCCGATCAGATCTTTGTACTTGCATGTCCATTTCATCACTACATCTGCCTGTAGACAAGCCGTCTTGATCCATCTACCTCTCTGCAACTTGGCCTCACCATAACTGCTCAAATCTGGTACTTCAGATATTTTGAATTTTAAAATATAAACGGTCATAGGTGGTGCCAAGATTTTATTTATCAATGGCTGATATTCAAACTTGATCTCATTTTAAATCATGGTCGTAGATCCTTCCATTTACCCAAGCACCGCATCTGATCTTAACCCTAACTCTACCTTCACCTCAGGTTCTCTTTTCCCTTTAGTCGCTGAATCTCCTGAACTTTTCATTAACTCTGGCTTGATCTAGCGATTACACAACAAGTGTTGATCCTTACTTGATCTGACGGTGGTCGCTGAGTCTCTTGATAGCTTTGGAATATTCCTTCCGCATTACGAGATTTCTTGACTGAAGAGAACCTTGTAGTCACTGGATAAAAAAGAATATTCCCCTTTTCATTGGGTGATCACCCGACTGAAGCCTCAGTCACTGAATCACTGAATATTATTTAGAGACCTCGTGACAACACTTAAACCTCCAAGTCTGAGACATCTTAACTTAACTCATTGCCTTCTTGAGACTTTGCGACTTAAGGGAATCAAAGACCCAACATAAACTGTGGTCAAATATGGAGGATAAGCGACTAGAGTATTCTCATGATCGTTGAATAAGATCTTAACCATGAGTTAAATCATGAGAATATGAGACTTCCTTCAATCACTGAATCACTGAAAAACTTAAACTCTCCCAAGACCTTGACCGCCGACCATCTGGAGATCATGCAACTAAAGGAAACTAAACCGCCCGCCAGGTCGCCAAAGGTTAAACTACTAACCACAATAATCAAGAGATTCTATAACCAATACAGTCGCTCAATCACTTAGTAAAAACTTAACCGTTCCAAAGAATTGGAGACCTAGCAACTGCGTCTTTGAAGAATATGGGCCCCGCCTTACCATGTGTCACTCTTTCATTTGCTTTCGACTGCTTTATCAGCTTTGACAACTACCAACTATTCTGACAAAAACTCAACCTATAAGAATTGAGCACCTCAGTGCCTCCTGGCAACATGGACCCACGACATCCTTAACCTTTCATTAGATGGTTGTCACTATACCGCAACCTTAAACAACATGCATCTTTTCCAAGTAGTATAATGACAATCGTAGATTCTATCTGAGCTTTAACCTGCCTCATAAGCCAAAGACCTTAGGCCCGCTGACAAACTTCCACATCATGAACCTTCGACCAATCAGGAGTAAACACCTCGGACTAAGTGGTAGTGGACCCACCGACAACTGAAGCACCACATTGGGATGAAGATCAACGATCATCGCTATACCACAACACTTAAAAAGGTGTCACCTTTACCCAATGGTACAATGATAGCCATCGATCTTGCTCGGATCTTAACTACCTCAGAACTGGGACTGCTAAACAAACAGTAATCGCTCGCCAAGTCGCTGGATGTTAAGAACTTAACTGCCAGGAATAGGAGATCTCGTGACCAGTCAGGAAATAAAATGCATGTGGAAAAAGAAGCCCTTAAGTGACTGAAAAGGTAACGGTGAAATATAATAGGCTAAAGGGTTTAGGGTTTAAGTCTTTTGGGGCTTTTTGCCAATGGTCACATTTTTGAATTGAAAGGATTGCAGACCAGAGAGATAAAAGATTTGCAGAGACCAAAAGGGGAGATGGAAACCATGAAAAATTTAGAGGTTTCAACATAGTTTACAAAATACTGGACCTCCCAGCCTATGGCCAAATTTGTATGGGACAAGGAAATTTGGGTAACAGAAAGATTTCATATTTTTTTCAATATCCAATACATTTTTAAAAAGAAAAATAATGAGACATTTCATATCTATACATAAAGATAATGTCATTTATATTTAAAGAGTATAAATCACATTAAATTATTATTTTCATATAAATATTTGAGTCTCTCTTCCTTGGGGATTATTTTTAATATCATTTCCACTTATTTCATAATAATCATATGGAAATGGTAGTGAATATAGAAAACTCTCTCTCTCTCTCTCTCACACACACACACACACACACAAATATTGAAGTGACCAACTCAGCCTACTTCATGTCAAGATATAAAGAAGGCAACTATTCCCCACCTTCTTAAGGACAACTGGAACCTTCCTTACTATTGTGATTTTCTTTACCAACTCATTCTCTATCTTATTTTGTGAGTTAGAAGTAATCTACTCCACATAAAGCTTCATAAATATTTAAACAACACTTGTGTTCATTTTCATCAAATATAAGCTACCTTGAGTTGTCATGACATTCAACATGATCTCCTTCCACTCTTCAATATTAAATTCATTCCTTGATAAGCGAGAGATAGGGTTCTATGCAAAGGAATCCTTGGGGTTGTCCTCGCCAAAAACCCATGTCTCAATCTTTGACTTCCTATTCTCTTATTTATCATTACACCTTTTGGTAGTATGTCCTACCCTTCAATAATTGAAGCATTTGTTGGCAAGAACTCATACTCAAATTCCTCAATCCAATACCTTATAGTTGATGTTAACCTTCATGAAGTGTTTAATGGATTGTAGACACCCAAAAATGGACATGCTTGCGAGTTTACATTTAGTCACTAATTTTTTTCTATTGATTAATGGTTATTTAATCATTAATTAATCATCTTGGTTTCCGATACACAAGTCTTCCTGGAAGGGGATTGGCTTTCAAACCCTTCTTCTCGTGGCTGACCTAGTTCAGATCTAGGGCACTTTTGTTGTCAAAAGCATCTGGAGAGCCTAGGAAGTGGTCAAACCATGGCTTTGGTGGGATGTCAATGGATTTTGAGATAGTCTCTCTTTTAACCATCATAACATCTGGTGGTCACCTCTTTTCTGCTAGCAAAGTCATCTACTTGCCTGAATTGAGGGTCTTCATACTCTATGCTTTCATAAGCATGGCATTAGAACACCCAAAGACTTATTTTTCAGAGCTACTATGAGCCTTCAGTCATGGAAAGACCAACAAGTTCAATTCAGGCTTTCTCGCCTAGATGGATAGACTAATGACCTTCTAGTGTCTTCTATTCTGCCTCAGTTGCTTCATAAGCTTGGTATTCAGTCTTCCAAGCCCTAGTGGAAGTATTGGAAATGGTATCCTTGGAATCCTCTCACTAACTACACACCCAGTATGGGTTATAGTTGGTTGGTGCCCCATCTGCCGATGGTTGACAATCTTAATCTTAGGTGGCATATGGTTTCTTCCTAGAAGACTCGAAGGATGTGCTTCACTACCATTTTGTCTACTATCACAGAGCTCAAGATTACACATTTTTCTTGGTGTGTGCTTTATCAAGGGTTGCCTTTGGGCTCCAGGTTTCGGCACTTGGGAGTCCATGATCCTTGGTGCCCTCCGTGTGGTCTCCTAGAGTCTTGTTTGCATATTTTCTGGTTTTATCACTAAGATCAACAATATTGGAACTAGATTCATGATTATTTTAGATCATTTGTCTAGAGCCCTTTTCCTGGCACATGGCTTTTTTGGGTAACCCTCCCAAAATGCCCTTTTTCTATACCCAAATTTGGCATGCTTTTAGGATGGAAATTCTTTTTTCGCTTTGGAAAGATAGAAATGTTATTTTGAACCTCACAAATTTTTGGATATTAATGTTTCCATGTATGCTAAAGCTTCTATATGCCATAATATAATATTGTGGATTCAAGTCTAGGTATCTATAAGGTTGCCTTGGAGGTGGGTCACCTTCAGGAGCTTTTACAACATTGGGGAAATGCTCCTTATATGGTTTCCAAAGTGTCATCAGATTCTCTTTATGTCGATCGCACTTTGCCCCGTGGTCATAGCTCTTTGGCTCAGCCTTCCCAGGCTCCTCAATCCCAGGATCCTCACCGCTCTTTTGATGGTAGAGGTTGGAGGTGTCACTCAGCCTCTCCTCCCCATAGGATTTTGGCTAGCGCCTAGCCTACTGCTCTTGTTCTTGTTGTTGCCACTCCTGTGGATGGTCCTAGCTAGCCCTTTTCTAGTGGTGATAAATTTCCTTGCCTGGCTTTGGCTATCTCCCCAAGGCGTGATGAAGGTGAGATGCAAGACAAAGATGAAGAGGATGACGGTTGGTCTATTATGGACCTACCTCCTAGCCCCAATGTATGGGGAAAACCTAATGATAAATATCCTCCTCTCTCAGTTGCATCTTCCCTTGCTGCCTGAGGGCTTTATGTTTTTTTTAATGAATAGCTGATGTTTCTAGCTTTGGCCATCTGACTTTCACGGGGTGATCTTATATTCCCTGACCCTTTTTTGTGAATAGTGTACTTTTATTTTATATTTTAATGGAAAGGCCTCTATTCATCAAAAAAATTAATCATCTTTATTTCCTCTAAAAATCTATTTTTTATTATCTAATCATTTCCCTAAAATTAATTAAATAATTAAGTTTATTTAATTAGTTGATCTTTATCACTTATTAAATTCAATTTTTCAATTCCTATAATTTGATTAATTATATTTAAATAAATCAAATTATCTAATTATTCTTCCAAATTAAATTAATTTAATTTCACATCAATTTCTATTAATTTCATTTTTGTCCAAGGGGTTTAGCTTAGTTGGTTGAAGCAATGAGTTCTCATTGTGGAGACCTTGGTTCAAATCTCAAGAGGGACATCTTTGTGGAATTCTAAGTTGTGACTCTTGGTCTTTCATTGGTTGTATTTGTCTCGTTGTAAAAAGGTGGATTCTAAGTTGTGACTCTTGATCTTCCAATTGTTGTTTCTAGTGTGGTTGTTCATAAGGAGCTCATATTTGTCTTAGTTTGTTGATTAAATAAGCTTGTAAGTCTCATGTTGTTGCTCAAATGAGTACAAGGTTTGTAAATGATCTATAATATTAAAAAAATTAATTTCATTTCTGATTAATTTCCATTTAATTTCATTTTTCTCTTTAATTGAATTTTTAATTCAATTAAATCTTCCAAAAAATAGAAAAATCAAAATATGAGATAGTTATAGTTTCTAAAAATTCAAAATCCTCATAGAATGAAAAAAAAATTCTGAAAATCAAATCATTTTTAAATCAGAAAACAATTCAATTTTGGAAACTTTAATCTTTCAAAAATCAAATAAATCAGGTCTCATCTTTATCTCATCTTTATTTCCTCTTTTATCTCTCCATGTTTTTAGTAAAATTGGAATTAAATCTATTTTTTGGAAAGTTACCCAAATCTTCTCCAGTCTTGAATCATCTCGTCCATCCAATCTGCTTTCCCAGAATCAATCTCAACCATCTGTGGATTTCCTGAAAATCTATATAAGAAACCTTCATTCCTCACAATTTCATCTCTCAATTTTATATCAAACTTATGTTACAAATTTTATTATAAATCACAAATTCTTGAAGCTTTGAGTCAAGGTGCTACCGAAATCACCCCTAAGTGCCACACCTCAACGAAGCAAAGAAAAGCAACAAAAGCTTTGGAGATTTGGATGGTTTGTGTTTTAATTATTTAATTATAGTTTTGATCATCATGCTTCTTATTATGTTGTTTGTAGTTGTTTAGGGGTGAAATGGATACTAATGAATCTAACGATATAAAACTATGTGAGATGAGTTCATTAATTAACCATTTCAACACTAAATATTCGAGATACAAGAGAAAGAGGGGCTTCCAAACATGACTCTCAATATAACCCAAGTTAGATTAGCAAAGCCCAAGAAGATGAAGGGATGCCAATGCTAAACCCAAAGTATATCAAGGAAGTACACAAGCAAGTCCTCTTTCATGCAATATAGGATTTGATTAAAGATGTGTAAATGCAAATGTGAAAATGAACCAATTGATTTAATGAGAAAAGTAAGATAGGTCTAGATGCTAAGTGTATGCAATCAACCTAATTAAGATATGAAAATAGGTCTAGATTAAGAAATGAAATGAATGATAGAGTACTCACCTTAAAATGTGTACATGAATATGCCCTTTTTCTCTGAAAACTGCATATCTAAACCTGTGATAGAATTTTTGATTGTGAATTCGCGATCACAACAAAAAACTTAGAAAATGACCTCCAGGAATAGGTCAACCTGGTGTGACATGTTCTGGACACTTTTCCATGAAGTCACCATGTTCCTGAGACATTGTAGCAAATTCGACCTAACTTTTTTGGAAATGCCTCAACAAGTAGTTTCCAGATTTGTGATTGTAATTCTGATATCCTACTTCTACACATAAAAAATCTTGTTTTGGGGTTTGGATGGATAAGGGCTTGCCTTGGTCAAGCCCTAGATTGAGGAATCAAACTTGAAATTGAAATGTAAATATGTAAAGGAAAGAAAGACAATTGTAATTATTCATCTTTCTTGTAGAAACCCTTGTCAATAAGGATTTTGTAATGCTTGTATGTTGTAGATGTTGAATTTGCAATGACAAATGTAGGAAATCTCCACAAAATCCATGGATCTACCAAAACCACATTATGGAGCCATGAATGTAAATATGCATCAATGAAGAAGATGATGAATGCCTCAAATGTAGATCTCCTCCCTTGATGGCCAAAAAAATGCTAGATCTTGAAGAGGAAATGCTCACAAAGGATCTGTTGATACTCAAAATGTAGTTTTGAGGTACCATGTAAAACGTTTGCTAAAGTGCTCCTTTTGGTCCAAAATGCACACAAGAAAAGGGTGTTTCTGGGTCTTGTAATGAGTGGAGAGTGATTTGATACCTTGTTTATGTCCCATGGTTTCAAATTGAGCTTTCATTTCGCATTTTGGATTGGGTTTTCATCGTATCATTTTTAGGTGGTCTCAAAATGCAGAAATTGCAGTGTAGAATTCACTGAGAAGGGTCGCTTTGAGGTTGAAGAAAATGCACCCTAGAGAGCGTCGTGAAAATATGAGCCTAGCATCTTGTTGTACACATTTCATATTCTCCATGTGTTAGGTTTTAGGCCTTTGTGATAAGTTTTGACCCTGTTTCTTCATTCCCTTCTGGAGGTGTTTTCTTGGATTTGCATCTTGCACTTTTCATAGTTTCTGTCGGGAGCCCTGTTCGTGATCTTATAATTTGTACCCGGTGGATTGGTAGAAATGTTTTAATCATTTCCCTGCATTGTAGACAAGTTTTACCTTGTCCCTATCATTTTACATCTTATGACAAATCCATTGGATGAGTTTCCCAATGCGATTCCATTTGCAGTTTTTGCTATTTGGATAGGGTGCACTGTGAGAACTTTTGTCAGAAGGCCACTTTGACAGTTTGTATCTTTTGGCCAGGTGAACTTATTCAAGAAATTCTTGTTTCCCTGCATTGTAAGCATAACATACTCCTTCCAGTTTCATTTTGGATCCTCTGCCAATCCATTTGTTTACTTGTTGAGGGCGATTCTGAATGCAACTTTTAATGGCTTTTCTGCATGTCCTTAGTTTACTTCTGTGAGTACCTATTTTTATGAGGCCATATCTTTTTCCCCACTGGTGCCCAGATCAAAGTAGTGATTGAATCATGATGTTTTCATCTTAACGTACTTGCATGCCAGTTTGTCTCTCCTCCGGGGTCCGTTTGCTATTTTTACCAAGCCATTTCCAGATGCAGTTTATGCATTTTTGACAGTTTGTTTGCAAGAGCAGAATTGAAGTGCTGACTTTGAAAGTTAATAACTTTCACCTCGGTTATCATCATGGGACGTTGTTTTGCAGGATGACTAAGTGTATATCAAAGTTCATGCTTGTTCAGTGGTGGCGCTCAATCAGGCCATTCAATCAGTTTTCAAAGCCATTTTTTGGGCCAGTTAGTGTGATCAGTCAGTGTTGCTGAAGTGCAGAGAAATGGATATTGTGTTCAAATATTTGATGCATTGTGGTTACATTTCATCAAGTATTTGCATCTGGATACTGCTCATGGGCTGAATAATCGGATCTCTGACATTGCAATAAATTGGGCTGGTGGTCTTCATCATGCTAAAAAGTGTGAGGCATCAGTTTTCTGCTATATTAATGACTTAGTGTTGGGAATTTTGGAGCTACTTAGATACCATGCTTGGGTTCTTTATATTAGAACTGATGTCCATCATGGTGATGGTGTGGGAGAAGCCTTTTATTATACTGACAGGGTGATGATAGTGAGCTCTCACAAATATGGAGATATGTTTTTCCCTGGAACAGGTAGTGTTAAGGAGGTTGGAGAAAGAGAAGGCAAGTATTATACTATCAATGTCCCACTTAAAGACAGAATTGATGATGCCAGTTCTACATGGCTCTTTAAAATTATAATTTCCAAGGTAGTGGAAGCATATTATCCAGATGCCATAGCTCTTCAATGTGGAGCTGATTCACTCGCCGACTATCACCTTGGCCGCTTCAACCTTTCCATTGATGGTGCTTATCTCCCTGACATGCACAATGTGTGAGAATAGTGAAGAAATTAAATTTGCCACTATTTGTTACAAGGGGAGGAGGTTACACAAAAGATAATGTTTCTCGCTGCTGGGCAGTAGAAACTGGAGTATTTCTTGATACAGAGCTTCCTAATGAAATCCCTGGTAGTGATTTCATCAAGTACTTCTCACCAGATTTTTCTTTAAAGATTAACACTGGGAATATGGAGAACATGAATAGCAAGACATATTTGAGCACAATTAAGATGCAGATTCTTGAGAGTTGAAGGGTTATTCAACATGCTCTGAGTGTACAGATGCATGAAGTGCCACCTGACATATATATTCTAGGTATTGATAAAGATGAAGTCACAAACTTTTTGGGGCCTGCATAAAGTATAGGCTACCAATTTGCTAATGGCCAGCATGGAAGAGTAAGAGGGAAGGTTTGTGTATGTTAGTGCAAGTTAGTGTCTCTGCCTAGTGCATAAAGGAATGGATGGCAAGTTAAATGAAGGGCCACGCACTTGTAGTCAATATGAGTGCCAGTGATGGCATTGCATGGATTTAAGAAGGGGGTCACACATGGTGCATTACAGATTGTTTGGTAGTACTAAGCCAAGACAAAGACCAGCACCCACACATCAAGTCATAAATTTGATGGGCTGCTGTTTCAATTACTAAATGCTTCTGCATGTATGTTGGCACCAGCATAGAGGTGCTCACCTAGTGTGGTGCCCTCACAAATTGGAGACTCACGCATTAAAAGGAACTGGCGGCTAATACAAATCAAAGATCAGCGTAGACAGTTTGGAGGCCTGCGATAACATAAATAAGATTTGTGCAAGTCATGTGGAAGATAGCTCACACATATATAGTATGGAGCCTGGAAAATGGAGGAGTAATAAACAATAAACAGGGAAGCCTCACATGTGTTGAGGGATGTCAATTGTTTTTAGAATATGGTGTCAATGCCTTGCGCAGATAGCAGCAAACGAAGGAGATGCCCAGTGCAATGAATAAATGAGAGACCTGCGCACTGAGGTACTCACGCAATCTAGAGGATGGCCCGCGCAATGTATGTTTGCAGCGTTTGAAATGGAAGAGGCATTCAAACCGGCGCGATGAACCAGCACAAGTGCTAAGCAAAGCCAATGATAGTTATCAGTACACCAGCATAATAAGGAATAAAGGCGCATTGCATGTGATGTTGTTTGGGGGTTGCACAAACTAACAATAAGGAGCCTCACTCAATCTTGGGAGGATGCTTGAATGTAGAAGAAAATAGTTCTGCCCAGACAGTCATAAAAGTCAATTGTATAAATTTGCTATGTTATGTAGTTTACATTGCTCGGCTTACTCCAGAATCAGTGTTGGCCTTCCTCACAGCCCTCGTTTCAAGGAAATAGTTAATTTTGATGACCAACATTTGAGAGAGTCCAGGATCGTTTGCTAAGATGTGTCAAGATGAACATGTTGCTGCACTGGCAGTGCTTAAGTCATTTTTTGATAAGAGTATCTACCTCGGCTGAGTCACATATAGGGAACTGCAGGATTCTTTTGGAGGTAAAAGCATGGAAAGAAAGAAGATCCATAAAAGGGAGCCGCCATACATCTCACGTAGCAGAGAACTAACGCAATGCAGATGAGATCTCACGTGTTGAATAGTTTGAGATTATGGGGTTTGCACAGGATCTAAAAGAGGGGTTTCCTTTTGTTATTTTGCTGCATAACATATATCCCACATTCGATGGGCAGAAAGGTTCTCTTTAGTTTTTATAAACCAACACTCACATAGCATTGCAAATAAGAAAGCTTTGAGGCTCTCTCCATGCATGTGCGCTCGATGAGGTCTTCGAAAATAGTGCCTGGGCCCGCTGACAAGTCAATTTTGCAGAAAAGACATGTGGAGTTGCACTTCGCGAGATTGAACCGCCAATTGAAAAAGCTTTCAGCGAATGGGAGAGTGAGTTAGTCGCCCAGTCGCCAAATTCCTATCGATTAAAGAAAAGTATTACGCGAATAAGAGAATAAGCAGTCGCGTATTCGCCAGGAGTCTGGGGGTTTGGCCAAGATATTCCGCGATTAGGAGATGACCGTGTTCACGCATTCGCCAATTCTTGGTGGTTTAGGCAAGATATTAAGCGACTTGGAAAATGTGAATGGTCGCGTGTTCGCTAAATGTTGACAGTCAAGCCTTAATAAATGAGTGAATTAGAAAATGAAGTTTTTGCATTTGCTTGTTTGCAAAATTAAACCTACAGTTTTCAAAAGGATTTTGCGAATTGGCACCCAGTTGGAGTTATAAGGACAGTTAAAATATTAAAATAATATTTTATTCTTTTTCCTGTGCATGGTTTGAAAAAAATAAAAATTATAAACATGTTTTTATATAGTCTGAGCTATATAAAAAATTCAAATATCAAAATCACAGAATTGGGAGACTATTTTAATAGCTGGTGGCTTCATTTTTGGGCCAAATATGGACTATCATATACCGTCAGAAAGGTCTCGGTGCGAGGATTCCATTTTTGGGGTCAATTTTAGTGTAGGTCATGTTGGTTTTGAGATATTTGCAGTTGAACAAAACAGGGGGGCCAGGAAGATATTTTCAAAATATCTATTTTGTCAATCTGGTGATTCATATTCAGTTTAAAAAGATGAAAAGAGGTGTTCTCAGGAGGACAGAGTAGAGGGTCATTCAGTTTAGAGAAGTGACTCATCAGTAGGTAGTTCAGAGTTTGACAAGTGTCGAGTTGTGATGCTTTCTGTTGTTTCTCCTCTCCTTCTTATTCTGATCTCTGATATTTTTGTAAAGGTTCCAATCTTTTTGCATGAGCAAAGCTCTGCAAGTTTGAGTTCCATTAATGCAGCTTCTGGTTCTAGTTTGTGGATAATTCTTGTGGTTTTTTGTCATTGATAAATGTATTGCAGCAAGATGATTAATAAAGCATAATCAGAATCCCTTTACAGCATTTTTATGTCTTCATGGCTCTTTCCATGTTCTTGTACATTTGGTTTGCAAGGTAGATTGAATGTTGGTTTACAAGGTAAATTGTGAGGTTTCCATTTGAGTTTTCTTCAAGGAGGATTTAAATCTTGATGGGTTATCTCTGGGAATTGGGGAATTTGTTGTGGATTTGATGTAAGAGTGAGGTGATGAGCAAAATCATATGCAAGGCATACTGATTTAGATTTTAGTTTTGTGGATTTAGGATTTTCTGTGAATGTATCCCTCTTTGACTCCTTGCCCAAGGATTAGGCACTGGTTTCCCAGAGTTGCATCCAAAACATTTCAAAATAACTTTCCCTTTCTGTTTTTTGGGTACTTTGATTGTTAAATCTAGCAAGACGGGCTGGAAACTGTCCAATGATTCGCTTGAAAGGGTGAATCCAGTTACAGGATATTAGTGTCCTGTCTAATCCATGTTTATACCTGCCTATGATCTTTAGAAAATTATCATTTGAGGTAGACGAATTAAGGTACACCCGCCTGGGTTTGTGGAGCCCGAAGTAGAAGAAGGATTTCATCCTTATCAATTAGCATTTCTCTTGCCAGGAAAAGAGCATCAAAGGGGAGAGATCAATTTATGGTCTAGTTATTTACCTGTGCAAGAAAAACTGCTAACAGGATCTTTGAATCTTGAATGCTTGAATGCTTGAACTTTCTCGCGTGATTGTTGGAAATGGATGTCAAATGAATTTTCATCGATGATAGTGGATGTTCATAGATGTCAATATGAAGTTTATGGATGATAATGGATGTCAAAATGAGGTGCCTAAGCTTCCTTTTATACTAGTTTTTGGGTGGGAAAACAAAGCAAGCCGACAGGGTCACCCAATTTTATAATTTAATTCACTGAGACAACACTAGCCCTAGGATTTAAAATCCTTAGGGAACATGTTGAGCTGGTCAACCTATTCTAGAATAGGTTGACTTAGGTTGACCTATTCCATAAGATGTTGACTTGGTCAACTTGTTCCAGGGTTGGCCCATAGGGAGCCATCCCTGAGGTCTCAGAGACTGCACAACTAAAAATGGAAGATATGGGACAAAACATGAGAAAAGGGGGATCAAGAACAAATCCATCCAAGGTTCATAAAATTGATAAAGGAAATAAGCTAAAAGGTCTTAAATAATGGGTGCATCCATTTTAAGATGGTACATTTAGCCCCCACTTTAGCCAGAGTATGAGTTGCCTCAAACTCACAGTAAAGTAGATCAAAAAGCAAGATTTGATCTTATCATGACTAAGGAGACAAAGAAACCATCAAGCCCCCAATAGACTTGAGTATTCATCATATCTAGAGCCAAAATAAGATAGATTTCACTAACAAGAATGTATAGCCAACTCACCCAATAAGGTTTGTGTTCCTTACTTTGGACTATATAGGGAAAAGAAAGGGGGTGCAACAAGAGATGGTGTTGAATGGTCTAGCAAGTGTGTGTGGCATGCTAGTCAACCCATCGAATATGAATTGAATGGTCTAGCAAGTTTGTGTGGCATGCTAGTCAACTCATCGAAAGGATTAATCCTCAAGGGAACTTCATGTCCCAAGAAGAAGAATCAAAAGATGACCTAGGCATAAGGATGTGTATGTCCTTAAGGGATCAAAAAGACGATCAGACTTCCCAAACTGTCAATAGTCCAAAGAAGGATCAAACAATGATCAAGCCTCCCAGACTGTTAATAATCCAAAGAGGGATGAAAAGCAAGGATCAGGCCTCCCGAACTGTCAATAGTCCAAAGAGAGATCCAAAAGAACAAAGACCAAGCCACCATGAACTGTTAGTAGTTCGATAAAGGAAACTAAATTGTCAATGTGTGTGTGTGTGTGTGTGTGTGTGTGTGCAAAAGTGAGTGGAGTGTATGCCCCCACGTAAAAGTGATTGAAAACACCTTAACGGGAGGAATAGCTTTAACAAGAGTTTACATGAATCCACGAAGAACATTTCCACTATGAAATGCCCCCAAGAGAAAACACTTCAAGGGAAATAAACACATGACAAAAGAGAGAACACGAAGGGATCCACTAACTTTGGGATCAGTATGATCATATGATAATATGTAATATTATAGCAAGTATTAAATTCCATCATTCCCCAAAGGAAGTAGAACTACAACACAATAGAGGGAAAGGCACACAAGAGGTATGAAGAAGATTATTTTTGGTCTGACAACACACAGATAAAAAAGAATTGGTGTTACTATGTCGCCAACATCTAAGTAGACTGCACAAGGGCACATATACAAACAATAGCACATAGACAACATAACATGTAACGACAAATAGAAGAATAGAGGTACAAATAGAAGAAGATGCATGACATGTTTGATTACTTTATCATATTATGCCAATAGAGAAACAAGAATCATCTAAAGTACTCTAGACAAAACATAAAATAAAGAGCACAACATGGGATAAAAACACAACACGAACACACACAGACTACCATGCTAGAGAAGTCCACTTCAAGCATGTCACATGCCCTCCCCATCTCAATTTGAAATATTAGGGAAATGTGAGAAAATCACAAGAGGAACAACATCGAAAATGGTAGGAACCACCACTAGATCCAAGCAAGGACTCTGGTGGGAGTCATTGTGCTCTTCACTAGGAGTTAGTGTTAGATGTGTAGAAAGAATGTTAGGAAAATCATAATCCATATCAATATTTTTGTATTCATCATCACTAACATGTTCATTAGAATCATCATCATCAAGAGTATCTTTCATACCAATATTAATAGAATCTAAAATATGAACAGAATCATCATGTTTATCTATTTGCATATTTTTATTTTTATTAACTTCCTTCAAAGGGTCAAGCATGGGTTGATTAAAGGAAGGAAAAGGTTGAGATGAAGAAGTAGTTTGAGAAGAAAGAGAACAGCCTTAGCCTTAGCTTGATGGTTCTTGTGATGCTGACAAGCATGTTGGTTACAAATGTTTTTATGAGATAAACTTGAAGGATTAGATTCAACAATCATAGGTTCCGAGGAGGGAACGACTATAGATTGAGGAATGAAAGGCATAGGAATAAGTTGGGTAGGTAAGACAACTGTAGGAAGGCTAAGATTAAGAATCTTTTCTACATTGTATTGTTGATAGGATCGATAAAGATGATCAGGATGGTTAGGTGGTTTTTGAGGGAGATATGGCCAAATGAAATCTATCTCAGCACAATCTTGAGGAGGCAAGGGTTTATAAAGAGAATAATTAATGGTGACATATTCTCCTTTATGAGTAAATTTTATGCACTTATGAATAGGAGAGGCTACATCTTTCATGGAAGAGAGCCACGAAATACCAAGCTTAACTTGAAATTAATCGAAAGTAGGAATGAAAACAAAGGTAGTATGGACAACCTTGCTAGAAAGGGTCATAGGAAGATTGATATAACCTTAAGGATGATAAAGAAAAATATTACAAGTTTGAATCCAAACACTAGATGTATCGCAGGTATCCTTATGCAATTCTTTATTAAAAATATATTCTTCATTGATAGCATTCATTGAGGAAGAGGGATCACTCAAAACACCACAAGAAGGGATATGAGAAACCCTAGAAGTAATGTAAAGAGGACCATTAGGTTATTTAAACATATTAGAATGATCAAAGATGATAAGAGGTGAAGATTTAGGTTCGTTCGAAGGTAAAATTAAAGGTTGAGGTTTAGACTCAACATGATTAGCTTCTTCTACCTTGTCATCATAACTAATGTTAGTAACATGAGAAGAAGGTTGATTAATGACATCTGTTGAATGTGAAGGGAGGGGTTGGTGTAAATTTGCAAATTCTAATTAGGAGGTGCTACGTATTTATTCATACTATTAACCTCAACATAAAAATATATAGCATTGGAATCAATAAGATCTTGAATAGAATTATTCAAAGCATAAAAATTTTGAGTATCATGACCAGGTTGATGATGGTATTGACAAAAAGAATTTTGATCAAATGAATTAGGCATTTGTTTTCTAGTGTCAATAGGATGGATAGAAGGAAGTTTAAGAATGTTAGTATTAATCAACTTCGTCATAACCATAGGTAAAGGTTTAGATAAAGGAGTGTACTTATAATTAGGATGATATACGCAAAACAAAAAGTAGTCATACCTTTGGATGTAGTAGCCACTTGATCATCAACTGTGTTGGTTAACTTGTGAATCTTGATGTAGTTATTAGGATTAGAGAGCTTGTTTTGATGAACAACAACATCACTCTTATCAATAGTAATAGGAACCATTGGAGTAGATCTCTCAAGTTGGCTCACTTGTAACTAATAATGGTGAAGCACTGTGCAGAGGTGTGAAAAGGAAGTATACTCAACAAAGAGAATCTTATCTGTAATGTCTTTTTCCAAATTAGAAATAAAAATATGTTGAATATCATGATTAGACATAGGATAAGAAATTTGAGCATAAAAATGTTTGAATCTACCAATAAATTCACTAAATTTTTCTTTAACATTTTGCTTACAATGCATTAAATCAGTCAAATAAATCTAAGGACCAATATTATTGTGAAATTGTTGAATGAAAGCATTAGCTATAATTTGAAAGGAATTAATATAATAAGGAGATAAAGAGCAATGTCATTGAAAATCTTTATCTCTAAAAGTATGTGTGAACAAATTAGCCATGAGCCTATAGTCATGAGAAAAATCACTACATATAGTTTGGAAAGTCCTAATATGAATCACAGGATCACCCTTACCATTATAAATCTCAAGATGAGGTATCTCAATATGTTGTGGGATAAAATCACAAAGGATATCTAAGGAAAGGGGATTACCAATGTCACATGTAGGGATATTGTACTTAGATTGAGTGAATTGAGCTACTTTTTGTTGCAAAGAGTTGACGGTTTGAACCAAGCTACTAATGGTAGGATTAGAAGACAAAATAATAGGTATAGACATATTGGATGTACTAGCAAAGTTATAGGAGGCGGAAGGAAAATGTAAGGATGTTGGTGGAGGATTAGAAGGAATGACAAGAGGATTGGAATATGTAAAATGAAGGACATTTTATGAAGGTAATGAAGAATGTATGGAGGTAGGAGGAACACTTGCAGGAAGTGAAGGGTTAGGAAGACCAACACTTAAATGATTAGAGACTTATGTAGAAGTTTTCATGAGAGGTGTCACATAGGTAGGAATGCTAGGAATAGTAGTGGAAATAGGAATAGATGGTTCAACGATTGTGGAAGGAGGAATGTATCCTTAGTCTTGAGAATATTCTGTCAAAGGCTTATCATGAGTGTTAATTGTATACACCTAAAAATAGTCATCTAGACTATTAGCCCCTTTTGCTAAATCTTAAATTGCTTATTCTTGATCAAATCCTAGTTTTATCATTTATTCGATTATTTTCTATGGGCTAACCATTTTATCCTAAGTTTTTATTTATTAAAAGGAATATTTCCTCCCCTTTTATTAAATAAAAAGCCCCCACTTTTCCTCTTATCCTAAGTTGCACAAATAAAGCATTATTCTTATTTTATAAAAAAAGAAAAGCACTTTTTGTCTCATATGGACACAAAAGTCAGCTCTTATTTTCTTATTGGAGGATATTTGTGCACATGGATTGATCTCTCTTCAAGCTCCACCCTTGATTAAGTCTTTTGCCTCTTAATCTCAATGGTCCATTTTCATCTCATTTCTTATAAAAGGAGAGCTCTCTCCTTCATTTTCATATTTTAGGTTTTTATGCTAATGTTATGCTGCAGGTTTTCTAGGTCATCTTGGAGCTTTTTGAAGATTTGGAGCATTCTTGGCTTTTTCATCTCCATGTTATCATAGTTTCATTTCTTGCATTATCATGACATTCTTAGCTTAGATTTCCTTTATGCTTTAGATTAATCCATCTAGCTTAACTAGGAGGCTTTGTAATACTTGCATCTTTCATTTTTATAGCTTAGCTTGCATTTCCATTTCTAGCATAGCATTGCATTGCATTTTCATTCTTGATTCTTGAGGATATTGGCATTCTTGCCCTTGTCTTCATTGAATCTCCCATTGCATGGTTTACTGGCAAGGTTATAGGCTAAATAGCTCTAGCAGAGAGCATTCTTAAAACCCTTGCACTCCATGCCTAGGGAGTTATGGATCGATTTTTGAGACCTCATTCTTGAGTGTTCTTGAATGTAATGATTCATAGAAGTGTGACACAATTATAGCACACATTTTTGGCACCCACCGTGGGGCAGAGTAGATTAGCTTTGTCCTTTAATTTTGCATTTTTTGTCAATTTTTTAGCATATTTTCAGCTTAAATCATGGTCTCTGGTTTTCTGTTTCAAGTTTTTCGTGCACTGATTTTATCTCAGGCAGTTTCTGCACTTTTGTCCATGATTTCTGTGCATCCGTAATGTTTTGTTGCACATAGACACTTTATGTGCTTTGGTTTCTTTGTTCTGCGCATCTGTAAAGTTCTGCTGCGCATCAACACTTTCTGTGCATCTGTCTCATATAGCTGCGCATTTGTTTCACTGTTCTGCGCATCCATTGCATATAGCTATGCATTTACTGTTTCTGCACTTTGATTCTAATTTGTTGTGCATCTACTTAATTGTCCTGCGCATTTATATCTACTGCACTAATGTTTCTGTTTGCTACACTTCCATTAACTGTTTCTACGCATTTGTACTGTTGCTTGTACTTGACAATGAGCTGATTTTGAGCTATTTTATCTGTCTTGCAAGTTTTGGGTTCTTAGCTATCTTTTTGAAATTTTTTGAAAATTTTAGCGTTTTCAAATCCGTGCCACTCTAGAAAATGGGCACCCATTTTTGAGAAATTTTTGCAAATAGTATCGAAAATCAAAGTGTGATATATCATTGGAAAGGTCTTTCCATGCCTAATCCAACCATGATGGTTTCATTTTCAGATTTTGTCATTTGATTAGTTATTTTTTTACAGATTATCTAATTTTTCATGCACTAACCATTATTAGATTTTGGATTTTCCTAACCCTTGTTGGTCTAACAAGTTGTTTTGAAGGTGCTCTTGCTTTCATGGAAAATGCTTAAAATTGCTTGAGGTACTTTGTTCCATCTCTACAACATTTGGATTTTGGGATTAAAATTGAACCTCTCATGTGTTTGGCTTGAGTGTTTACATGCTTTCATAGAACACATTTCAATTGATGCTCTTAATGGGAAATGAATGAACATAGATTTGCATTCATACAAGTTTGTGTAAGTGAATGCTTGTGTTCAAACCTTAAGTAATTCTTGGTTCTAATATCAAATATCTCATTGAGTGATTGAGGGCATGGATTCATTCTTTGTTTACATAGGGAGTTAAATGCACCACTTTGTGGACTCACTCTATGTTTTTTTGGAAAGTTAAATATTCCATTGATTCAACCTTTTGTCATTTGTGAGTAGTATTGATAAGCAACTTTAGATTACTTTTGATTGATCTTGTTAGCTAAATTGGGTGTTGGACTTGCTTATTTCTAATCGCCCCTCATTACTGCCCTTTGGATGCAAGGTCAACATTCATACATAGGGGAGGGGTCTACTTGAAAAGAGTGTTAAGTGTTCCACAAAGTTTTCCCCTTTTTATGCTTTCTTGATCTCATTAGTTTTCTAAGGTGTGGACTCACTTTGAGTTTGTGTGAAGAGTTAAATGTTCCACTTTTGGACTCACTTTGAGTTTGTGTGAGGAGTTAAATGTTTCACTTTTAGAGTCACTTTGAGTTTGTGTGAGGAGTTAAATGTTCCACTTTTGGACTCACTTTGAGTTTGTGTGAGGAGTTAAATGTTCCACTTTTGGACTCACTTTGAGTTTGTGTGAGGATTTAAATGTTCCACCTTGTGGACTCACTTCACATTCACTTGAAGAGTTAAATGTCTCACTTTTGGACTCACTTCACATTCACTTGAAGAGTTAAATGTTCCACTTTTGGACTCACCTCACATTCACTTGAAGAGTTAAATGTTCCACTTTTGGACTCACTTCACATTCACTTGAAGAGTTAAATGTTCCACTTTTGGACTCACTTCACATTTACTTGAAGAGTTAAGTGTTCCACCTTTAGTGCTTTAAATACTCTTGATAGTGAATTGCTTACCTTTTATTTCTAGAAGGCCTGCTTGGGGACATACCACCTCAAGGGATGACCTTAACTCCTATGTTCCAGTGGAGTATAAATAGCGGGTGGTGAATCAAAAGACACCTCTCTTGGGAATTGAGTTTGATATCACTCTTGGCTAAGCCTCAAAGAACTTTATACCTTTGAGAAGTGAAGGAGGAGATTTGGGTTACCGTCTTCCCCTGGTTGTGTGATTTCAGATTCTTCTCATCTACAGATTTGGGCCTCATGTACCTTGTGTATATCAAGGACTCCCTTTAGCAAAGCTATTTATATCCCTATAGACAACTTGATAGGATGTTGTTGTGTTCTAAGTGTCTGTTAAAATATTTTCAAGAACATACACAAGTAGAATCTTTAAGGAGTAGAAATACTAAGTCACTATTCTTGTTCATGTGCAAGGTTGCTTTGCCCCTTGCTCATTGTTTAAAGACAATTGCTTGCTTGAACTCCTTGACTGTTGTCTTATGTGCTTGATCCATGATAAAAAACTGTTGATATACTTACTTGATCTTTTAAAACACTTCAAAACTAAGATTTTTATGTTCATTGGTCATAGAGTCGTACGACTCTGCAACAGTGTCGCCTGACCTTACTAGAAATTGTCACTTGGCTTAGGGCGAAGTGTCACCTCACTATAAACTGTTGCCTTGTCTACTTGGAAAGTGTCACCCATAACCTTTTTGTTGTCTTGTTGTTGTTGCAATCTGGAGCTGCTAAACTTGCATTTTAACCTATTGTAGAGTGTCTTTTTCTATTCTTACCTAAAGCTGAACTGTTATCTACATGCTTAGACTTGTTCTAGACTGAAATAAATGAGCTAAAACTATTGGATTTGAGCTTAACGAATGCTACTCTTGATCACTTGTCGCATCACGGTTACCTCTCTAGCTACTTTCTTATTGAGCTTCTTGCTCGCTACTCAGCTTTAGTCAATTGATTGTTGTAAGTGCTTGAGCACTTTTGATGAGCCATCTCTCTATTGTTCTACTTTTAAAAGTGATCTTTATTAGCTTTGCTTATCTCAAATTTGAGAAACTTTGTCTCATTCTATTAGTCAACCAACATCTCTTTTCATGCCGGTTACAACTTGGTCTCAATTTGAGCAGGAGAGTCATCCTCCGTTCAATTATACATAGTTACCTTCTCCAACTAGATGCTCACAAGCACCCATTAGCAACAATAGTTCTAGTTCTAACCAATCTGAGGATTCTAAGGCTACCCCGTGGTACAAAGGAGGTTTCCTCTTTTCCGCATTCAAGACCCCCAAAAACACAGATAGTGTCTCACTTACTTTGACTAAACAAGAAAAATTTTAATGCTTGCAAGAACATTTTGAGCATAAAGATAACCAAGCTTGCTTAGACAAAGAACACAATCAACAAAGGATGGATGCTACTAGGTGCATGGCTTATAGAGGGACATTTCATGAGCAACCTGAGACTAGTAATCATGAGCATAGATCTCTTTTTATCAATGGAAACAATGGCAACAACACGCCACCAAGATCTCCTCCAAGACCCACTTTTGGTATGCCTTCTTCACCTCCTAGACCTCCTCCCTCTCAACATGAGGCAGAGGTCGATGATGAGATTTCTAGTGAGGATCTTATGAGATTTGAACAAGATGTGGTCTCCCAACAAATGATGCATAAGCTTTTAGAGTGTAATGGCGATCAATATTTTCAATATATGACTTCTAGAGGATACAAGCTTCCTCCCGGCTATGATGTCAAAAAAATTGTCCAACAAAGAGTACCAACTAAATTGGAAGTCCTTTAGGAAGAACTACGTCAGACAAATCAACGCCTTACACAAATGGCAATAGATAGAGAGCCTCCAAAGGTCTCTTTTGTAGAATCAATTTGTACTCTTCCCTTTGATAGGAGTCTATACATGGTCCTGTTTCCTGTTTCCCAAATATGACAAGTATGATGGAAATGGTGATCCCCATGACCATGTGCGTCATTTTTACACTCTTAGCATGGAATTTCTTCATGAAGACACATTTCTTCTACGACTGTTCCCTAGAAGTTTAAGAGGCCAAGCTTTGGAATGGTTTGCAAAATTGACACCACCTCTTAAGACTTTTGATGAGTTAGCTATGCGCTTCACACAACACTATTCATACAATATCCAATAGCCTATCACCATGATAGATCTTGGTGCTTTAAGACAAAACCAAGGAGAGTTATTTGCTACTTATTTGCAACGTTGGAGGTCATTGTATTCTCGATATCCTTGTTAGCTACCCAAAAGGGAAAAGATTGATATTTTTGTCAACACTCTTGTGCTTGAGTTGTATTATGATCTAAGGAAACAATTGTTCTCCTCTTTCAATGACATGGTTGAAAGTGCATATCGGATTGAGGATGTAGCTATAAGAAAAGGGGATATTGTTATTAATAAAGATGCTAAAGGCAATGGAAAAGACAAGAACAAACCTTGGAATAAAAATAGGTATGTTGTTAATGATGGGGTTGTTGACGCTCCTAAAGATAAAGAGCCTACTTTCAATCTCTCCAATGCTATCTATGCAGCAAAACAACAAGAAGCTGCCAATGCTCACAGTGCTCCTAAACCTCAATATGCAGATAAGCCTAAGAAGTCATTTCGAAAGCGAGTCTATACCAAGTTGGTAGAACCTTATGATGTGATCCTTAAGACTTTGGTTGATAATGGATATCTTACACTTCCTAATAAACCTGGTAACTGGGATCCGATCAATAGGCCTGATTGGTGGTGAGAAGATTCTTATTGTCATTATCATAGAAACAAGGGACATCTGACAAATAATTGTTTTAAGCTTAAGGATGATATTTAGGATCTTATTGAGAATGGCACAATCTCCACTGATGGCTTAACTGAAAATTCTGATCACACAGCTTTCAAAGATCCTCTATCTAAGCATGATAAGGGGGAAACCTCTCAAGCACATAAGAAGAATCATGATGCTAAGATCAATTACACGTATCCTTCTAATACACTTGTGATCAACATGGTAGAGCCCATTGAGAGTGTTTTAATGATGAGGTCTCAAGAGGATAACAAAGCCAATCATGGTAAGCCAAAGTTGGTCTTGCAAACACATGGTAGTTCATCTTCCCAAAGTGGGACACTGAATGCTGTTACTAGGGGGCAAGCCAAGATTGTCCTTAAAACTGTGCAAGATCCCAAGTAAGCTTTGCCTTCCAAACAAGCAGCTCCTTCAGCCACCCTTAGCTATGATCTTGTCCAACATTTGCAAAAGACACTAGCATAGATATCTATCCTTGAGTTGCTTCGGTTATCCCCTTCGCATAGAGAGATTCTTGATGAGGCTCTACGTACAACATGTGTTCCCAATGACATTGATCCAGATCAATTTTAGGCTATGGTCAACCACATTTCATCTCCACTATCTCTCTCCTTTTCTGCATAAGATGACATATCTATTGCTCACCCGCATAATCTAGCTTTACACATTGAAGTTCTAGTCTACAATACTCGAGTCCATTGAGTCCTGATAGATAATGGTGTAGGGTTAAATATTGTTTCTTTCGATGTCATACAACAATTGGGTTTGTCAAAATTTACTATGGATTCTAAGAAGAAGATTACTACAAAAGCTTACAATGAAGTGGAAAGATCTTCCAAGGGTCTTGTCACGCTACCTGTCCGAGTGGGCCCTGTCATGAAAGATATTAGCTTCCAAGTATTGGACATCCCACTCACATATAACATTCTTTTGGGTCGTCCTTGGATCCATGACATGCAGGTTGTTCCTTCCACTTATCATCAGTGTGTCAAATTTCTGTAGAATGGCACTGAAGTTGTGATTCCTGGAGACCATACTATTGCTATTAATGCTCTTGTTGTTGCTAAA
The DNA here is from genome assembly GCA_027943335.1 of Chamaecyparis obtusa. Lineage (NCBI taxonomy): Eukaryota > Viridiplantae > Streptophyta > Pinopsida > Cupressales > Cupressaceae > Chamaecyparis > Chamaecyparis obtusa. The sequence goes on from BSBK01002398.1 coordinate 1,384,737, forward strand.
AAATTTGTTCCTCACAATGAACCTTCTGTTGATGCTAGTACGTCTCTAGTTGTTGCTTAGAAAACACTTAAAATGATGAGCCTTGGCATGGGTGAATATACACTAGATTCCTTTGCCTCTATACCTATTTCTCCTAGGTCATATGGGAAACCTTCTGATCAGATGAAGCCTTCCACTTCTGCTATGATGATCTTTGATACTTTTGTTCCTTCATCAATTCCTTTAGAAGTAGAAAGAGAAGAACAAGTTGTTCAATAGTGGATCTATAGAGAAGATGAGATTAGTACGGCAAATGCCTTCCTTGATTATTCCAAAAATACTCCCATGCTCAGTAATTTAGACACAGATACAAATGAGTCACCACTACACACTATGGCTCAAATGGGAGATGATCTTCCTTCTACTTCACTTCTTTGGGGAGAAGAATGTATATCTACTAATGATATTGCTGAGGCCTCTATGTCTAGAACTTATGTGCCTAAAGAATCATTGCACTATGATAGACAACATCGCAATATTGCATGGCTGCAACAAAGAGGTGATCTCTCACATAATGACATGAGTATCTCTACTTCTCGGCATCTTAAGCCTCTTCCAGAAGATCCTCCCATGATAGATATGGATGTTGATGTGGTTCATACCTCTTGTAACCCACCTGATGTAGTTGATGAGTCTCATGTTGGGTCTGATGAGTTTATTCCCCGTATTGCCTTAGTCGACTACGTTGGTCCTTCTATGAAAACTCTAGATCTAGCTACTTTTGGAGCTTACCCTATAGGCTTGACCTCTCTTGTCACCAGAGATGATATCCCTCACATAAATGCTATTGAACTAGTCACTTCATTTCATCTCGCATCAACACCTGTTACTTCTTCCACCAGCGGACTAGCAATAAAAAGGACTGAATCAACAATCAAGTATCACAAGCATTGAATCAAAAGACAAGAGCAATGGTCAGATGGCGAAAACCACATTGTGGTGGTATTTGCACCTAAGAAAAGTAAAAATAAAAATTTGCTCCAAAATAATGATTATCAAATACAAGATGACAAGTTGATTCTCTACAAAAAAATGGTGCACTACTTCAAGCATGATCTCATATCTGTTACACTTCAGCCCATTCCTAGAGCTAAGAATAAAGTTTCTAATGCCTTGGTTACTTTGACATCCATCTTACAAATGAAAAAGCATAAATTTCACTTCAAGTTGCTAGTGGATGAATTATGCTATCCTGCTCACAAATCTTACAATCCTACCATCTTTTCATGTCTTCCACCTCATATTCCTCCTGAAAATCCACCACGCCATTCTTTCCGCCATCCCTTACACTTTGCCTTTGTCTCTAGTGACTTGTATAGGAAGGGTCTAGATGAAACTCTCCTTAAGTGTCTAGAAATAGAGGGGTTAGAAAAAGTGCTAGCTGAAATCCATGATGGCATATGTGGATCACATTCTAACGATCCTTCACTAGCTCAAACATTGCTTAGGGTTGGTTATTATTGGTTGAACTGGTTGAGACCTCCTATCATCACAGTTGTAGCATTTGGGCCTGGGGCCTATCAGTTCTCTACATCAGAGGAAGTAGATTCTGGATGTCCATTTCTGTCTGGGGCATTCTTTGTACATACTTTATGATCCTGAAAAAATTCCAAAAAAATTCATATATGATGCTGAAAAAATCCTAAAAAGCATAAAAAGTACTACAAAAAAAGAGCATCCTAGTGAAAACCTAGCAATAGGTGCTTTGATGTCTCACCAAAAAAATAAAAAAAATTGAAAAAATTGAAAAAATTGAAAAAGTGCCTTGGTGAAAACTTGGAAACAGGCGCCTTGGTAGCAAAAATACAAAAAAATTATAAAAAGTCCTGAAAAAATCTATCAAGTGGTGAAAACCTGGAAATAGGCACTACTTGAGACCCTCTGCACCTATGTCTATCAGTCTTGCATGGCGCTCCTTCGCTCCACTTCTTTCTTTGCCTCTCCTAGCCTAGAATTGACTCTTGTCTTAGTCTAGGGGGCATCCGTTGTTCTAGCTTATCTTGGGTCTCTTTGTGCATCTGGGTTTCTTAGGTACCTCACAAATGGTGTTTTTCAACACCCCCCAATTGTGTTTTTCAATACTACCCTAGCGTCGAGTGTTTCTTAAAACTTATCAAATGTCCTACCCATAGTCTAGATGATGCAATATTTCTCACTGGTAGATGCGATACTCAAAGCTTGACTCTATGACCTACACACACGCAATTGACTTGCTAAGACTTGCTTGGCTTTATTTTCTTTGTGTGCTATCTATGATGATTTCTTTGCTGAGTGTTCTCCCCCTATGATCATTTTCGATGATGCATAGCTAGAAGACTGAGGGAATGAGAACATGTTTTATTGCTTTTTCTGCTTGTTGGTATATTTTGTTGGTCCTAACTGTCATGAGCATTTATGCTGGTCTTACTTGACACTATGGATTGACAAGGTATTATCCTTGACTATTATGCGAGTGCATGCTTATAGTCATCTTGACTTTCATGTGTCTTGATACAAGCATAATCTCACCATATCAAACTTAGGTAATCTCACTGCACTAGTCATCTTGATCTACATGTCTCTGATGCCTAGGTGAGATTTCCACATTTCTATCTGATATAGATCATATTTAGATTCACATAGTTATGCTAGTGTGTATTGTATGATCCTACAATGCTACCAATAATGCTCAATGATGAATATTAGATGTCTATTGGCTTTGTAACCTTGCAAGTAAACCACTTTTCACAGTAGCTTGCATTCTTAGGTTCATGTTAGATTAGTCTTGCATCTTGCATATGGAGAGAGCTCTCTTTTCATCTTACGTGGACTTGTTAATCAACTGTGCTCCCCTTTCACTTCTTCTTGATCATGTCTTTCACTTCTTGTCTTTCATATCCCATCATTTTCTCTTCTTTTTGGGATCGAAACCAAAATCTGCGTTCACCTTTCTATTTCTTTCGTGCAGTTGGCTGACCTTTTGAGGCCTGATCCTTCGATCTTTGCTGGGACATTCTTCACCTCTTCATCCCCATCTCTTTCAAACTTCCACTCTTTCATTCACTTTCAAATCCCAAGTTCAAATCCCCCTCCGTGGTGTTTACGAGTTGAGGGACCGATAGGTTCATGCCCTGTGTCCCATGTGTGGGGGATATCTTCACTGCTTGATGGTTATTCTATTCTCTTTCTTTGATTATGATTTCTAGTGATTTGATCATGTCTCTCTTGCTTCTGCTTTCCCTCTACCTAGATTTCACTTTTGATCCTGAGGGGGCAGACATATCATATCTTATTGGCTATCTCTTTCCTAAGTGTTCAGTACTGTCACTACCAAGTTGACCATGTTACTATCTCACTGCACTTCATTCTTTGGAGTCAGATCGCTATCTGCTTGCCTTCTTGGCTATCTCTTGCCTTCTTGGCTGATCTATTCTTTGACATAATGTGTTCCCAGATTGATCACACATTAGTCAAAGAGGGAAAAATGTATACACCTAAAAATAGTCATCTAGACTATTAGCCCCTTTTGCTAAATCATAAATTGCTTATTCTTGATCAAATCCTAGTTCTATCATTTATTCGATTATTTTCTATGGGCTAACCATTTTATCCTAAGTTTTTATTTATTAAAAGGAATATTTCCTCCCCTTTTATTAAATAAAAAGCCCCCACTTTTCCTCTTATCCTAAGCTGCACAAATAAAGCATTATTCTTATTTTATAAAAAGAGAAAAACACTTTTTGTCTCATATGGACACAAAAGTCAACTCTTATTTTCTTATTGGAGGATATTTGTGCACATGGATTGATCCCTCTTCAAGCTCCACCCTTGATTAAGTCTTTTGCCTCTTAATCTCAATGGTCCATTTTCATCTCATTTCTTATAAAAGGAGAGCTCTCTCCTTCATTTTCATATATTAGGTTTTTATGCTAATGTTATGCTGCAAGTTTTCTAGGTCATCTTGGAGCTTTTTGAAGATTTGGAGCATTCTTGGCTTTTTCATCTACATGTTATCATAGTTTCATTTCTTGCATTATCATGGCATTCTTAGCTTAGATTTCCTTTATGCTTTAGATTAATCCATCTAGCTTAACTAGGAGGCTTTGTAATACTTGCATCTTTCATTTTCATAGCTTAGCTTGCATTTCCATTTCTAGCATAGCATTGCATTGCATTTTCATTCTTGATTCTTGAGGATATTGGCATTCTTGCCCTGTCTTCATTGAATCTCCCATTTCATGGTTTACTAGCAAGGTTATAGGCTAAATAGCTCTAGCAGAGAGCATTCTTAAAACCCTTGCACTCCATGCCTAGGGAGCTATGGATCGATTTTTGAGACCTCATTCTTGAGTGTTCTTGAATGTAATGATTTATAGAAGTGTGACACAATTATAGCACACATTAATAAGGTGTGATATACAACACAAAATGGAGATGTTATTATCATCATGAGTGATAAGCTTCTTAATAGCCTCAATAGCGGAAACACTATCAGGATTTGGGTTCTCTTGCACAAGCCAATTTTCCAATTTATCAAACTCATGAGAGAGCTTATCAACTTGCAAAGGAGGAAGTCTTAAGACTTCATCTTCATCATGGGAAGAGTAAGAAGAGTTACACTCCATGATAGGATTGGGATCTTGAGGGAAAATATTAGTATCATCATGGGTCCTAGGAATAAAAGAGGAATCATGATCAAAACAACCCATGAATCTATGACTTCTCCTAACGTGAATGCTAGATGTTGGACTTAGTGTAATAAAGCTCATAAAAGAGGAGATCAAAAAAGGAAACTTTAATGAGATCTATCCACACAATTATCAATGTAATAATTTTGTGTTGATACTCCAATAAAGAATTGAGTTTAATAGTAAAAAAACCTTGGAAATGTTTGTATTTTTAATTTAGGAAGTTATCTCTAGTGAACTCCTAACCAAGAGAAGGGTATAGGATAGTAGTATAATTAAAAGACTACAACATAGGTATGAAAGTGTTTTTAAAGTGCATTGATGTCCCAAAAAATGTGCTAATGTCTTGGGGTGAGGTGTAGTAGGACTCATGGAAACTAAGCATTCCCCACACCTTTTTAGGAAATTTTATTTGAGAAGAATGGTTCCAAGGGGTTTTCTTTGTATGCTTAGTATCTAAGTTGTGTAGTCCTCTGGTTACTTTTGAGATATCTATCTCCTCACATCCACTTTTTGGTATGTGTGTACTAATGCCTTAATTGCCAAATTTATATGATCTTGTGGATATATGTTCTTGGTTTTGGAGGTTGTGGGATGTGCCATCATACCAATTTCATCATCTCCTATCCATTTGTGAGTGTGAGTGGTTGTCAAATATAAAAACTCCTAACACATAGAGTTGACATAGTGACTTTGTCACATAATTATCGAATTCTTCCACTTGTACCACCATGCTTGATGCATTGGCAATGCATCTTGTAGACACGCAAAATTGGACAAAGTGCTTTTAAATTGCAAAAATCAATTAAATGACTCAAAATCATCAAAAAGCATTAAAAGGGATCAAATCAATTAAAAATGGACATAATTAAATAAAGTTGGACAAAATCAATTAAAGCAGAGGAAAAATCAAGTAATGAGGTTAAATAATTAAATGAAAGCTTAAAGGCGTGAAAAACACTACATAATTGATTTTAATCAATTAAGTGTATAGTTGTTTAAATCAAAAATCAAAATGAACCTATTACCCTTACATGGCTAAATTAAATTAATTAATTGAATTTAATAATTCTTAATTTCTTTCAACAAAGTTGAGCAACCAATGAAAATTGAGGACAAAAAGACATAAATCACTCAAACCTTTAAAGTGTCCAAAGCTTTGAGACCATTTAAAGGATTGTCCCCTCATTGTCCCCCCATTTATGAACAAAGCAAAGTATTTGACTCAACCAAGGGATAATCATGATTACTTCACTCCACCCCCTACCCTTGGGAAATTACTATAAATATAGAGCATTTTGAGAGCAATTATCATTTTAGAATTTCATTTGCAAAGCATTGTTACTATAGGCAATTGAGAGCATTATAAGAGCAATTAAGAGCATTTAGAGCAATTATCATTGTAATTTTGTCAATTTGAGTTAGATTAAGCATTGAATGAGCATTGTAGATGCATAGTAGAAGCATAATTTCTCATTTTAGAAGTGTCACTAGTGAGGATTTGAGTTGAGAGCTTCACTTACCACCTCTTTCTAGAGAACCATGAGATGTTATAGATTATAGTTTCAATTCTAATTAGATTTGCATTGTATTTAGTTTCAATTGTTGCTATTAGATCTTAATTTCATGAAGGTAATATTCATCATCACACAAATGACACCCACCATGGGGCTCTAAGCCTCATTTTATCATTTTCATCACCAATTGCATGCTTGTATTTTCTATTTTTCATGAATATCTTGCAGGAAATTGGTGAAGTCACGCTTACAGGAGATCTATTCACACCTGCGGTCATTTTACTGCCGCCTACAATCTTTGTACTGATGTCTGTTATCTGGAGGTTCATGCCTAGCACACGACTTTGATCTGGCATTAATTCCTACATAGTCACTTTCTTATCATAAGCTCACGCCTATGAGAGAAATGCACTCAGCCTTTGGATCTTAAAGTCATGCCTATGACTCAAGGAGTATCACTTTGATAAATTTTGTTGTCACCTAAGTTAAAGCTTTGCCTCACACTTTTCAATAATAATCACGCTTTGAATATTTCTAATTTCGCTTAGGATTACTAAAGTGTCACTTTGCAATAATCATTTTCTACAATTTTCAGTTCTGTTCATGGTTTGGAATAAACTATTCATGCCTATGTAATTTTCAGTATCACTTGTGGCACTGCAAAATGTCGCTTGCTATCAGTAAAATTATGCTTGCTAATAGTTTGTTCCTGCCTATTAGCTAGACAATGTCACCTGCTACCTATAGTCTTTATTTACTGTTTAATTGATTAAATCATCTATCTAACTTCTTGTTTGTGTGATTTAACAATAAATGAGAAACTACAGAAAGGTGCAGAAGCCTGAAAGTAGATTCAACCAAGAAGGAAAGACACTAGCAAGGAAGATCAAGAAAGAAAACATAACACACATCAAATCTGTCCTTGAGACTACACAAGATGAAGATAACGAGGTATTCTAGCACTACCTTAAAATTGTTGAAGCATACAAATCAAATTTTGTCTCTCTAAATTGGATTTTTAGTCCTTAGATCAAGTTTTCTTTGGAAATTTGCAAATAAGCTTTTAAAATTCATACATAAGAATTATTTCTTCAATTTTTTTTTTGGTTTCCCCTCATAGTGTTTGTTAGTGTTGACTAACTTTCTGGTGGATAAGCACATTTGGAGGAGACTATTGCTAAGGTGAGTGGAAAAAACAATGAAAAAACCTTTCAAAAATGCCCCTAGCTTAGGCTAGCTACAAAGGAAAGGTATTCTTCTATTCAAGCTTGCACTTGATTAAATTGTAGCATTATTTTTGAACATAGCGTAATTAAAATGGGAAATGAACCAAACAATTCAATTTTAAGAATCTCTTTGTTAAGAGATTGGGAAAGAACAAACTTGTGTTTGAGTGTTTGGAACAAAGAAAGACAATAGGGATATGCTCTTCACTTTTTAAGTGAATCAAACTCCCAAACTTGTTAGCCTAAGTTCACTTCTTGTTTTCAATATACATGCTAGCTAAAATAGAGATTTAGTGGGCTCGCCTCCTGAGTTTTCCTTAACGAGGCTGGTGAGAGAAACAACCCAAAGTGGGATACACTCACTTTTGCCGTGGGGATCCAACCCACTATAAAATGAAACACATACATCCTTAATGAGGTGTGTGACAAACAGATCTTGAATTATTTGAATTTCCTCTAGTAATCCTCATGGATTGTGCAAAATCATACCTTGGTGCGTATGGGAAACCCCTTAACATACTTGGGGGATGAAAATTTAAGATCTATTTGAACGGAATCCACAATAAATCCTTAATAAAATAGCAAGGCCACCTTTTAGAGCCATGTTTACAAGCCAAAATTGACTTTAGGTAGGCTCTTTGGAATTATTTCTTGTGTTATACTTGTGAAAAATGTTGGAGAATATACACGCTATAGTGTTTTTAGGGACATGATGACAAATTGATGTGTGTGTTGCTATTGTTTTTTTTAAATTTTCAAACAAAGAAATTTCAAAAGACTGATCTTAAATGTTTAAAAAATTTAAAATCTTACAACCTGATTAGAGAAGTGCCGCCTATGCACAAAATAACCCCGCCTATCAAAGGCTCAGTCATGCCTGTGATTTGTGTGAAAATGCGTAGACACAGTAAAGTCACGCTCAGAAAGTTTTGAAACATGCTTGGTAAAATAGGACAATCGCCTATCAATAGGAAAATGTCACCTGCATCCCTGTAGAGTGTCGCCTAATAATATACTAGTACACACGTATGCTAAATTCAATCATGCCTACGAATAATTTAGTGATGCCCAAAAATTTAAAAAGGTAAACAAAGAGTACTTGCAGGAGGGGTAAGAAAATTTTGATCATATATTTGGGTACCCTTTTCCGTGCTCTTACTTCTCCAACTTTTAGTTTGGTAAAAAATCCTATTCTATACCATTTTTGCAAATTTTACAAGGATTATATCATGGGTAATATTAACTCTTATTCTCCAAGGTTCATGCCTACTTTTACTAGATCTTACTACATCAAGAAAACCTTACAAGCCTCATAAGTACAACTTTTACTTCATAAGAGAAAGTGACAAAGCATCATTCGACAAAGAGGATAACGAAGTCCTTCAATGGCTTTAATATGATGAAGAAGATACCTCAAACATTCCCATGGAAAGAATCTATATCATCTTAAAATGGAAGCACTTCCATGTTAAGAGCATTTAGCCCTCTGAGTAAGTGGTTTAGGGTCATGTTAAGAACCTTGATTGGGTCTTTTCATGTATTTGGCTTTCTCCCCGCTTTCCACTTCTTCTTCGCACCTGATTTCTTCATTCTAGGTGAAATTCAGGTTAAGGTCTTAGGACTTTCCTGATTTTCCTTCTTCTACAGTTCTATTTTCTAGGTAGGATTTAGAAATGAGACCTCCTAGTCCATCATCACATCAAACAAAGGATTTTCTATTTGTTCCTGACACTGGGTCCTGATCAAACATCAATTTCCAAGTTTTTGGCACACCTGGAACTCCTGTTGTAGAATCTGGCAAAGTTAGGGTTTGAGGTCAAATTTGACCTCGACCCTGACTAGGTCAGGGTTGACCTCAACCTTGACCTCTTCTTGCCAGGATTTCAAAGTTTCATTTCCCGCTAATTTGGCTTTCGGGAAAGTTATTTCTCCACTTCTGAGCGGCTGTTTCCGGCTTTGAAACAGTAAATCCTTTAATGGTATTTAATCAAGGTATATTTTCTAAAGGTGAGGACCTAATTGGGATTTAATTCTCCAAGATGGCCAATCTAGAGGAGTGTGACCTAGTTCACTATAAAAGGAGGCCTTCCTCTCTCATTTTCATATCTCATCTCAAGTAATCAAGCTCTCAAATTCTCAAGTGCAAGCAAGTCTTCAAGCATTCAAGTGTTCAAGCATTCATCCATCAAGGAGTTCCATTGTTAGCTATTGAAGGATTCAATCTCCTTGGAGCCCCCTTGAAGATCCATCCTTCTCCATTCATTCAAACCTTCTCATATGCAAAGATCAAATCAAGATTGGTGTTGAAGATCAAAAAACCATTGATTGGAGACATCCCACATTCATTGAAATATTCTTACTTGTGGATTTGAGGATGCAAATCCTCTACAAGGACTTCAACATAAGCGAGGTGATTTGTTTCAATTACTTTGTTTATGCACAATATATTTCAATTCAAGGTTAATTCCTAAACTGGGGTTTGACCAAGGCAAACCCCCCATACAACCAAAAAACCCCATTTTATTGTAGGTACAGGTGCAAAATCTTAGATTTGAGAGTGAATTCGGATACCCTTTTTGACAATCTTTCAGGATCTGCGAACAGAATCAGAATTGGACTTCAAATAAATAATGTGGTCTTTGACCTTTTAAAAGGTCAAAGTCGATCTGTGTGAATTTGGAGAAAAGATTTCTGGGTTTTGTCCACCTCGGCATTTCTATTCTAGAACAAGTGACAAAATCTTCAAAAAGTTCATACATAAGCCAGAATTCAACATTTTCCAGATTTTCCCTAATTCAAGGTTAGTATTTGCACTTCAATTATTTCACATTTTAAGCTTAATCCAACTATAGGGAAGTATAGGATTTATTCTTTCTTTCATATTCTTCATAGATTGGTTCGATTGTGTATTAACCACTTGGTTGATCAAATTGGATCTCTCCTTTGGGAATTTGGATTTTGGAGTGAATCTTACATTTTCCCCACACACATTCACAAATAGTGGTAATTCCAAATTAGCACTATTCATTTTGGTGAACCTGACTAGCTTACTCTCTTTCTTTTTGGTGTTAGATTCCCTTTTATCTTGTTAGTATTTGATTTGTCCTTTGTGATTGATCTTGTATGCTAATTAAATTTCATATTCATGCATTATGTGTTCTTAGTTTAGTTCATGTGCATTATATTGGTTTATGAGCTTTACTACCACTAGTCCTACTTATAACATTCCAGTTAGAAGAAGTCATAGACTCATGGGTGCCTTTGAGCCTGAATCTTCTCCTTTCCTTAGGATCCCCAATGATAACTTGATTCTTCATGATTCTAATCCTACTATGGAGTAGAACTCTTCTCACTCATCTCATGATGAGGATGATGCTTTAAGGGTTCCTCCTGAACAAGTCCAAAAACTTTCCACTGAACTTGATAAAATGGGTAATTGGCTTCTTCAAGAAAACCATGGTCAAGATTCTATTCAAGCTATAGAGGCTCTTAAGAAAGTTCTCCATGATAGTGATCAAGGTGTTAACCTCTTGCTTGGTATTACTCATCTTGTGCATTCCAATGTTAAACCTTTAATTCAAGAGGCTCAAGATTTATGTTTCACTGCTCCTATCACTAGTGTTGAACCTTCTTCTAATCCTTTACCTAGTATTCCTATCTATACTCCTCCTTTGGTGACTATGACGGTTCCCTCTGTTCCTACGAGTGTTCATCCTATGTCCCTTCCTACATCACAACCTACATATTATAGTGTTCCTTTCACTTATTCCACTCTGCTTCCAACTGTAGTTCCTAGTGTTCCTCTAGTTGTGTCTTCTATTCCTACAGCTTCTTACACTTTACCTAGTGTGTCTAATGTTGCTACTCCTCCTATTTCCTCTACTGATTCCACCATCATTAGTTTGGCTCAAACCATATCATCCTTACAACAACAACTTGCTTCCTTAACTCAAAACAAGTTTAGTATTCCTACATGTGACATGGGAAGTCCTTTGTCCCGGGATATTATCCGAACTCTTGTTCCTCAGCAAGTCGATATGCCTCATCTTGAGAATTATAATGGAAAAGGAGATCATGTTCATCATGTTAAAACATTCCAAATCCTTTGTAGTGATTATGCTCATGACCATAGGATTTTAACCAAACTGTTTGCTCAAACCTTTCATGACAAGGCCTTACAATGGTATTGTTCCTTGCCTCCTTATTCAATTGATTCTTTTCCACAACTTGCTAATGCCTTTATTCAACAATTTCAAAACAATATTGGCCTGCAAGTGTCTTTGACTGATTTAATGCATTGTAAACAAAGTGCTAAAGAAAAGTTAACTGAATTTATTGGTAGATTTAAGCATTTGCATGCTCAGATTTCCTATCCTGTTCCTAATATTGATATTCAATGTATGTTTATTTCAAATTTGCAAAAGGATATTAGAGATAAGATTCTGCTCACTGAATTTACCTCTTTTCAACAACTTTGTGTAGCGCTTCATCATTATCAATTACAAGTGAGTCAATTTGAGAGCAATACTCCAATGGCTCATGTTCTAGTTGATAAGAGTGATGCTGCTCCTAATCCAAATAAGTTTCAAAAATTCAATAATTATGTCTAGATAAATAAACAAGTGAATGCAGCTACTAATTAGGTTGTTGTTGCATCTCATAATGCCACTTCTGCATCCACTGCTTTTTGATTAAATCGTACGTTTACTCCTCTTTCTAAAACTTTACATGCTATTATGAATAGGTTGTTAGCTGCTAATATGATTACTTTACCTCCTATTCGACCTCTTTTACCTACTACGATTGCATCTAAATCTTTTGATCACAATTCTTTTTGTTAATATCATCGTCAGAATGGTCATGATACTGAGAGATGTTATTCTTTAAAACATAAGGTCCAATATCTCATTGATGCTAAAGCTTTATCTGTTGATAATTTGGATAGTAGTGGGAATCAATCTGTCTCTCCTCCTAATCAGAACCTTCAAATCTATATGAATCCTTTACCTACGCATGATACTAATACTATTACTCAACCATCTGCTATGGAAATTGTATATGATTCAAAGATGGATGATCTTAATCATGTCGTTAATCAAGTGGATCATGTTGCTAAGTCTATATCTCCACCTCAACCTTCACCTCAAGTTCAATCTCAACCTCAAGTTAAACCTAAACCTAAAGTGAAACCTCAACCTAAACCTTGACAACAAATTAAGGATAAATGACCTCGAGAACTTTTGATTACCTTTGGTGACTCTGAGATTGTTAAGGCTCTTGATGGTCCCCTTTACATTGCTGCTAGGTTTAGATACCTACTCGTGGTTGTCTTGTTGATCCTACTTCCTTAGTCAATGTTATCACTGAAGAAAATATTTTTATGAAAATCTTACAACGTGACTGTTGCCCAAAAATTCCCTGTCTTTCTTTTTTGGGCCACGACCCTTTTTCCAAAAGAAATGCTCAAAGTGTCGAAAACCTAGTGTGTTTTCAACCTCCTCTCTACAGGCTCAGGACGTTTCTACCTTTTGGTGCAAAAATTTGGTGTGTTTTCGACCTCTCAGCTCTGAAAATTCTATGTGTTTTTGACCTCGGTTCGAAAACCTAGTGTGTTTTCAACCGCTCTGCACTTTACACTTCTTTGGCATCTACTTTTTTCCTAAGCGCACAACTCTGATGGGTGGGTCCCAGTGCCTAAAACCATGCCAGTGTAGCAAAAGATCCAATGGCTATCACATGATCACACAGGATCTCTTGATCCCATGAGAACACGCAACAGCCGTTGATGCCGTGTCTCTGATCGGCGGTCAATCGGTGTTTCACGGTTCGGTGGATGGTACCATTAGTGGTTCGGTGGTTAGCATCATGCGGTTTGTTGCATGATCACATGGGATCTCCTGAGCCCATGTGACCATGCAGAAAATTGTTAGCAGTTTTGGTGGGGGTGGCTCACGGTTTGATTGACAGTTTGTGGGGCACGAGATCTCTGTATTGGCACAAGTGCAAGGAGATCCGACGGTGGTCGTATGATCTCATGGGATCTTCTGATCCCATGCGATCATGCAACTGCCGTTGGATTCTTTGGTGCTTCCAGTTGGTTTTCATGGGTCCGGTTGGGCCACGTGGTGTTCGGTGGTGGATCTTATGGGGCCGGACTTTGTTGGCGGTGGTTTAGCGGGGGCCTTCCTTTTCTTCTAACTTGGCAATGCCCATAGGGTTTTCTTTGTTTGCTGAGCTGGTGGATACGATTTAGTGAGGCTTCCAGACTTGGAAAAGAGTAGTTTCACAGAGGCAGTTTTCAAAGGGACATCGCGTGATCGCATGAAGGCCTTTCAGTTCATGCGATCATGCGACTGCTGACTTTTCAAGGCCGTGTGGTCAGCCCCAGTTCAGCCGTGTGGCAAGGCATTTTGCATGGTGGATCTTGTGGGCCCGAGCATTTTTGAGGAGCGGTGGAATTTTCAAAGAGATGTCGCATAATCGCATGAAGGCCTTTCAGCCCATGCGATCATGCGACCACTATTTTTTCCAGGCCATGTGGTTGGCTCCTATTGTGACACGTGGCGTGGTTTGGCAAGTCTAATATTTGGCAGGTCCTGAGTGATGCTTATGTGGCAGAGGAAAGGTTTAAAAGAGCTTGTCACATGATCGCATGGGCCTTCCTAGCCGCATGCAATCATGCAACCAGTGACTTTTCCAAGGCAGCGCGGCCTATTTTTGGTGGGTTTTCTTCTGAGAGAGATATTGCAGGCAGTGAGTAGCTGAGAAATTGATGATATTTTCTAGAGGTGGTTACAGTTGAATGTTTATTTGTAGAGATCTTTTAGGCAGCTATTTCTTGATCTTTTCCAGTATCTGATCGAATTTGAAAATTCATGGCAGAGTCCAGCTTGCAAAGAGGTAGATGGATGAGGTTTTTGTCCTGGTAGGTTGATAAATTCAGGGATGGACATGCAAAGAGGAAAATATTTGATTGGCCTTGATATTCACATAACACATTTATGATCAGATTGTGACTATTTTAGGGATGATTATTATAATGCAGATCTATGTAGCCCTAATTTGGAGATTTTTTGATTCTTGCCTGCATGCAGAGATGTATATATTCTTTTTTGGAGCCAGTAGTGCTCAGAATTCACATTTTGTAGAAAGAGAAAGTCTTTCCTTGGAGAACTATCTGTAGCATTTTTTGCTCTCTAGTTTTTCATATCTTGTAAATTCCCATTGATAATACAAGCATTGCAGAGGCATTTTTGTGACAATCTTTCATGTCCTTGTGTCTTCCCTACTTGCATTATCTCTTATTGGATTGAGGTTTATGGATGCATGTTTTCAATGATGTCTTAGTTCCCCTGATTTCTCTTACTTTTTGTAACTATGTGTGTTATTGTGTTGATCCGATTTAGATGCTCTGTGGGTATATTTCAGCCCCTGACAGTCTTGTCTCAATCCTACACTGAGTTATAGGAGGGAATGTTTGTTTGCAGGTCATGGATTGATGTCTAATCCTGAGAGTCTTGTTGTTGTGAAAGAATATTTCTCTTTCCATGAACATCCTCTTTTGTTTGTAGACCCTTCCATGAAACACTTATGCAGGCCTATTCAATAAGTTGTGATCTCCCAGAACTAAGCCTCTCATTGGTTTCATTCCTCTATATTGAGATCCAAACCCTAGTTTTGGTGCATCACCTAGTAGGATAGATTTACTTCCTACCATTTCCCTTTCATGCATTCCTTCTATCCCTTTTCCCCTCAAGTTTACTTTCTTGTTTAAGAGAACATCAGGGTGATTATCCAAGAGGAACCAGCCTAGAATCTGGAGGTCTCATCTTGGTTAGCAAAAGGTCCCACAACCTTGAGATGATTCCCTTGTTATACTGAGTTATCAAGACTACGAGAGCTTGAACTAAGGGTGCAAATTCAGTGTATAATAGTGACTTCTATGATACATCAGATGTGTGGATTCAAACTTGTAATGGTTTTCTTTATCCCTCATTTGGTTCTATTACTTTACCAGTTGAACTTTTTGGAAAACTTCTAAACACTACCTTTGTTGTGGTTCCTACTTCTAATCAATTTCAAGTTAAGCTAGGTTTGCCTTGGTTGAATGCCATGCATGTTGTTGCTTCACCTATACATAAGTGTCTTAAGTTCATTCATGATAGAAAAGTGAAGATGATCAATCATAGTCTATATCAACCTTCTAGGCCTAGAGATTGTGCTGCTCTAGATTTCTTTTGGCCTTCATTACCTAATTCATGTCCTCCTCGCCCTGATAATCTTTTTCAATCATATCAAGCCTATAAGCATCATAAGATTCTTCAATTAAGGATACCTCCTATGGATCTTAATCATGGTCTTTTACCTACACCTTCCATACCTCCTTCAACTATGGCTTCTTGTTCTGTTAATCAAGTTCCTCCTTCTAAATCTATCAAAGATCCTGTGATTGCTCCTCCTATGGTTGATAATCCTATTGATCTTCCTAAAGAACCTGTGAAGGATTGTGTGATTGTTCCTCCTAGTTCTCAACCTATTTCAAATAAATCAAAATGTAACCGATCTACTAATGAATGTTGTAAAAAATGTCATGCTCATGCTAAAGCTAAAAGATCTCTACTTTCTACGGATACACCTATGCATAATGTTGTTACTAATAATGATGTTCACATACATGATTATGATGATTCTATTCATATCTTAGATCCTATTTTGATTAATTTGGATGATGAAGATACTCTTGATGATACTGATAATGTTACTGATGAATATGAGACTATTGACATTGACATTGATTTGCCAAATATGCTTTCATCTCAATTAACTCTTACACCTAGTATTGAACATAGTGATTCTCAAGAGGATCCTTGTTTGGAACTGGATATCATTCCTACTATATTGGATATAGTCCCTCTTGTGAGTTACCCACCTACCCTAAATGATATACAATGAGATGGGGAAAGTAGGCAGCACGCTTGATTGGCTTGTCCTTTTTGGTAGCTTTGTTGTGTGTTTTCTTGCTATACTGTGCTTCTCCCATAATGTATTTGCTAAATGTTGTTAGATTCTTTTATATGATCCTTGTTACTTAGTTGGTACAAGGTGATGAAGGAATCAAAACTATTGTTCAAATTCTTCTATATGTATCTCTATTCTTCTATGCATTGTTCAATGTTATGTTGTAACTGTGCTATTGTTCATAAATTTTTCCTTGTGTAATCTTCTTGGATTTGAGATATGGTAGCACTAATTCTTTTTGGTCTCCATGTCATGGTCTGAAAAGATTCTCCTTCATATATCTTATATAATTTCCTCTTTTGTGTTTGTAGTTCTACTTCCTTTGGGGAATGATGTCAATTCATTTGCAATAATATCATATATATATTATCTTATGATCATACTGACCCCATGGTAGGTAGATCCCTTCCATGTTCTCTGTATGTTTTTGTGATATTTCCCTTGATTTGTCTTCGTCTGGAGGCATCTCGATGTGGAAACCTAATTAGTCGAGTTGTTTATGTTTTCGTTAAAGCCATTACTCTTGTTAAAGTGTCAGCAATGACTTTAATGTGGGGGCATATGCTCTGCTCACTTTTTACACACACACACTTATGAAAAAATTCAAAACATGCTAAATCTTCTAAAGGTAATGCACATAAGTTGCTAAATCCTGAGGAAGACACACACTTTAAATTTACTTTTCAATCTTTCTTTTTGGATTAATAACTAATCCTTAAAGTATGGATTTATATTAGGATCTCTTGATCCCTCCAGTTTCAAATACACATATATTGTGATCCCTTAAGGTTGGAAGTATCCTTAAGACTAGATCTCTTTTGTTTTTTATTCTTATGGAATAGGATATTCCTAAGGATAAATCATTGATGGGTTGACTAGTGAGTAGCCACATTCACTAGGCGGTTCAATTCCATCTTTCCGATTGCACCTTTTTACTGTGTGGTTCACAATGGGACATAAGTTCTCATTGGGCAAGCTAATCACACTTTTTCTTTCTCTCTTATATGTGATTTAAGAGTCAATGAAGACTTGAGTCCCTAGGGGCTTGGGATTTCTCTTTGTCCCTTAGATTACGATAAGATTATCTTGTTATTTTTATCTCCTTTACCAAGAGTTTGCATTGAGTCCATACTCTTGCTAAAGTGGGGGCTTAATGTATCATCTTAAAATGGAAGAACTTCCATGTTAAGAGCATTTAGCCCTTTGAGTAAGTGGTTTTGGGTCATGTTAAGTGCCTTGATTGGGTCTTTGCATGTATTTAGCTTTCTCCCCGCTTTCCACTTCTTCTCCGCACTTGATTTCTTCATTCTAGGTGAAATTAGGTTTAAGGTCTTAAGGAATTTCCTAATTTTCCTTCTTCTATGGTTCTATTTTCTAGGTAGGATTTAGAAATGAGACCTCCTAGTCCATCATCACATCAAACAGAGGATTTTCTATTTGTTCCTGACACTGGGTCCTGATCAGACATCAATTTCCAAGTTTCTAGCACCCTTGGAACTCCTGTTGCAGAATCTGGCAAAGTTAGGGTTTGAGGTCAAAGTTGACCTCAACCTTGACCAGGTCAGGGTCGACCTCGACCTTGACCTCTTCCCACTAGGATTTCAAAGTTTCATTTCCCGCTAATTTGGCTTTCAGGAAAGTTATTTCTCCACTTCCGGGTCGACTATTTTGGGCTCCGAAATGGTAAATCCTTTAATGGTATTTAATCAAGGTATATTTTCTAAAGGTGAGGACCTAATTGGGATTTAATTCTCCAAGGTGGCCCATCTATAGGAGTGTGCCCTAGTTCACTATAAAAGGAGGCATTCCTCTCTCATTTTCATATCTCATCTCAAGCAATCAAGGTCTCAAACTCTCAAGTGCAAGCAAGTCTTCAAGCATTCAAGTGTTCAAGCATTCATCCATCAAGGAGTTCCATTGTTAGCTATTGAAGGATTCAATCTCCTTGGAGCCCCCTTGAAGATCCATCCTTCTCCATTCATTCAAACCTTCTCATATGCAAAGATCAAATCAAGATTGGTGTTGAAGATCAAAATACCATTGATTGGAGACATCCTACATTCATTGAAGTATTCTTACTTGTGGATTTGAGGATTCAAATCCTCTACAAGGACTTCAACATAAGCGAGGTGATTTGTTTCAATTACTTTGTTTATGCACAATATATTTCAATTCAAGGTTAATTCCTAAACTAGGGTTTGACCAAGGCAAACCCCCCATACAACCCAAAACCCTCATTTTCTTGCAGGTACAGGTTCAAAATCTTAGATCTGAGAGTGAATTCGGATACCCTTTTTAGAAATCTTTCAGGATCTATGAATAGAATCAGAATCAGACTTCAAATAAATAATGTGGTCTTTGACCTTTTAAAAGGTCAAAGTCGACCTATGTGAATTTGGAGAAAATATTTCTGAGTTTTGTCCACCTCGGCATTTCCAGTCTAGAACAAGTGATGGAATCTTTAGAAAGTTCATACAGAAGCCAAAATTTAGCATTTTCCAGATCTGCCCTAATTCAAGGTTAGTATTTGCACTTCAATTATTTCAGATTTTAAGCTTAATCCAACTACATGGAAGTATAGGATTTATTCTTTCTTTCATATTCTTCATAGATTGATTCGATTGTGTATTAACCACTTGGTTGATCAAATTGGATCTCTCCTTTGGGAATTTGGATTTTGGAGTGAATCTTATATTTTCCCCACACACATACATAAATAGTGGTGATTCCAAATTACCACTATTCAGAATCCAACATGTTAAAATACAAATCGAGCAATATGGGAAAGGGTTTGAGATAATGTAGAAGATGGGATACAAGGGAAGAGGACCCTTAGGCCAAAGGAATAGAGGCTTACTAGAACCCATTGAACCTACTTGGAGGGAAAAACAAGAAAGATCTAGAGTAGGTTACCAATACAAAGGTGAAAGCTCCAGCCCAATGCAAGATTTCTATCCTCAAGTAAATGCCTTAGAATCCGATGGAGATAGTGATGACTCCTAGGATTATGAGTGGGACATCCTATTTGATGAATCATGTCAAGATAAAGAAGTAGTCACAATACATATGTATGCAAAGATCCCAAGGCAAGAAACTCAAGTCAATGAAGAGCCTAATATACAAGGTCTTAACATAGAACAAGCACATACAAGTCTGCCATGGATAGATACATTTTGGATGCCTTCAAAGGAGGGAGATTCAAATGTTAGTTTTAATCCACTCGTGGCTTTTCCCACGCTATTTCCCATAGAAGTTGACAAGGACTCAAGTGAAGGGGATTTCGACCCTTCTTCCATGGACCATCTTGAGGAAGCACACACTATAGATCTAAATGATACAATGTACAAACCGTCAAATGAAGTCATGTCCATAAACCAAATTGATGAAAAATTTCCCAATGAAACCTTATCCTTAATAAATCCCCATCTTATTGATTGGGACCAAACCGAGCCAAGTGACCTGCTTTACTTCCCAAATGACCAAGCAGAAAACCAATACCTTAATGCGGTTGAGCCCTCTTTCACCAAAGAATTCGAACCAAACATGATAGAAGTAGCGGGGGTTCAATCTCTTAGTCAAAAGCAAAAAATGAAAAAAATAAGAAAAAGAAAAGTTCTAATGTTGAAAACCATTATGTGGCAGCATTAGAACCCAAAAAAATAAATATAAAAGATGTTTCCTTTGGTGAAAACCCAATTGTGGCATCAAAGGAAGAGAGATTGGATACTCTACCAGAGCATGCAGAAGAAAGGTCGCCTATACTCATAGAGCTGACAAAAAAGGTTAATATTGGTACGGAAGTGGATCCAAAATTTATACACTTGGTAGCATCACTCACACCTTTAGAAAGAGAGGACTTCATCAAATTTTTCCAAGAGCAACAAGTAAACTTTGCATGGTCATATGCCGACATGCCCGAGTTAGATCCTGACTTTATAATGCATCATCTAAATGTTAGGCCAAGGGTTAAGCCCATTAAGAAAAAGTTGAGGAAGATGCACGCACACATAGCTCTTTTAGTCAAGGTGAAGTTAGAAAAATTGTTGAAAGTGGGATTCATAAGGGCAATAGCTTATGCCAAATGGATATCTAACATTGTACCAGTCACAAAACATGACAAATCCATTCGAGTATGCATGGATTTTTGAGATCTCAATCTTGCTTGTCCTAAGGATGATTTCCCACTTTCGAGCATTGATGTAATAGTTGACTTGACAGTGGGTCATTCCATGTACTCCCTAATGGATGGTTTCAATGGGTATAATTAGATAATAATTGCACCTGAAGACCAGGAGAAAACTGCCTTTACTTGCCCTTGGAGCACTTTTTGTTGGAATGTCATGCCCTTTAGCCTTAAAAATGCCAGAGCCACATATCAAAGGGCCATGACAACTATCTTCCACGACATGATGCATACATTTTTAGAAGATTATGTGGACGATATATTGGCAAAATCCCATAAAAGAGAAGAACACCTCCAAATTTTGAAAAAGATATTCATTAAGTTGGAGCAATTCAAAGTCAGATTAAACCCAAAGAAATGTGCCTTTGGTGTCCAATCCGGCAAGTTGTTAGGCTATATAGTTTTCGCCAAAGGAATTGAAGTGGACCCGAAGAAAGTACAAGCCATAATGGATATGGATATGGAGATACAATCCATAAGAAGGTTTATTTCTCAATTGGCTGAAAAATGTCATTCCTTCACCAGGTTGCTACATAAGGATACTATATTCATGTGGGATGCTGAATGTGGTCAAGCTTTCACATTGTTGAAGACCTACTTGATAAATCCGCCTATTCTCATGCCACCAATCAAGGGAAAAGCATTGCTTTTATACATATCTACTACTGAAAGATCCCTAGGAGTACTTTTGGTGCAAGAGGATGAACAAGGGAAGGAAAGAGCTATCTACTATCTGAGTAGGACATTGATCAAATATGAACTTAACTACACCATCATGGAAAGAGCTTGCCTAGCAGTTGTGTTCACATCTCAAAAGTTGAGACATTATATGTTGATGCATAAGGTCAAGCTAATTGCCAAAATTGATCCTCTCAAGTATTTGTTAAGTAAAAATGCCTTAACAGGTAGGATAGCCAAGTGGGTTATGATATTGAGTGAATTCGACATTGAGTATGTTGATAGAAAGGTAATAAAAGGGCAAGTGATAGCAGATCACTTAGCTGAAAACCCCATGACTTTGACACAAACTATCCAAGTGGAATTTCCAGATTCCGCGATTGTAAACATAGAAGCAAAAATGTGGAAGTTATACTTTGATGCCTCCTATACTCAAGGAGGTTCCGGGGCCAGCATACTATTGGTCACTCCTTAAGGTTACACCATTACTAAGTCCTACAAGCTCTTGTTTCCATGCACAAATAATATAGCAGAATATGAGGCACTAGTCATAGGCATCAAAATGGCCTTAGAGTGGAACATCAAGGAGCTACAAATTTATGGAGATTCTCAACTCATCATCAATCAAGTCAACAATGAATATAACACTAAAGATGAAAAGTTGATGCCATATAAGACCATGATTGATGGATGGAAGAAGTACTTTGCCTTGATCACTTTTGAGCAGATTCCTAGAGAGAAAAATAGAGCAGCGGACACCATGGCCACCTTGGCTTCCTTATTACAAAAACCTGATCAAAATGAGAAGTACGAGTTCTTGGTGGAAGAGTTGGTGAAACCGGCATTCAACCTTCCTGAAATCCAAATTGTTTCCCTATTACATGGACATGACTCCCCTTGGTACAACCCTATATATGCATATCTCAAAGACCAAGTGCTACCCTTAGACCAAACCCGAGCTCAAAAATGAAACTTTATACACCAATCATCCCGTTACATAATCCTCTCAGAAACATTGTATCGTAAGGGTCTCGATAGGATGTTACTTAGGTGTCTAGAAGAAGAAGAGTTGAGATTAGCTTTGCATGAGGTTCATGAAGGCATTTGTGAGTCACATGCAAGCGGGTTAAATCTAGCTAAGAAAATCCTTCGCTTAGGGTATTTCTGGAAGACATTAGAAAAAGATGCTTGCCATTTTGTTCGCATATGCAGAAAATGTCAATATCATGGTGACATGATACATGCACTGGTGTAGGAATTATACCCCTTTATTACACCTTGGCCTTTCTATCAATGGGAGTTTGATCTAATTGGTGTCATATACCCAGCTTCTTCAAATGGACACAAATATATCATAACAACAATAAAATATTTCAGTAAGTGGGTCGAAGTGGTTCCTTTGATCATGGCCACGGGTAAGGAAATTTCCATGTTCATCTTGAACCACATCATTTGCAGATATGGCATTCCTCACGCCATCATAACAGATAATGGAAAACAATTTAAAAACAAGGACGTGGATGAACTTTGTGCTACATTTCATATCACTCACCACTCCTCATCAATATATTACCCTCAAGGAAATGGGCAAGCTAAAGCCACGAACAAGAATATCTTGAAAATCTTGAAGAGGTCAGTCAATAAATAGGAAGGGATTGGCATGTACAAATTAATCTAGCATTATGGGCCTATAGAATGAGCATTCGAACACCTACGGGAGCCACACCATTTTCCTTAGTCTATGGTGTCGAAGCAGTTCTACCATTAGAGGTTGAAATCCCGTCTCTGCAAGTTTCATTACAAGGATTGATCATAGATGAGGACTATAGAGTCGCTAGAATTCAATAATTGGAGTTACTTGAAGAACACCAAACTCAAGCTTATGAGCACCTGAAAGTGTACCAAAATAGAATCTCGAGGAACTATAATAAACATATCAAACCGAGAGTCTTTCAGGTAGGAGACTTAGTGTTGAGAGAGAACCCAAAGAATTAGGTTGAAAGAGAGAAGAAAGGAAAATGGGAGGCTAATTGGCTTGGCCCATTCATCATAGTGTCGTCATTTGGCACAAGAACCTATAAGTTATTAGATTGTGAAGGAGAGGAACTCCAAGAACCCATCAACAACATTCATCTCAAAAGGTTCTACACATAAGGGAGATGAAAGAGTATAAAGAGTATCAGATGAGGAGCATCATATTTATTGCACATAGTTAAAGAGATCTTGAAAAATACAAAAAAAAATTGAAAAGAAAAATACAAAAAAAATTTGAAAAAGACAAAAATATGAAAAAAAAAAGAGAAAAAAGAAAAAAAGTGCCTTGGTGAAAACCTAGCAATAGGCGCCTTGGTAGCAAAAAAAAAAGAGAAAAAGATCCAGAAGGTGAAAACTTGGTAAACAAGCACCTTTTGTTCCCTTAAGTTTGTCTTTCCTAGTCACATATGTCCATATTGCATTTCCAACATCCCATTTGTACAACTGCCATTGCATCTGTCATTTGTACATAGTCATAATAAAGCCATTCAGTCACATTGTTGCATTGCCTATTCACCCTAAGTTTGTTGACCGATCACATTTATCACTTGGGGGCAGAAGCAGATTGAAAATTTGGTACCAAATGGATTCAATAAGTGCTACAATCAGCCACGTCAGAGAGAGATTTATCAGAGTTTTAGAAAAGTGGAAAGTTATTAAACCTTTGATGGACATCATTGGTCAAACCCTAAGTATTCGATCCTACAACATGATCCTTGAGCCTTCATTGACTTTATAAATCAGGATTAAAAATTGAGAAAAACACCTTAAAGATCAAAATACTTGGAAATACTTTTTGAAAATAAAGAAACATTGCAAAAGACTAGAAATTTTCTTTTTCATAAATCTGAAGGAAATTGACTTTTTATCATATCTCTTGAGCTATTCGATGATGTTTCAACTAGATTAGCCATGATAAAGATGTGATGTTTTATTGCCTTTGAGTGATTGTTTGGAGGAAGATTCATCAACTTATGAGAGTTCATCTAACGACATGGTCATCAAAGAACCATTGAGGACTATCTCATAAGAGGATGGATTGACCTTTTCTTGTTTATGCAAATGAATCCCTTGGCTATTTAGATCTTCTATATCTTAATACCAAAAATCCACTTGCAACATTGAATCCATTGACACCGGTATTAAGACTCCCATAGTTTGGTCATCCAACTAGTGAGGGTTGTACTTGGTTCAAAGAGGAGTTTACCAAAAAGCGATAAAAAGTGGTATTCATATCATCATGATGTGGTTAGTGATGATTGTACTAGCTTTTTGGTCCCGAACTGCTCAATGATGAAAATTTATCCTCATGGCATTTATTTGCTAAAAGCTAGTGACACTTAGGTTGCATTGCATTATCATGTTAGATTAATTGCATAATCATGTTAGATTAAATGCATTTGTTTTTGGTTAATTTTCCAAGGGCAAAAGGGGGTACATCAATAATCTTGGTTAGTCAAAACATTAATGAATTGAGGGATTCCATCAAATGTAATACTCTTGATCAATCAAAACTACAAAGAAAATGAGATTGTTTTTTGCATTTATGCATAGCATTAATCATTAATCATTATCCATATACCAGAAAAAGAGGAAAAAATGTCCATACATCATTTGCATACATGTAGTGAAGGATAGAATTGCATACATTGAAAAATTCAAAAACATAAGGGCATTTCCACATGCATTTCCATAAAACATTTTACATTCATACATTGAGAAAAGAGAAAACCATGTCATAAATCCATACATCATTGCATCATTTATCTATATCATAAAATAAGATAACTGCATCCATAGCATAAATCAAAGTAAATGCATAAACACATCATATAGCTACATAAAAGATAAATCTCATAAACAACTCATCAAGGAGAATCAAGGAGTATATCATTATATATCATCAAAAAAGTGTCCATCAATGATCCATCAACTCAGTATATCAAGATACAATGTCATACAAAAGAGGTACATCAAATGGTCCAATCCAAAACATGACATGTGATACAAGTACATCAGCCATGAGTGAATCTATCATCAAAGCAATCAAGAGCCTGTAGCACTAGATCCATCTAGACCTCTACCATCCGGTGGGGGAGGATCTTGAGAAGTACTCGCTCCACTCTATCTCTGCACTACAACTGACATAAACTATGGCATCAAGGTGGCAACCTGATCTAAATGCCCAACAACACTAGACATATCTGTCCTCAAAGACTAAACCTCTTGTACTACAACACCTATAGTAGGAGCATCCTATGAACCCTGCCCATGATCTTGTGGCTGTTGATCCTGTATAGGCACCTGTTGTGTCGAAACCTAACCTAGTTGTGCTGCATCATCATCCTACTAATCCAATGCTACTCTCTGCAACTGAACCAAAGGATCCAATCCACTAGGAATCTACCTAGCCACATCAACATGAGCCTGTCTCTGATGTCTATGAACTCTCTACTATCTATCTGCTCTAGGTTGTCTATCAAGTGCATCATCCTGACCTCTAGCACAATCTCTATCCCTCACATGACCATGTCTCACCTGTCCTCTACCAACAATAACAAGAGGATCTCTCTACCCTCCTTGTCCCCTCTGTCTACCCCCACCACCTCCACCACCACCTCCACCACCCCGACCCAGGATAGGCTTTGCTGGATCAGTGAACTGAGTAAACTTGTTATGAGCCCACCAATCAGCAAACTTGCAAGACATACTTGCATCAACTACACCAGAAAGTAGCTCCCATTTGCAATAAGCCATACTAGCAATTTGATCTAAGGCAAACTCAAAATCAATAAGAGGACCCCACATAGATCTCTCTGCCTGTACCCGAGCATACAATGTTGTACCCTATGGCATATCTTGTGTGTGACCATACTATCTATAAACTCTACCAAAGCAAAAGTGCTTAATAGTGGTTGTAGTATGACCAATCATCCAACGAGGGGAAAACATATATGGCATCTCATCATCATCCTCCCTCCGCAAATCGCAACCCTTGTATGGTCTCCATAAAACTTGATCTAGATCATCAATATGTCATTGCCAGAAGTCCAAATGACCCAAATGATGCTATATAACCATCCTAGTGATCGTATCACCATCATCAATAGAATTGTCCCCGAACACTCATCAACAAACAATAGAATCATAAATAGAATCATAGTACACTACCTCTCCCCTGCATGGGATCCATAGTAATCGATACATGTCCTCAAGCATGATCCTCATCTCTCCATATGGAAAATGAAATGTGTTGTGGTCGAAGTGCCATCGCTTTGCCACTGCAGTCAATAAACCATGGTTCAGCTAAAACTATGGTAGATCAAGGAGAAAACTCAAACCACACAACTCAATAACGTAGAACTCAGCATCTGTAAGAGTTTGGCCCAAATCAATGACCCAAGAAGCTACTTCCTGGATGTATAAAGTAGGGAAGTTTTCTTGTTGGCAAAGAAAAAGGAATCATATCAGTATATCATATCAAGGAATTATCTCAAGTTAATCAAGTTTTTCAAAGTATCAAGCAATCACACCAAGTACCATTTGTTCTTTTCTTTGTGTCTTGAGAACGAAGCAACAGTATCAAATCATATCAGTTTTCACACTGATTGATTTATCCTATCAGTATCCTATCCTAATCAGATTGACACATCACATTCATTGGTAACACTATACTAATATCCTAATCCATTTGTTTTGTTGAAAGTAATAGACCTACTCTAATCATTCGACTTAAGCATCGAAAGTCATCACATTTTTTCATCAGACACAATCAAGTACAAGTGTGAAAAAAGTACATAATTTTTTTTTCAAAAGTCTGCAAGCGTGATTTTCCTCCTAAGAGACAACAAAAAGTTGTGAAGCGACATTATTCTGGTGTTAGGCGATAGTTCTTATGCTACGCAACACTGAATCATGCTAGGCGACAACAAAAGGTGGCCTAGGCAACATTAAATTTGCTAGGGTTTCCTAAGCGATAGTGTATATGAAACAGGGCATTTTGACATAGTTGTATGCCGGAGTATCCTATTGCTAGGTGAGGTTGAAAGTTTTCTAGGTGGCATTAAACTACACGGAAGCGTGAAAGGAAAGTGCAGATGCGACAGTTAAAGGGTCTAAGCGACTAGGGAAAAATTTCTAGGCGTGAATTTGCAGATTCAACGCAATGATGGAATAAGAAATTGCAATAAATGCTAATAAATGAGTAATAAATGCCAAATAGAGGTTAGAAATAACTTATTGGAGGTCCATACTCAGGTGGCCTCGCATATCTCTGACACCTCTCAAATCGATGCTCTTGAATAGGGACAACCATCTCAAAATTCACCGTAGGATTAGAGCAAAATCACCAAAGAGACAAGTAAAAATGAATAGTAAAACAAGGTTTTTCAACCTATTTAAGCTATTTTGACCTAATTTTGGAGGTGAAAATTAGCTTAGACCTATATATTGACCTATCAAACTCACCGGGGCATCCTTTAACACATCACATATCATCAAATTGTCAAAAATGAAAACATATTCAATGAATCAAACATCAACAAAATTTTCAAATCAAGAAATTAATATGTTTTAATTTCTAAGGGGGCATCAGGGTATCAAATTGAAATTGAAATCAAACATCATGAAATCAGTGGGGCATCACAATTTTTTTTTGTATCAGCAATCAATATCATATCATATCGTATCAGGGGCAACAATCAATTAGTATTAGAGGCATATTAGAGAATCAACTCAATTAGGACCTAGAAAGCAATTAGGATCAAAAGAATCTTTGAATCAATGTTCTTCGCACATCAATTCAAAGAGGGGCATTTGTAGACACACAAAATTGGACAAAGTGCTTTTAAATTGCAAAAATCAATTAAATGGCTCAAAATCATCAAAATGCATTAAAAGGGATCAAATCAATTAAAAATGGACATAATTAAATAAAGTTGGACAAAATCAATTAAAGAAAAGGAAAAATCAAATAATGAGGTTAAATAATTAAATGAAAGCTTAAAGGGGTGAAAAACACTACATAATTGATTTTAATCAATCAAGTGTATAGTTGTTTAAGTCAAAAATCAAAATGAACCTATTACCCTTACATGGCTAAATTTAATTAATTAATTGAATTTAATAATTCCTAATTTCTTTCAAAAAAGTTGAGAAGCCAATGAAAATTGAGGACAAAAAGACATAAATCACTCAAATCTTTAATGTGTCCAAAGCTTTGAGACCATTTAAAGGATTGTCCCCTCATTGTCCCCCCATTTATGAACAAAGCAAAGTATTTGACTCAACCAAGGGATAATCATGATTACTTCACTCCACCCCTACCCTTGGGAAATTACTATAAATATAGAGCATTTTGAGAGCAATTATCATCTTAGAATTTCATTTGCAAAGCATTGTTACTATAGGCAATTGAGAGCATTCTAAGAGCATTCTAAGAGCAATTAAGAGCATTTAGAGCAATTATCATTGTAATTTTGTCAATTTGAGTTAGATTAAGCATTGAATGAGCATTGTAGAAGCATAATTTCTCATTTTAGAAGTGTCACTAGTGAGGATTTGAGCTGAGAGCTTCACTTACCACCTCTTTCTAGAGAACCATGAGATGTTATAGATCATAGTTTCAATTCTAATTAGATTTGCATTGTATTTAGTTTCAATTGTTGCGATTAGATCTTAATTTCATGAAGGTGATATTCATCATCACAAACATCTCGTAGGTATCATTGTGATAATCTTAAATACTTGTTAGAGTGAGGGTGCAATGGGACATGTAAATGTCACACATGACACAAAAAGGGGAATGCTCATCCAATTTTTATTTGTTAATTTCTTGAGTGAAAACTTGGGGCATTACACCACCCATTGTTCTTATTTTGTACAAATTGATAATGTATATTGCAATCTATATATCTTTTGTTCTATTATTAGTGCATTTATTCTATTGATCTTGGATGGCTTTTGTAGCCAAATCTAAAAATGTTTCTTATGGCTTTGATATTTTTTATAAAGTTGTAAGTGCCTACCTAACAAATTTTTCCATTAATTTTGGATTCACTTTGATTCTTTATCCTTATGTGACAATCTGATGTCCAAACGACATATGTTTGGGCAAGAGTTGGCATTCAAAGTATAATTTCTCTAATTCTTGTCCTTATATCTAATGATTTAGGTGCACTCCTTAAATTTCTTATTTTTAGTCTTGGTATAAGACATTAGTTGTAACCTTTAATAGGTAGTTCAAGACATTATGTGCAACCTTGACCCTCAAAATCTAAATCCAAGATTTAATATGAGCCAAATAGGTAACTTGCATTTAGCTAGTCAACTCTCATACTGAAGCATGAAATACTCAAGATTGCATGCTAAGGCGTTGAGCATAAAATGGGAAATAACTAGTACATTTTATACATTCACCCATCCATCATTGATACATCTCCTTATCAATAAAGTATTATAGAAGAATTGATAGACATTTGTATTTTTGTCTAGCTTATCTTCAAACTTATTCCATATTGGTGAATTGTTTAAGGAATTGGCTAAAGTGATAGGTGTGAAGTTAGTTGACTAGAATCGATCAAGAAATTGACTTATGTGTGAGGTAGGAAGCTAGGTGACCTAATTTCCCTAGCATAATGAATTTCAATGGTTCTTTTAAATATCACATTTTTTAAAATAATAGAGGCAAACAATAATCTAAAAACATAAAGTGCACATTTAAGTACCATAAAAATAAGTTCACTTGAGGCCAAAAAGCATAATAGTCAGAGTCACATGTATGTGAGTGAACTATAAAAGAATGAAGGCCATTTTCTAGCTTGTTGGAGCTAAACATTCCCAATTTGCTAGCAAAGTTTGATTTAGATCATAGAGAATATGCTATAACAAATTATCTACTTATTGCACAACATACTAAATAAACTTATCCTTATTAATTTCTTTACATATATAGTTGAATTTGGAAACTATATATATATATATAAAATTGACTACTTAATATTTAAAAAATATGATATTTAAATAAAGTGAATGTTGATTATGAAAGATATTTTAGTTGATAGATAGTGAAAATAAATTATTATTATTTTTCCTACTAAGATTCTCAGTCAATCTTTTTAAAAAATAAGATATATGAGTCTACAAATGATTTATAGTAATATAAGACTACCTCGTACTTTTGTAAATGCCTAACTATACTACAAATAAAATATCCCTAACTTACCTTCAATTAAATTTGAAATTTTAACCCCTCTTTATTAGAAACCAAATGATATTTGTATTCCATAATAAACATTCAGCCGTCACCAATTTGGTTTGCACTAAACTACTTCAAATTCAATGTTTGGATTACATATTGCACCTCAAGTGTCAAATGACTTTACTTTTCACTTCATTCGAAGAAATTGGCCAATAATTTAAATGCTATGTTCTAAACTGAAATTAGGTGACCCCTACTGCTTTAAATGTGATTTTCATTCTTTGTATTTAGTGCTCTAGATATGATTAAAGTAACATGACAAGCTTTGATTTTATTTTTTATTTCCTGATCAGAATATTGTATTTATAATGATTTATAGAAAATATATTACTATGTCAATTTTTAAATATTAAATTTGAGTAATCAATATGACAACGTGAAGAAAAAGTTAAACGTGTATAAAGTAGCACTTGCACTGAAAGGAGTTGCAAGGGAAGCGCCGATAGGCATTTAATTTAGAACCATGATCGAAGCATTGCATAATATAGGCCAGTTGGTAAAAGTGTAAAAAAGAAGACAACACTCTGAAAGCAAATAAAGTGAGAAGGCCCTTTTACAATGCTAAGGATTGGAGAGTAGAAAGTCTATGAATCCCAAAGAAGTAACTAGTAATGATTAACCCTTAACATAACAAGGCAATTTAAGTACAAATTAGTTGTTGTTGTATATAATATAATTGAACGAGTAACAGTTGTATGTAAAGTATTGGCATCCTTTGTCCTTGGAAGGACCTTGTTGGAAAAATGAAGTAGCTATATTAAGTAGAGTACAACAGGAAATGTTGTATCGTCATAAATGAGCATCATGATTTTGTATGTTGTGGAGGTTTGTACTAGAACCTGCAAGAGGGAAAAAAAATAGTTAAGATGCAAATGGTTGGCATAAATGGGGGAAGCGAAAGAAGAAAACATAATGATTTAATGAGAGGGGGGGACATTAACATCACATACTGAAGCTTATTTAGAGAGCATTTGCAGAAAAGCTTCTTCTTTCTTTCTAATAATGTTGTACTTATTCTTCTTCATTTTACAAAATCGCTCCAAAGTGAAGGTGGGTTCTATGTGGAGGCTTTGTAGGGATTTGACTCTGGAGAGAGCTGTAAAGGTGAGGCCTTGTCTTTTAGATTTACCTTTATCAATTGTGGCCTTATCTAGGGTGAGCCCTTGTGACTTGTGTTGAAAAATGGGTAGGCCTAAAATTTTAAGTTGCAAACATGAATTTGACCTAAATCAGGATAGAGACAAACTACTAAAATTTTAAGTTGCAAACATGAATTTGACCTAAATTAGGATAGAGACAAACTACTATTCTGGCAATCATTTAATTAAACTAGAAAACCACATACCAAATAATAATAAAAATTTAGATTTAGAGTGGCAAAGGTCTTACTCTTGAGTCTCCAAAATTGTGATCTAAAAAGCCCTTCACTGTCTACAGAACAAAAGAGTAGCCAGAAGCATTAAAAAAAATTCAAAAACTAATCAGTGGAGTTCAAATTTATGACAAAATATTATCATGAGCCACATCTAGTACTTCTTTGGTTATGTAAAGAAAATTGGCATTCATCATATGGAAAAAAAAATTATGACCTTTGGGTTTCTCTATTAAGGTCTACAGAGGCTTTTATATTTCATGGCAGTGACTCTTTCCTTGGCTTATGTGTCTTTTGGTGACCTTGAATGACTTTCATCATTTTTTGTTTAAGCAAAGACTAATTATTCATTTAGATTTAGCAGATGCGGTTTGTAAATTCAAATTCAGAAAAAAAATTAAAAACTTAAATAGGTACAAAACATTTAGTTTGTAAATTCAAATTCAGAAAGAGGACTTCCTAAGGATCTTCTCCAATAACTTTTTTTTAATATATATTGAAGGGCGATGAGAGATTTTTAAGTAATTTTAATGCATTGTAAGAGGAAAATTAACTTAAATATTACAAAAATGGTTAATATGTTTTCTCCACAAAAGAACCTATCGTTGGACATGTCCAAATTAAGAAAACATAAAATTATAATGAACTTAAGGGAGAAACATGTATCTCGACGAAAAATCTCATAAAGTTTCAAAATTGTAAAAGAATATTTCTATACTTATAATGTTGTAAAAATAATAAATTCTCCAACAAATTGTATTATAGTTCATCTATTGTGTTGTATTAAATAGTTCATATATCATTTTTATAGATTTTTACTTCAATGTTTTAAAATCAATAGGTTGATGTTTGCTTGAAAATGAAATACCTAAAAACAAATTAAGCATCTATCCTCTGGCTAAAAATTGATAAGGATTTACAAGTGGATTTTGAATTAACTAAAAATTGATAAAGATTTACAAGTGGACTTTGAATTAACTAAAAATAAATAAGTATTTACTTGTATCAAAATACAAATCAAACTAAAAATTGAATATCATGTGTCTAATACATATTATGTTTTCTTTTTATGCCATTTTTATAACCTCTATCAAGCCCTCAACCTATATAGTAGCTATTAAAACCAATCTTTAAAAACAAATTAAGGTGAGCACCAACCCAAAAATCACACATGGAGTGTGATTTCTTTCTAGACACGTCTCACTCCAATAACACCCAAACATCCTAACAATATAAGGTATATATTCATTTTTGTGGTAACCAAATATTTCACCAAAACAACCTAACAATCTATGTTGTATATTGATTCTAGAGATACCCAATTATCTCTTTCAAATAACCTGATAACATGGAGTACATGATTTCTTTCAAGTACGTGCCTAAAGAAACTCACAAAAAAAATCTAAAACACTACTAACTTGGGCCAAGATTCTTTGAAATCAAATTTATTAAGTAGACAGTTAGACTAAAAGGCATAAATGGTACAAAATAAGCCTAAATGGTTTGTAGAGAAGAGTCCAAACTGGTTTTTCGACAACCCCAATGGCAGTTTTCTAAATTAAGAAATATGTTGAGTGGGGTTTTGAGTAGGTCTTTGGTTCAAATCTCTTAAGGAAAAGCTCAATTATTTAAGGTTTCTGAGTGGGTCTTTAGTTTGAATCTTCTGAAGGAAAAGCTCAATCTTTTTAAATTTTTGAGTAGGTCTTCTGGTTCAAATCTTATGAAGGAAAATCTTGATTGTTTAAAGAATGTTCATGATTTTCTTAAGAAACATCTTTCAAACCTAACAAGATTTCAACATAAAAGATTAATCTACATCCTTCACCAAACAAAAATAGTATCTCCGAGACCTAGTATCCTTTCCATATCATGCTTTGTATACAGAGTGTGATTCAACCCGGATGGAACTTTGACATTTTCTTCAAGCTCAGGGTCCTGAACAACAATCACATAATATGGAGAAAAATAGGGCATCCAAGCTTCTAAGAAACTCAGATCTGAGCGACTTAAAGAGACCAAAATGTCCACGTCATTTGCATTGATCTCCATGGCCATCCTGGTACATTTTGTTGGGTATGTGAGGAAATAATTTTTTTGAACAGATTTAGAATAGAATTTCCCATCAAACAGAAAAAAAAACATATTTTCCACTTATAGATTAAGATAGGAATTGTACCTGTTTATTCTATTGACTATTTCCTGATACCTTAAAACAGAACGGAGAAATTTTATGTAAAATTCCTCATTCTTTCTTGCAAAATCTTGAGCATTTAAAAGTCCTCGGTCCAAAACATTAAAAAGAAAAATGGAAGAGCATACCTTAAATAAGATTGAGCTCTGCAAATCCATCTTTAGCTCCAAATAGCCGTTTAAACACACAACGAATGTATGCTCTCACAACACTTAAAGCATGGTGCATCTCACCTCGCCATTTTTACCATTAGCAATTGGTACCTTCACTGATTGAATTCACAACATTACAAACTGAAGCCCTCCTTTAGTCAACATGAAAATATAATGGTTGGGCAAGTAACGGAAATGGAAAATATAGCTTTTAGTCCAGTTGGAAAGAAAAATTTTAAGATTAGTTGTAATGCCTTTTTTGGGGTCAGCTTCCATGACAGAGGGGCTATATTTATGAAGCCCCGTTTCAAACTCATCAATGCCTGCAATTCAGTGTAGTCAAAGAAGAAAATTGGTACACGCTCAGAAATCTTATATTTCATTGATTTTAACAGGCAAAATTCCAAAGGCCATTGGAGAACTCAAATCTTTTTCAGGCTTGTATCTGTATGGGCACCAAAGGAACCAAATTTATGAATCTAAAAGTGCTGTGATAGGCAAGCCATGGAAACTAATTTTCCAATAAAATATTTAGAAAACCCCACCTTATTCAGAGAAATGGAAGAACAAAAAAGAATTCAAATAGTGAAAAAGAGAAAGATGAACAATATTGGATGAGAGAGAGCATAAGAATTCTCTGGGACTACAACCAACTTCATCTTCAACCCGACGGCTACACTTTCCTCCAATGCCCCCATCTCTCTTTGAATTTGATAGGCTTGCCATGTGAAGTTAACAATTGTCACTATTGGCTTTTTGATCCCCAAATTAAATACCGTCACTTGTGTCTGACCAGAATTATATATTTATTATCATTAAAGGCTTGTGATGGAGCTCATTTGGACCGTGTAGAAAAAGCTAGCATTTTCCATGTGATTGTATGAATCTTCTTCAGTTTGCATTCAAAGAGATTGAGTCTGCATTCTGTGATCACTATAGATTTTGACATTGTCATTACACTTGTTGTTTCTTTTCTGTAGATCAAGCATTATTTGACATTTTATATAGCGTAGCAGATCTTTCATTCCTATCTGGCTACAATTCAAAGCTTTGTGATGGTACAGAAAAGATAGATTTTTTTAGATGTTGTACAACTGCAATGTCGCTCACTTCTACAACTTCTGGGCAATGCATTTAATGTAGCGTAGGCTATAAAAATCCTACCAAAACTTGTCTTCTACGACACTCCACTACGGGACAACTTCACATGCATCCATGTTTCTACGTACGGGTTGTCCCAGAGAAGTGTAAAAAATATAAAGATATTGTGCTATTTCCTTAACCATTGGGTGAAATATGGAAGTCAGGCATTCGACAAATGTTTCCGGCAAAATACAATCCATTTTTGGGTGTGAGACAAAATTCCGAGCGTGGTGTGAGACAAATCTGACGAGCGTGAGAAAATTCTGAGCAGGCTATACACAAGCTTCCCCAAAGGGAAAGCCTATCGGCTAACAAGTTCTAGACTTGGGTCAGCGTAATTTGATTATTTTCTTAATAATAGCATATGCTCTTATTTAAGTTTTAAGTAAATTATTTAAAAAAAATTATATTCATTTTTTTTAATTGGTAAAAATTTTAATTATTTAATCAATATAATTATGGGTTAGACTTGGTTCAAATTAGGGGAGGTTATAATACAACAAACCACCATTCTAAATGTGGTAAAACAAAGAAGATCCACTAATAGATCTAAGTATGACAAAAAATCATGACCAAAAAGTAGAAAATAAACTAGATTAACCCTTGGCTCCTCCCTTAGATTGGGAACGAAGAATCACGTTAAAAGATTTTTGTGCTCTCTTTGAATTTTTTCCCTTTCTACCAATCCTTGGGGTTAATCTGAGGTGTTTCCATCATCATAGCTAAACTGCTCTCACCTTATGGCCTTCATTCTTTTGCTAGCAATTCATCTTCCTTGTCTTGCAATCACACATGTCATTTTTCTCCTTGCCTTCTAGAGTTGTAGGGGTGCAGGAGCACCCAGGGGTTGATGGATTCAATCCTTTCTCTTTTTGTTTTTTAAGCCCTCAGTGGCATGTGTGTGTGATTCATAAGGTCATGTTGACCATAGAGTGTAATCCAATAGGGATTGAAGGTCTAGACAGGTCCTAAGTCTTAGGTTCTTGCATCTTTAAGGCTTAAGTGTTCTAAGTCTCTTACTTGGTTATTTAAAGTTTGATGATGTCAGTATGAAGTCATTAGGGCTAGGATGTGTTAGAAGTCATGTTAGGACCTAGAATGGAGTCTAGGTTAATCTACGACAAATCCAAAGTTATTTGTTTTAAAAAATGTAAAAGTTGTTAAAATGTTGCAAAAAGTTGGTTAGCAACTTTTGCAACTTTTCAAAGTTGCTCGAACAACTCTGTCCAAACACACTCCAATGACCTAGGAGTGCCCTAATGGTGACCTAAGACAAACCTCACCCTATTTAAGTCAAATTTGGACCTAATCCTGAGGTTGGAATGTCAGATGTACAAACTTTTGATTTTGGAGAGTTGAACAGTGCATGAGTTTTTGTGTACTTTGTGGATAATCAGTTGTAGAATAATGTTTTGGATTGTAATGTGAAATGAAATTAGTGGAGATCTTAGATTAATGTTTTTCCTCACATTTAGTGTCTTTAGTTTAGTGATTTTTGTTTCTTTCTCTATTCTGCATAAATTGTTTGTATTTTGTTTGTTCACTGGTTCAGACTAGGAGACTGTTAGAAATGGAGACCTAGCTCACTATCCCACCATTCAATCTATATGGCCTCTTGGGGATAGTGAGTATACTCCATGTACATATTTTTTATAGAAGCATGAGCCCTGGAAATCATGGGAAGCATTTTCAATGTCATGTCGTAAGCAAGCCTATGGTGAGTCTGGCTAGGAAAGACTAAGCTACAACAATGATAACTTGAAGGGGTGTGCATGAAGCTATATATTGGGGATTGGAGGTTAAAGAAAAGATCTTACCAAGATCTATTGAAGAGGAGAGGTCCTAACCAATCCATTTGGTTACCCAACACTTGCAGACAAACCATGCAGTTAGAATAGTCCTAAAACCCTCCCAAAATACTCATTTTTGGTTAGGGCATTGTACGAAAGGGTACAACCCAAAAACCTTGAATAAACCTTGAGAGGTTGACTATTGAAGTAAGAATCCATAATAAAGTTGTAGGGTCCCTTGGCATGACCTTGGTGAAAAGTTGTATTTTCCCAGAATAGGAGACCTAATAGGGGCTTGTCCTTGTAGGTCTATTTTGTGAAGAGTATATGAAATCGGTAAAAGAGATGGGTGAAGAAGGCCTTCCAAAACCCCTAAATAGACAAAGTAAAACATATTTGAGCACCTCCTCACTTCTACAAAAGTTCATGTTAACATTGGAGGTGGAAAGCCCTTAGATGGCATTAAGGGTCAGTGTGTGGGAAAGTAGAACTAGAGCACCAAGAACTTAGCTAGTCTTGGTAGTTATTGCATGATAGTTGGGTTGGTCAATAGACCAGGGGATCAAGCCACAAAAGGAGATCCTATAGGTTAGTAGTTGTCAAGAGAGAGCACCTCAAGGTCACTTGTGAGACCTAGGCATGAGCTTGTGATTGGCTCATCCAACCTCCCTATCATGTAGCTCCATTCTTGTGTTTCAACTCTATATCACATCCAACATTAACAATATTAACATTGTTCAATGCAAGAGATGCATTTTGAATTGGAGCCTCAAAAGGCCTTCCTATTCACAACTCAAAAATAAGTCTTAAGTTGCTCACCCTTCTTCTCCATCATATAAAGAGAGGAGGAAATCTCTTTCCATCATGAGGCACCCTTATCCACTCTGTGTTTCTCTCATTAGGTTACCATATGCCTAGTTTTGAAGCATCTTCTGCATTGAAATGGAACCTCTTCATAATCCAAGGGCTGCACCCAACAACCTTTCAAATATTTGATCATAATGTCTTCTGAGAGGCCATCAAAAATATCCATTTCAACAAGAATCCATGCATTAGTTGAATGGAAAAACTTGGAGGAACCTTCATCTACCATAAAAAAGCTATCCAAATATTTTCCAATGACTTCAAAGAAATAACCAAAACATAACTATAAAGGAAGATTATGAAGCTCACCCAAATTAGAACCCTCTCAAAGACCTCAAAAGTAGGGCAAAAATATAAGTGCCAAGGTTTCAACATCAAAGGAAACTTATCCTCCTAGCTCTAGAGGGGGTCACATAAAATATTATTCCCATCTTAAAATTCTCAAACACTATAATGAAAAAACCTTTAGCAAAAAGATAAATCTGAATGTACCCTTTAAGATAGGCTCCCAGTGCTTAGAAATTCACCCATGGATATCATGCAGGCTCAACCATAAACCCCTAATGCACCTGATCAATCCAAGTTTAGATAAGATAACAACATTGTGAGCCATCTCCACCTCCACTTCACCCTTTAAGTCTACCGACATGTCTCTATTCATTTGTGGCTTCAAAGATCCACCTAACCCCTCACCCCATCTATGAAGCCTAGAATCAAGTAAAGTTTTGGGTAGTGAAACCCTTGTAGTGACATCATTTGGCCCTATCTCCCCATAATGTCATCAACCATCCTTACTCACAAAACTATCCATCATTGAGGTGGAATGCCACAAAATCCCACCCTTCCTAGCACCAAGATTGTACCTTCCATCAAGCAAGCAAAAATATAGTTTTTCTCCCTTGCAAAAAGAAAACCCTCATGCTACTCTACTTGAAATTGCTACGCTAGCCCTTCTCAACAATGCTAATTTGGCCCTTCTCACCGACGCTTGCAAAAAACCTAGCCATAGTAGAAATTTCTAATGTCATAGACACCTGCAATGATTACATTCCCATCATGTTAGGTTGTAACTTACAATGAATAAAGATGTATTCATATTATTTGCATTAATATTTTATGATTTATTATCAACACGAAAGAAGAAATATGTGTAGATTGTAAGATTAGCATACTAAAAGATGATCTAATAATATATCTTCTCTCATCTTAATAATAATAAAATATAATTCAAAATATTTGTACTAAAAATAATTATCTAAATATTATATTCATGTGTATTAATATTTTATGATTTATTATCAACACAAAAGAAGAAAAATGTGTAGATTGTAAGATTAGCATACTAAAAGATAATCTAATAATCTATCTTCTCTCATCATAATAATAATAAAATATAATTCAAAATATTCATACAAAAAAATAATTATCTAAATATTTTATTCATGTTTGTAAATATTAATATTATAATATTATTATAAATAAAATTAAATACCTTTTAATCAAATAGGTAGTTTAGTTGGCTTGGGGTTTTGGGTTCTTTCCATATAGGTCTTGAGGTCTATTCTCTCTACCAAGCTTATCCAATGATGGTGGCTTGTGGGTTTTTGTCTTCATCCCTAGGGGGAATTACTCTCACCCTAAAAGAGATGCTTAGACCAGACTAGGTTACAAAGACATCCCTAAGTGATCTTGAAAAAGAGCCTTTTATCATTTAATATCTATTACATTTTTTCACATTTTATGATTATCTTCTATTTAAAAAATAAGAGACAATTGTTAATACATAATTAAAAAAATAAGAGACACTGGTTAATACATACAAAATGTTTTCTATCCATATAAGTCTTTCCTCTTCTTACTCTCAACTATTACAAAATGTGATGAAGAGTGAGCTCTTTTATTACCTAACACAGTCTCTTGATATTAATTTCTTTGTTATTGAAGAAATAATATGCATTTAATAGAAAATATATGAGTTTAAACTATCTTACCCAACTTTTGTATTTAATTGGTTGCCAAACCTTCATATTTTCTTGATATGTAGATATGAAATATCAAAATTTCTAGTTTCTAGCTCATTATTTAATTATTTAGTTTTAATTGCTTTTGATTAACTTCAATAGCCTAACAAGGGGACTAAGCCTTATAGAACCACAAACCGAAGGCATCAAAGAGAAAAATACAATAATAGGGGCGTTGGCATTTATATGTACATGCCATTACCAATGCACTAATAGAAAATTTTGGATCCTTCCTCAAAAAAGATACTTAGAGAACAAGAGGCCACAACTAACCACTTACATCCTAAAGGAAAAAAAGGCCAATAATAACATCCAACCAAAGGGATACAATAGAAAGAAACCCCATTTTGAGTAAGGAGTGACCAAGTCTTCACATTAGCAAGGGAAATCCTAGCCTCAAGAATAGCACAAAACCTTAACCAAAAGCAACCATAGGCCTAAAAAATCCATTGAAAACTAGTAGCAAACGTCTGTCCATAAAAAAAAACACAATGTCTATTCCATAAAAAATAGACAATCTATCTGAAAAGAAACAAACAAAAACTAGTGGTGTTGGCAAAAACTGCCACAATCCAAATCAAAAGGGCAAAAAACCTAGCAATGGTAACCAACAAAGACACCATTCACAGAAACCAAGCAAGAGAAAGACACAATTTGCCAATCTTTCTAGGTTCCAAAGCTCATCCATAGGGTTTCACATCCCTGCTTGCTACAAGAAATAAGCCAAAGTAGAACAATGCCATCCATGAGCCAAATTGACTCCAACCCCACATTCGAGCAACTAGAGTCAAGAGAAAACCATATATAAAATCAATCATCTTTCATCTATAATAAAATAATGACCTCCATAGGAGATGTCAAAACCTTGATAAGGAACAAGAGAGAGGACAACAAGAACACCATGCACCATACCCACAACCAAACCACACTAAAAAACCCCACCTCTATAGAGGCCAATTGTGCCTTTATAGAAGCCATACAAGATAGGGTCCAACTAGGATTAGTGAAAGCCTAGTAATTCTACCTACTAAGATACATAGAGCTAATAAAAAAATTCCCAAGCCCCTCAAAGAGCTTGAGCAACACATTTTTATCGACCATAACACAACCCACCACACTTCCAGTCACCACAAAAGCATGGTTTCCATCATAACAAAAGTTCTAAAATAAAAGGCCAAAAAATACCTCAACATAAGAACACTAAAATATAGCTCCAAAAAAATCTAAGGCTTCCCTAAAAAAGAAAATGCAACCAAGCCAACCACTACTGGTGCCCAAAACCAGAGTAAAACCACAAATCACCATTGTAAGCAAAGAGAAAAATAACCTAATTCGTAGGTTGCCACAGGATACTATGGATGCCAAAAGTCATATACATCCTAACTAGTCTCAACTAGAGGGAATATGTTTGATTGCCAATCACCAAGCTCACCATAGTAACATAACTCATCAAGGCACCAATCTTAGTAACCTTGAGAAAAGACCCAGTTCCAAGCTATCCAAAATCAACAATCTCAAGGATGGCCTTCAAGAAGATAAAATCCATGCCACTAAAACCACATTCATCCAATGTTACTCTAATCGAATTGGCTTCAATCTGGAAGAAGCCAAACTCAAGTTCACTTTCAAACGTAGAAATAAATATGCAACAACCCCATCCACACTACCCAAGTAGCAGAAAAAATACATGGCAATACTTTGCACTAAGGATAGTCCCTTCACCTTGATGCAGGAGCATCCTGGGTGTAAGAGCAATCTTGCATCACCCAAAAAAAAATATTTCTATTTTTATATTCTAAGGGTTATTTTGTGCAGAGCTGCTATTTATGGAAAGTTACTATTTTTGGTAATTTTCCTATGTGCTCAGAATGATCTGATTTCTTTCTTGGAGGTTCATTTTGGTCATATAAGTCTGCCAGTAAAGTTTCATTGCCAGATCAAGTGTATATTGGAAGATATTGAGGATTTTCGGTATTGGCAGCAGGGTATAGAAACTTTGAACTCAGTTTTGAAGGCTTTAGAGGCCCCAGATGAGGTCAAAAATTTGGGTGACGAGCGCTTGCGTTGGTCAAGCCTGTAGAGTGCTTCGTGGTGTTTCTGAAATGGAGTTATAATAACCGATCAGGTCAACTGGTGATGACTTATGGTCTTTGGAAGTTGGGCCACCTGAAATGGCAGAAAATAATTTTCTTCAAAATTTTTGTTCGGGTTTCAAAGGTTATCTTGAGCCGACTATGATGTAATAAAATGTAAAATAAAATAATTCTAAATTTGGTCGGCCTTATTGGCTAAAATTCTGGAACCTTCCCAGGCGATGGAAAATTGCCTATATAAGGAAGGCTGTATTATTGTCTTAGGCAGTTCAGAATAGTTCTGGGTAGTAGATCTGAGTATTGATTTGAGGCTTTGTCCTACAGAATATTGTAAGGAATGCCCATGTGGCTTTGCATATTGTAATTCTGAAAGTTTGTAATTCCACATTTGTGGAGATAATAAGAAGCCAATTTTCTATTCTTGCATATTATTGTTGTTGTTTCTCTATTTCTGTTATGTATTTGTGGTATTAAGGGGAGCACCCTTCATCAAGTGGTATCAGAGCAGGGGTTCTTGAGTGTGTAAATAGATCACCGACTGTGAGGCAGTTTGCACCAGGACCGTGGTTAGGGTTTCAGTGCATCATAAAAATGCCTCCACGAAGAGAACGTGGCGGAAGACCTGGTGCTGTGACACCTGAGGTTAGAGAGCTGCAGAGACAAGTGCGAGCACTGCAAGAAGAGATTCGTAGAGGAATGAATCTTAATGTCAGAGACGAAAGTGAGGATGAAGCCGAAGAAGAATATCAAGAAGGAGAAGCTGAAATTGTGAACCAAGAGGAAGAAAGACTTTTTCGGGCGATTTCCAAGATTGGGAAAAGACCTAAGATTGAGGTTCCCACATTTTCTAAAAATCTTAACCCAAAGGAATTGATCGACTGGATCAATGAATGTGAGGAATATTTTGAGTATGAAGATGTTGAGGATCCTGATAGGGTCAAATTTGTGAAGGCCAGACTGAAAGGTCATGCGAAGATATGGTGGCAAGAGATTCAGTTGGAGTGAGATAGAAGGGGAAAGGAGAAAATCATGAGATGGGATCGGATGGTGGATAAATTGAAGTGACAGTTCATTCCTGTTGATTATGAACTTGACCTACTGAAGAAAATGCAGAGTTTGAAGCAAACAGGAAGATCTGTTCAGGAGTATACAGAGGAGTCTATCGACTTCTCATCAGAACAGGCCATGCAGAAGCTAATAAGGAGAAAGTTGCC
Organism: Chamaecyparis obtusa; assembly: GCA_027943335.1. Classification (NCBI taxonomy): domain Eukaryota; kingdom Viridiplantae; phylum Streptophyta; class Pinopsida; order Cupressales; family Cupressaceae; genus Chamaecyparis; species Chamaecyparis obtusa. The sequence goes on from BSBK01002398.1 coordinate 1,428,197, forward strand.
CGATAGCTTAATGGGTTAAGGCCAAGCATTCAGGAGGAGCTGAATCTGGTTCGAATGAACAGTATTGAAGAGGCATACTAGTTTGCCCTAAAAGTAGAGGAAAAGCTGAACAAGAAGTTTGAGAGCAGAAAAAATGGAAGAGGTCGCGGTGGACGATCTGGTGGACGGTCATATGGTGGCTGAAATGAAGATCCGAAAAAGAAGGATGAGGCCAGTAGCAGTCAGAATCAGTGAGAAAATAATTCCAATCGCTTCCATGATCAAAATAATAGAGATCAGAGAGGAAGAGGAAGAGGAAAAGGATCTGGAAGAGGTGGCTTCTGTGGAACATGTTTTCACTATGGAGAAGAAGGTCATAGAGCATTTGAATGTCTTCAGCGCCAAGGCAGAATAGACAGGAGAAATAAAAGCTAGGCCAGAGTTGCACATGTAGATGAAGATGCTAGATCGTCAAATTTTGAAGATGCTGAAAGAGGAGAAATGCTAATTAACAGAAGAGTCTTGCTGAGTGGTGAGAATGAACCTGAACAAAGGAGGAGCCTATTTCGTACCAGGTGCAAGTGTGAAGGTAAATGTTGTGATGTGATTATTGATAATGGAAGCACTGACAATTTGGTGTTAGAAGAGATGGTGAGAAAGTTGAAGCTCAAGAGACAGAAACACCCACATCCATATCGGATTGCCTGGGTACAGGATGACCACAAGGTCATGGTCAATGAACAATGCTTGGTGAAGTTCAAGATTGGCGAATGCCAAGATGAGGTATTGTGTGATATCATATCTATGGATGCATGTCGAATGTTGTTGGGTAGACCGTGAAAGTTTGATAGATGTGCTGTACATGATGGTCATGCGAATACCTATTCCCTGACAAAAGATGGAGTGTGACATAAGCTAAAGCCATTGAAGGAGACCGAAGAAAAGGTATGTGGTAATGCAAGAATAACATTTGTTGATGGAAGAAAATTCTTAGATGGTATGAGGCATGAGCATGTGTGTTTTACTTTAATTTCAAAAGTTGGTAAAGAAGAAGCAGAGGATGTACTTGTAGAGGTTATATATTTGTTGAATGAGTTTCAGAATATTGTATCTGATAAGGTACCTGATGAATTACCACCGGTAAGGAAGATCAGTCATCAGATGGATTTGATTCCAAGAGCCAGTTTGCCAAACAAGATAGCACACAGAATGACACCAGCAGAAAGTGAAGAGTTGAATAGACAAGTACATGAGTTATTGCAGAAAGGGTTGATTCGAGAGAGTCTGAGTCCCTGTGCTGTACCAGCGGTATTAGCACCAAAGAAGAATGGAGAGTGGAGGATGTGTACAGATTCTAGAGCAATAAACAAGATAACAATCAAGTATAGGTTTCCATTGCCACGAATGGATGATATTATGGATTGTTTGAGTGGAGCTGTGTATTTCTCAAAGATAGATCTAAAGAGTGGATATCACCAGATTCGGATCAGAGAAGGAGATGAATGGAAGACTACCTTCAAGACAAAGGAAAGACTATATGAGTGGTTAGTCATGCCTTTTGGGCTAACCAATGCATCGAGCACTTTCATGCGGCTCATGAACGAGGTTCTGAAAGAATTTTTGGGTAAGTTTGTCATTGTTTACCTAGATGATATTTTTATTTTTAGCAAGACATTGGAGGAACATATGATGCATATTCGTATGGTGTTTGAGAAGTTGAGAGATGAGAAATTGTTGATTAATTTGAAGAAGTGCAGTTTTGTGAAGAAAGAGTTAGTGTATTTGGGATTTGTAGTTTCAGCAGAAAGTCTAAAAATGGACCCAGAGAAGGTACAGGCTATCCTTGAATGGCCTACTCTAAGGAGTGCTACTGAGGTAAGATCTTTTCATAGTTTGGCTAGCTTTTACAGAAAGCTTATCAGAAATTTTAGCAGTATTTGTGGACCCTTGACTGAAATAATGAAAGGGGATAGAAAAGAGTTTAAGTGGACTAATGGGGTAGAAAAGAGTTTTCAATTGTTGAAACAAAAAGTTACAAAACAACCTGTTTTAGCACTTCCAAATTTTAATAAGGTGTTTCAAGTAGATTGCGATGCTAGTGGTACTGCAATAGGAGCTGTTATGAGCCAAGAAGGTAAATCTGTTGCTTATTTCAGTGAGAAGTTAAATGATGCCAAGAGGAAATATTCTGTTTATGATCAAAAATTTTATACTATAGTTCAGGCATTAAAGAAGTGGAGACATTATCTACTTCCTAAGGAGTTTGTTTTGTATACCGATTATCAAGCTTTGTAATATTTGAATAGTCAAGGAAAATTGAATCAAAGACATTTGAAATGAGTTGAGTTTTTGCGGAGTTATACATTTGTTTTGAAACACAGGAGTGGAAAGTTTAACAAGGTTGCAGATGCTCTTAGCAGAAGGCAACTATTGCTGACAGAGATGTAGATTGAGGTGGTTGGGTTCAAGGAACTCAAGAATTTATATCCAGAGGATCCTGATTTTGGTGAAGCTTGGAAAGCTTGTACAGAACCTGTTACTCTATACAGGATGAAATGGTTGGATTTCATCATCCAGGATGATATGCTATTCAGAGGGAGTCAGTTGTGCATTTCATGAAGTTCTATGAGGGAGAATCTCATCAAGGAGAAGCATAGTGGAGGATTGGCTGGACATTTTGGTCGTAATAAAACCCTTGATTTGGTTCGTGAGAATTATTATTGGCTACAGTTGCAACAAGATGTGAAGAAATTTGTACAGAGTTACAGATTATGTCAGATGGCGAAAGGAGTGAAGCAGAATATAGGGTTGTATCAGCCATTACCTATACCAGAGAAGCCTTGGGAGGATATCAGTATGGACTTTGTTCTTGGTTTACCAAGGACACAGCGGGGACATGATTCAATTTTTGTGGTGGTTGACAGATTTTCAAAGATGACACATTTCATTCCCTGTAAGAAGACTAATGATGCTGTTCATGTAGCAGAATTATTTTTGAGAGAAGTAGTGAGACTTCATGGTTTGCCAAAGACCATAGTTTCAGATCGGGACACTAAGTTTGTTGGATATTTCTGGCGTACATTATGGAAGAAGTTGAAGACAGATTTGAAGTTCAGTTCATCACATCATCCACAGACTGATGGACAGACAGAGGTGGTGAATAGAAGTTTGAAAAATTTGCTGAGATGTTTGGTTGGAGATAAGCCAATAGGATGGGATTTGATTTTACCATAGGTAGAATTTGCATACAATAATTCTGTCAATAGAAGCACTGGTAAATCACCATTCCAGATTGTATATGGAAGTAGTCCAAGAAATGCATCTGAATTGAGGAAGATAGATAAATGAGAAATAAGTAGTGCTGAAGCTGAGGATTTTGTAGAACACTTGAAAAACATCCATGGGGAGGTGAGGAAGCATATTACCAAGATGAATGCATAGTATAAGGCTAAGGCAGATGAGAAAAAGAGGTATAAGGAATTTCAGGTTGCTGATGAAGTCATGGTTCATTTGTGGAATGAGCGGTTTCCAGTTGGTACATATAACAAGCTGAAAATGAAGAAGTTTGGACCATGTAGGATAATGAAGAAACATGATTCGAGAAATGCATATTAGGTAGAATTACCTACTGAGCTAAATATTTCACCAGTGTTTAACATTTCAGATCTGACAGAGTATCATGAAGGAGGTGTTGAAGATGAGATCATAGCAGCACAGTGGAATATTCCAACAACTAGTTTAGACACTAAGGAGATCGAAGATATACTGGACAGTCGTGTTGGCAGAAGCACAAGGAACAGGACATATGAGGAATATCTGGTCAAGTGGAAAGGATGACTTGTTGAAGATTCATCATGGCTGACAAAGGAGGAGGTTAGCCGTCTTGGTTTTCCTCTGCACACCTGAGTCGTGACAAGGTCACTTCTCAAATTACCCCGGGTGTCTGATGCAGGAGCATCCTGGGTGTAAGAGCAATCTTGCATCACCCAAAAAAAATATTTCTATTTTTATATTCTAAGGGTTATTTTGTGCAGAGCTGCTATTTATGGAAAGTTACTATTTTTGATAATTTTTGTATGTGCTTAGAATGATCTGATTTCTTTCTTGGAGGTTTATTTTGGTCATATAAGTCTGCTAGTAAAGTTTCATTGCCAGATCAAGTTTATATTGGAAGATATTGAGAATTTTCGGTATTGGCAATAGGGTACAGAAACTTTGAACTCAATTTTGAAGGCTTTAGAAGCTCCGGATGAGGTCAAAAATTTGGGTGACAGGCGCTTGCGCCGGTCAAGCTTGTAGAGCACTTCGTGACATTTCTTAAATGGGGTTATAATAGCCGATCGGGTCAACTGGTGATGACTTATGGTCTTCGAAAGTTGGGCCACCTGAAATGACAAAAAATAATTTTCTTCAAAATTTTTGTTCGGGTTTCAAAGGTTATCTTGAGCCGACTATGATGTAAGAAAATGTAAAATAAAATAATTCTAAGTTTGGTTGGCCTTATTGGCTAAAATTCTGGAACCTTCCCAGGCGGTGGAAAATTTTCTATATAAAGAAGGCTGTATTATTGTCTTAGGTAGTTCAGAATAGTTCTGGGTAGTAGATCTGGGTATTGATTTGAGGCTTTGTCCTACAGAATATTGTAAGGAATGCCCATGTGGCTTTGCATATTGTAATTCTGAAAGTTTGTAATTCCACATTTGTGGAGATAATAAGAAGCCAATTTTCTGTTCTTGCATATTATTGTTGTTGTTTCTCTATTTATGTTATGTATTTATGGTATTAAGGGGAGCACCCTTCATCAAGTGGTATCAGAGCAGGGGTTCTTGAGTGTGTAAATAGATCACCGACTGTGAGGTAGTTTACACCAGAACCGTGGTTAGGGTTTCAGCGCGCATCACGAAAATGCCTCCACGAAGAGAACGTGGCGGAAGACCTGGTGCTGTGACACCTGAGGTTAGAGAGCTGCAGAGACAAGTGCGAGCACTGCAAGAAGAGATTCACAGAAGAATGAATATTAATGTCAAAGACGAAAGTGAGGATAAAGCCGAAGAAGAATATCAAGAAGGAGAAGCTGAAATTGTGAACCAGTAGGAAGAAAGACTTTTTTGGGTGATTTCCAAGATTGGGAAAAATCCTAAGATTGAGGTTCCCACATTTTTTAGAAATCTTAACCTAGAGGAATTGATCGACTGGATCAATGAATGTGAGGAATATTTTGAGTATGAAGATGTTGAGGATCCTGATAGGGTCAAATTTGCGAAGGCCAGACTGAAAGGTCATGCGAAGATATGGTGGCAAGAGATTCAGTTGGAGCGAAATAAAAGGGGAAAGGAGAAAATCATGAGATGGGATCGGATGGTGGATAAATTGAAGTGACAGTTCATTCTTATTGATTATGAACTTGACCTACTGAAGAAAATGCAGAGTTTGAAGCAAGCAGGAAGATCTGTTCAGGAGTATACAGAGGAGTTCTATCGACTTCTCATCAGAATAAGCCATACAGAAGCTGATAAGGAGAAAGTTGCTAGATAGCTTAATGGGTTAAGGCCAAGCATTCAGGAGGAGCTGAATCTAGTTCGAATGAACAGTATTGAAGAGGCATACCAGTTTGCCCTAAAAGTAGAGGAAAAGCTGAAAAAAAAGTTTGAGAGTAAACAAAACGGAAGAAGTCACGGTGGACGATCTGGTGGATGGTCATATGGTGGCCAAAATGAAGATCCGAAAAAGAGGGATGAGGCCAGTAGCAGTCAGAATTAGGGAGGAAATAATTCCAATCGCTTCCAGGATTAGAATAATAAAGATCAGAGAGGAAGAGGAAGAGGACAAGGATCTGGAAGAGGTGGCTTCCGTGGAACATGTTTTCACTGTGGAGAAGAAGGTCATAGGGCATTTGAATGTCCTCAGTGCCAAGGTAGAACAGACAGGAGAAATGAAGGCCAGGCCAGAGTTGCACATGTAGATGAAGATGCTAGATCGTCAAATTCTGAAGATGCTGAAAGAGGAGAAACGCTAACTAACAGAAGAGTCTTGCTGAGTGGTGAGAATGAACCTGAACAAAGGAGGAGCCTGTTTTGCACAAGGTGCAAGTGTGAAGGTAAATGTTGTGATGTGATTATTGATAGTGGAAGCACTGATAATTTGGTGTCAAAAGAGATGGTGAAAAAGTTGAAGCTCAAGAGACAAAAACACCCACATCCATATCGGATTGCCTAGGTACAGGATGACCACAAGGTCATGGTCAATGAACAATGCCTGGTGAAGTTCAAGATTGACAGATACCAAGATGAGGTATTGTGTGATATCATATCTATGGATGCATGTCATATGTTGTTGGGTAGACCGTGGCAGTTTGACAGATGTGCTATACACGATGGTCATGCGAATACCTATTCCCTTACAAAGGATGGAGTGTGACATAAGCTAAAGCCATTGAAGGAGACCGAAGAAAAGGTATGTGGTAATGCAAGAATAACATTTGTTGATGGAAGAAAATTTTTAGATGGTATGAGGCATGAGCATGTGTGTTTTGCTTTAATTTCAAAAGTTGGTAAAGAAGAAGCAAAGGATGTACCTGTAGAGGTTGCAGATTTGTTGAATGAGTTTCAGGATATTGTATCTGATAATGTACTTGATGGATTACCACCGGTAAGGAAGATCAGTCATTAGATGGATTTGATTACAGGAGCCAGTTTGCCAAACAAGGTAGCACACAGAATGACACCAGCAGAAAGTGAAGAGTTGAATAGACAAGTACATGATTTATTGCAGAAAGGGTTGATTCGAGAGAGTCTGAGTCCCTGTGCTGTACCAAGGGTATTAGTAACAAAGAAGAAAGGAGAGTGGAGGATGTGTATAGATTCTTGAGCAATAAACAAGATCACAATCAAGTATAGGTTTCTATTGCCACGAATGGATGATATTATGGATTATTTGAGTGGAGCTGTGTATTTTTCAAAGATAGATCTCAAGAGTGGATATCACCAGATTCGGATCAGAGAAGGAGATGAACGGAAGACTGCTTTCAAGACAAAGGTAGGACTATATGAGTGGTTAGTCATGCCTTTTGGGCTAACCAATGCACTGAGCACTTTCATGCGGCTCATGAATGATGTTTTGAAAGAATTTTTGGGTAAGTTTGTCATTGTTTACCTAGATGATATTTTTATTTTTAGCAAGACATTGGAGGAACATATGATGCATATTCGTATGGTGTTTGAGAAGTTGAGAGATGAGAAATTGTTGATTAATTTAAAAAAGTGCAGTTTTGTGAAGAAAGAGTTAGTGTATTTGGGATTTGTAGTTTCAGCAGAAAGTCTAAAAATAGACCTAGAGAAGGTACAGGCTATCCTGAAATGGCCTACTCCAAGGAGTGCTACTGAGGTAAGATCTTTTCATGGTTTGGCTAGCTTTTAGAGAAAGTTTATCAGAAATTTTAGCAGTATTTGTGGACCCTTGACTGAAACAATGAGAGGGGATAGAAAAGAGTTTAAGTGGACTAATGGGGCAGAAAAGAGTTTTCAATTGTTGAAATAAAAAGTTACAGAACAACCTATTTTAGCACTTCCAGATTTTAATAAGGTATTTCAAGTAGATTGCGATGCTAGTGGTACTGCAATAGGAGCTGTTATGAGCCAAGAAGGTAAACCTGTTGCTTATTTCAGTGAGAAGTTAAATGATGCCAAGAGGAAATATTCTGTTTATGATTAGAAATTTTATGCTATAGTTCAGGCATTAAAGAAGTGGAGACATTATCTGCTTCCTAAAGAGTTTGTTTTGTATACCGATCATCAAGCTTTGCAATATTTGAATAGTCAAAGAAAATTGAATCAAAGGCATTTGAAATGGGTTGAGTTTTTGCAGAGTTATACATTTGTTTTGAAACACAGGAGTGGAAAGTCTAACAGGGTTGTAGATGCTATTAGCAGAAGGCAACTATTGCTGACAGAGATGCAGATTGTGGTGGTTGGGTTCAAGGAACTCAAAAATTTATATCCAAAGGATCCTGATTTTGGTGAAGCTTGGAAAGCTTGTACAGAACCTGTTACTCTAGACAGGACGAAATGGTTGGATTTCATCATCTAGGATGATATGCTATTCAGAGGGAGTCAGTTGTGCATTCTATGAAGTTCTATGAGGGAGAATCTCATCAAGGAGAAGCATAGCGGAGGATTGGCTGGACATTTTGGTCGTGATAAAACCTTTGGTTTGGTTAGTGAGAATTATTATTGGCCACAGTTGCAGCAAGATGTGAAGAAGTTTGTACAGAGTTGCAGAGTATGTCAGATGGCGAAAGGAGTGAAGCAGAATACATGGTTGTATCAGCCATTACCTATACCAGAGAAGCCTTGGGAGGATATCAGTATGGACTTTGTTCTTGGTTTACCAAGGACACAGCGGTGACATGATTCAATTTTTGTGGTGGTTGATAGATTTTCAAAGATGACACATTTCATTCCCTGTAAGAAGACTAATGATGCTGTTCATGTAGCAGAATTGTTTTTCAGAGAAGTAGTGAGACTTCATAGTTTGCCAAAGACCATAGTTTCAGATCGGGACACTAAGTTTGTTGGATATTTCTAGCGTAAATTGTGGAAGAAGTTGAAGACAGATTTGAAGTTCAGTTCATCACATCATCCACAGACTGATGGACAGACAGAGGTGGTGAATAGAAGTTTGGAAAATTTGCTGAGATGTTTGGTTGGAGATAAGCCAACAGGATGGGATTTGATTTTACCACAGGTAGAATTTGCATACAATAATTCTGTCAATAGAAGCACTGGTAAATCACCATTCCCTATTGTATATGGAAGTAGTCCAAGAAATGCATCTGAATTGAGGAAGATAGATAAAGGAGTAATAAGTAGTGCTGAAGCTGAGGATTTTGCAGAACACTTGAAGAACATCCATGGGGAGGTGAGAAAGCATATTACCAAGATGAACACAGAGTACAAGGCTAAGGCAGATAAGAAAAGGAGGTATAAGGAATTTCAAGTTGGTGATGAAGTCATGGTTCATTTGCAGAAGGAGCGGTTTCCAGTTGGTACATATAACAAGTTGAAAATGAAGAAGTTTGGACCATGTAGGATACTGAAGAAACATGATTCAGGAAACACATATGAGGTAGAATTGCCTACTGAGCTAAGTATTTCACCAGTGTTTAACATTTCAGATCTGACAGAGTATCATGAAGGAGGTGTTGAAGATGAGATCACAGCAGCATAGTGGAGTATTCCAGCAACTAGTTCAGACACTAAGGAGATCGAAGATATACTGGACAGTCGTGTTGGTAGAAGCACAAGGAACAGGACATATGAAGAATATCTGGTCAAGTGGAAAGGATGACTTGTTGAAGATTCATCATGGCTGACAAAGGAGGAGGTTAGCCGTCTTGGTTTTCCTCTGCACACCTGAGTCATGACAGGGTCACTTCTCAAATTACTCTGGGTGTTTGATGCAGGAGCATCTTGGGTGTAAGAGCAATCTTGCATCACCCAAAAAAAATATTTCTATTTTTATATTTTAGGGGTTATTTTGTGCAGAGCTACTATTTATGGAAAGTTACTATTTTTGGTAATTTTTGTATGTGCTCAGAATGATCTGATTTCTTTCTTGGAGGTTCATTTTGGTCATATAAGTCTGCTAGTAAAGTTTCATTACCAGATCAAGTGTATATTGGAAGATATTGAGGATTTTCAGTATAGGCAGCAGGGTACAGAAACTTTGAACTCAGTTTTGAAGGGTTTAGAGGCCTCGGATGAGGTCAAAAATTTACGTGACGAGTGCTTGCGCCAAGTAAGGTTGTAGAGCGCTTCGTGGCATTTCCGAAATGGGGTTATAATAGCCGATTGGGTCAACTGGTGATGACTTATGGTCTTCGGAAGTTGGGCCACCTGAAATGGCAGAAAATAATTTTCTTCAAAATTTTTGTTCGGGTTTCAAAGGTTATCTTGAGCCGACTATGATGTAATAAAATGTAAAATAAAATAATTCTAAGTTTGGTCGGCCTTATTGGCTAAAATTCTGGAACCTTCTCAGGCGGTGGAAAATTGCCTATATAAGGAAGGCTGTATTATTGTCTTAGGCAGTTCAGAATAGTTCTGGGTAGTAGATCTGGGTATTGATTTGAGGCTTTGTCCCACAGAATATTGTAAGGAATGCCCATGTGGCTTTGCATATTGTAATTCTGAAAGTTTGTAATTCCACATTTGTGGAGATAATAAGAAGCCAATTTTCTGTTCTTGCATATTATTGTTGTTGTTTCTCTATTTCTGTTATGTATTTGTGGTATTAAGGGGAGCACCCTTCATCAAGTGGTATCAGAGCAGGGGTTCTTGAGTGTGTAAATAGATCACCGATTGTGAGGCAGTTTGCACCAGGACCGTGGTTAGGGTTTCAGTGCGCATCGCAAAAATGCCTCCACGAAGAGAACCTAGTGGAAGATCTGGTGCTGTGACACCTGAGGTTAGAGAGCTGCAGAGACAAGTGCGAGCACCGCAAGAAGAGATTCGCAGAGGAATGAATCTTAATGTCAGAGATGAAAGTGAGGATGAAGCCGAAGAAGAATATCAAGAGAGAGAAGCTGAAATTGTGAACCAAGAGGAAGAAAGATTTTTTCGGGCGATTTTCAAGATTGGGAAAAGACCTAAGATTGAGGTTCCCATATTTTTTGGAAATCTTAACCCAGAGGAATTGATCGACTGGATCAATGAATGTGAGGAATATTTTGAGTATGAAGATGTTGAAGATCCTGATAGGGTCAAATTTGCGAAGGCCAGACTGAAAGGTTATGTGAAGATATGGTGGCAAGAGATTCAGTTGGAGCGAAATAGAAGGGGAAAGGAGAAAATCATGAGATGGGATCGGATGGTGGATAAATTGAAGTGACAGTTCATTCCTGTTGATTATGAACTTGACCTACTGAAGAAAATGCAGAGTTTGAAGCAAGCAGGAAGATCTGTTCAGGAGTATACAAAAGAGTTCTATCGACCTCTCATCAGAACAGGCCATGCAGAAGCTAATAAGGAGAAAGTTGCCCGATAGCTTAATGGGTTAAGGCCAAGCATTCAGGAGGAGCTGAATCTGGTTCGAATGAACAGTATTGAAGAGGCATACCAGTTTGCCCTAAAAGTAGAGGAAAAGCTGAACAAGAAGTTTGAGAGCAGACAAAATGGAAGAGGTCGCGGTGGATGATCTGATGGATGGTCATATGGTGGCCGAAATGAAGATACAAAAAAGAAGGATGAGGCCAGTAGCAGTCAGAATCAGCGAGGAAATAATTCCAATCGCTTCCAGAATCAAAATAATAAAGATCAAAGAGGAAGAGGAAGAGGACAAGGATCTGGAAGAGGTGGCTTCCGTGGAACATGTTTTCACTATGGAGAAGAAGGTCATAGGGCATTTGAATGTCCTCAGTGCCAAGGCAGAATAGACAGGAGAAATGAAGGCCAGGCCAGAGTTGCACATGTAGATGAAGATGCTAGATCGTCAAATTCTGAAGATGCTGAAAGAGGAGAAATGCTAATTAACAGAAGAGTCTTGCTGAGTGGTGAGAATGAACCTGAACAAAGGAGGAGCCTGTTTCGCACTAGGTGCAAGTGTGAAGGTAAATGTTGTGATGTGATTATTGATAGTGGAAGCACTGACAATTTGGTGTCAGAAGAGATGGTGAGAAAGTTGAAGCTCAAGAGATAAAAACACCCACATCTATATCGGATTGCCTGGGTACAAGATGACCACAAGGTCATGGTCAATGAACAATGCCTGGTGAAGTTCAAGATTGGTGGATACCAAGATGAGGTATTGTGTGATATCATATCTATGGATGCATGTCATATGTTGTTGGGTAGACCGTGGCAGTTTGACAGATGTGCTGTACACGATAGTCGTGCAAATACCTATTCCCTGACAAAGGATGGAGTGCGACATAAGCTAAAGCCATTGAAGGAGACCGAAGAAAAAGTATGTGGTAATGCAAGAATAACATTTGTTGATGGAAGAAAATTCCTAGATGGTATGAGGCATGAACATGTGTGTTTTGCTTTAATTCTAAAAGTTGGTAAAGAAGAAGCAGAAGATGTACTTGTAGAGGTTGCAGATTTGTTGAATGAGTTTCAGAATATTGTATCTGATAATGTACCTGATGCATTACCACCGGTAAGGAAGATCAGTCATTAGATGGATTTGATTCCAAGAGCCAGTTTGCCAAACAAGGCAGCACACAGAATGACACCAGCAGAAAGTGAAGAGTTGAATAGACAAGTACATGAGTTATTGCAGAAAGGGTTGATTCGAGAGAGTCTGAGTCCCTGTGCTGTACCAGCGGTATTAGCACCAAAGAAGAATGGAGAGTGGAGGATGTGTACAAATTCCAGAGCAATAAAAAAGATCACAATCAAGTATAGGTTTCCATTGCCACGAATGAATGATATTATGGATTGTTTGAGTGGAGCTATGTATTTCTCAAAGATAGATCTCAAGAGTGGATATCACCAGATTTGGATCAGAGAAGGAGATGAATGGAAGACTGCCTTCAAGACAAGGAGATGAATGGAAGACTGCCTTCAAGACAAAGGAAGGACTATATGAGTGGTTACTCATGCCTTTTGGGCTAACCAATGCACCGAGCACTTTCATGCGGCTCATGAACGAGGTTCTGAAAGAATTTCTGTGTAAGTTTGTCATTGTTTACCAAGATGATATTTTGATTTTTAGCAAGACATTGGAGGAACATATGATGCATATTCATATGGTGTTTGAGAAGTTGAGAGATGAGAAATTATTGATTAATTTGAAGAAGTGCAGTTTTGTGAAAAAAGAGTTAGTGTATTTAAGATTTGTAGTTTTAGCAGAAGGTCTAAAAATGGACCCAAAGAAGGTACAGGCTATCCTCGAATGGCCTACTCCAAGGAGTGCTACTTAGGTAAGATCTTTTCATGGTTTAGCTAGCTTTTACAGAAAGTTTATCAGAAATTTTAGCAGTATTTGTGGACCCTTGACTGAAACAATGAGAGGGGATAGAAAAGAGTTTAAGTGGACTAATGGGGCAGAAAAGAGTTTTCAATTGTTGAAACAAAAAGTTACAGAACAACCTGTTTTAGCACTTTCAGATTTTAATAAGGTATTTCAAGTAGATTGCGATGCTAGTGGTACTGCAATAGGAGCTGTTATGAGCCAAGAAGGTAAACCTGTTGCTTATTTCAGTGAGAAGTTAAATGATGCCAAGAGGAAATATTTTGTTTATGATCAAAAATTTTATGCTATAGTTCAGGCATTAAAGAAGTGGAGACATTATCTACTTCCTAAAGAGTTTGTTTTGTATACCGATCATCAAGCTTTGCAATATTTGAATAGTCAAGGAAAATTGAATCAAAGACATTTGAAATGGGTTGAGTTTTTGAAGAGTTATACATTTATTTTGAAACACAAGAGTGGAAAGTCTAATAGGGTTGCAGATGCTCTTAGCAGAAGGCAACTATTGCTGACAGAGATGCAGATTGAGGTGGTTGGGTTCAAAGAACTCAAGAATTTATATCCAGAGGATCCTGATTTTGGTGAAGCTTGGAAAGCTTGTACAGAACCTATTACTCTAGACAGGTCGAAATGATTGGATTTCATCATTCAGGATGATATGCTATTCAGAGGGAGTTAGTTGTGCATTCCATGAAGTTCTATGAGGGAGAATCTCATCAAGGAGAAGCATAGTGGAGGATTGGCTGGATATTTTGGTCATGATAAAACTCTTGGTTTGGTTAGTGAGAATTATTATTGGCCACAGTTGCAGGAAGATGTGAAAAAGTTTGTGCAGAGTTGCAGAGTATGTCAGATGGTGAAAGGAGTGAAGCAGAATACAGGGTTGTATCAGCTATTACCTATACCAGAGAAGCCTTGGGAGGATATCAGTATGGACTTTGTTCTTAGTTTACCAAGGACACAGCGGGGACATGATTCAATTTTTGTGGTGGTTGACAGATTTTCAGAGATGGCACATTTCATTCTCTGCAAGAAGACTAATGATGCTGTTCATGTAGCAGAATTATTTTTGAGAAAAGTAGTGAGACTTCATGGTTTTCCAAAGACCATAGTTTCAGATCGGGACACTAAGTTTGTTGGATATTTCTGGCGTACATTGTAGAAGAAGTTGAAGATAGATTTGAAGTTCAATTCATCACATCATCCACAGACTGATGGACAGACAGAGGTGGTGAATAGAAGTTTGAGAAATTTGCTGAGATGTTTGGTTGGAGATAAGCCAACAGGATGGGATTTGATTTTACCACAGGTAGAATTTTCATACAATAATTCTGTCAATAGAAGCATTGGTAAATCACCATTCCAGATTGTATATGGAAGTAGTCCAAGAAATGCATCTGAATTGAGGAAGATAGATAAAGGAGAAATAAGTAGTGTTGAAGCTGAAGATTTTGCAGAACACTTGAAGAACATCCATGGGGAGGCGAGGAAGCATATTACCAAGATGAATGCACAGTACAAGGCTAAGGCAGATGAGAAAAGGAGGTATAAGAAATTTCAGGTTGGTGATGAAGTCATGGTTCATTTGCGGAAGGAGCGATTTCCAGTTGGTACATATAACAAGCTGAAAATGAAGAAGTTTGGACCATGTAGGATACTGAAGAAACATGATTCAGGAAACGCATATGAGGTAGAATTACCTACTGAGCTAAATATTTCACCAGTGTTTAACATTTCAGATCTGATAGAGTATCATGAAAGAGGTGTTGAAGATGAGATCACAGCAGCACAGTGGAGTATTCCAGCAACTAGTTCAGACACTAAGGAGATCGAAGATATACTGGACAGTCGTGTTGGCAGAAGCACAAGGAACAGGACATATGAAGAATATCTGGTCAAGTGGAAATGACGACTTGTTGAAGATTCATCATGGCTGACAAAAGAGGAGGTTAGCCGTCTTGGTTTTCCTCTGCACACCTGAGTCGTGATAGGGTCACTTCTCAAATTACTCCGGGTGTCTGATGTAGGAGCATCCTAGGTGTAAGAGCAATCTTGCATCACCCAAAAAAAATATTTCTATTTTTATATTCTAAGGGTTATTTTGTGCAGAGCTGCTATTTATGGAAAGTTACTATTTTTGGTAATTTTGTATGTGCTCAGAATGATCTGATTTCTTTCTTGGAGGTTCATTTTGGTCATATAAGTCTGCCAGTAAAGTTTCATTGCCAGATCAAGTGTATATTGGAAGATATTGAGGATTTTCAATATTGGCAGCAGGGTACAGAAACTTTGAACTCAGTTTTGAAGGCTTTAGAGGCTCCGGATGAGGTCAAAAATTTGGGTGACAAGCGCTTGCGCCAGTCAAGCCTGTAGAGCGCTTCGTGGCATTTCCTAAATGGGGTTATAATAGCCGATCGGGTTAACTGGTGATGACTTATGGTCTTCGGAAGTTGGGCCACCTGAAATGCAAAAAATAATTTTCTTCAAAATTTTTGTTCGAGTTTCAAAGGTTATCTTGAGCTCACTATGATGTAATAAAATGTAAAATAAAATAATTGTAAATTTGGTCGGCCTTATTGGCTAAAATTCTGGAACCTTCCCAGGTGGTGGAAAATTGCCTATATAAGGAAGGTTGTATTATTGTCTTAGGCCGTTCAGAATAGTTCTGGGTAGTAGATCTGGGTATTGATTTGAGGCTTTGTTCTACAGAATATTGTAAGGAATGCCCATGTGGCTTTGCATATTGTAATTCTGAAAGTTTGTAATTCCACATTTGTGGAGATAATAAGAAGCCAATTTTCTGTTCTTGTATATTATTGTTGTTGTTTCTCTATTTCTGTTATGTATTTGTGGTATTAAGGGGAGCACCCTTCATCAGACCTCAAACGTGCAAAAAAAGTAATTGAATCCAAGCAAAGAAAGGCCTAGAAAGAAAGGCCAATACAAAAGCCCTTCCCCAATGAGGAACTCTAGGTTTCATCATCTTTCCCCACATTAAAATGAGACAGAAAACCATGTTACTGTGAAGGAGAAGCTACCAAACTAAAGCAACAAGAGACCATGTTGAACAAGAATCCTCAATGCCCAAGAAAAGGGCTTCCCAAGAAAGATAAGCCAGACCCGCCAATCTCACAAGAGTGAATTCACCCCGCCCTGACCTTAACAAACCACCATACCACTAACATGGTGGCTAAATAAACCAACAAAAAAAAACACAACTCCTTGGACACAGGTACAAAATGTTGAATAGGTCAAATAATTGAGATGGGGGGTGAATCAGTTAGTCCAAAATACTTTCTCAATCTTTTACTAAATCGGTAAGCACATAAAGTATTCAAATAATTAAGATTGATAAAAGTGTGAAAGAACAGGAACAATTGACACCATAACACCAAATATAATGTGGGAATGTAATGCCCCTCCCATAGTTTTCTTTTCAATTTTATTGCCAAACTCTTTTAGGCTATTTTCATGCGTGCTTTATTTATTTTAGGGATATTTAAGGTTTATGAATGTATGCCATTTTATTGAATAATCATGAATTAGATGTTTTTGAGTTATTTTCATTAAATGCAAATGATGATGTTATTTATATGTGATGGTTATTTCATTTTGATGACTTATATGTTAGGGTATCATGGATGCTTATAGTTTTACTGCCCCCATATTTGCATGTGTAACCTTCGATGTGTATGTTTTATATTTCTTTTTAATGTGCTTGATGTGGTTGAGGGATGAAGTCATAGTTACTTGCTTGCGAGATTCACATGATCGGACAATCCCTGCCATTGCTTGTTTATATTTAAACACGTATGTACATGCTTATCTTTTATGCAGGTTTGCAGGTACTGAACATCGACTTTGCCAAATTGCCAGGATGAGTGTGCCCTATCACAAAATCTCAATGGTAAGAAAGGGGAGATAATAATCAAATCCAAATCCCAACCCAAGCCATTGATTGTCTTAAATATTAGGCAAGTATCTATTTCTACCCATCCAAATTCATCAAAGTGACGTGAATTCGTGAGCCCTTCCTTGGAGTTTGTTTGATATGAAGTTAGTTGATTTTTAGGTTTTGGGAGTCAAGTGGATTTACTTCTGTGAATTATTTGATTTAAATAATTAAATTAGGAGTAATTATGAGATTAGAATAGTTATATTTTATGAATGTGGAAATATTAGATATAGAGATATTTAATTATTAAGGTTAATTAAATACCTTTGTTAATTAAAAAATTGAATTGAAAGATTAAATTTGGAATAAAAGGGTTTAATTAATTAATAAATCCAAACATGAAATTTAAGGCATAGTTGATTTATTTAATATTTAATTTATCAGTTTGCAAATTTAATTATGTGCTAAAGTATTTATTGATTTATTTAATATTTTTATGCAATTTAAGTTGCATATTCGGTTTAAGTGAAAATTGAATTAGAATTTAAAGTTAAAAGTTGAGTTAGGAATTACAATCTAAAAGTGCATTATTTTATTATTGAGTTATTTTAACCATGCAATTGATTTGATGTAAACTAGGTGGAGAGTTGAGTTATATTTTTGGAGGGATTGCATGTTTTAGAAACCCGAGGAACATGTCTTCTTTATGAGGGGTTTCTGGGTATTATTTTCAATTACTTCAATTAGGTTTTTGATGAAGGGTGCTCCCCTTAATAACACAAACACATAACATAAACAGAGAAACAACAACAACAATATGCAAGAACATAAAATTGGCTTCTTATTATCTCCACAAATGTGGAATTACAAACTTTCAGAATTACAATATGCAAAGCCACATGGGCATTCCCTTACAATATTCTGTAGGACAAAGCCTCGAATCAATGCCCAGATCTACTGCCTAGAACTGCCCTAGACAATACTACGGGCCTTCTTTATATAGGCATTTTCCACCGCCTGAGAAGGTTCCAAAATTTTAGCCCTAAGGGCCGACCAAACTTAGAATTATTTTATTTTTTAATTTATTACATCAAGGTCGGCTCAAAATAACTTTTGAAACCTGAACAAAAATTTTGAAGGAAAATTATTTTCCACCATTTTAGGTGATCCAACTTTTGGAGACCATAAGTCATCACTAGTTGACCCGATTGACTATTATAACCCCATTTCAGAAATGCCACGAAGTGCTCTACAAGCTTGATTCGCACAAGCGCCCGTCACCCAAATTTTTGACCTCATCTGAAGCCTCTAAAGCCTTCAAAACTAAGTTCAAAATTTTTGTACCCTGCTGCCAATACTGAAAATCTTCAATATCTTCAAAACTAGACCTGATCTAGCCATGAAACTTCACTGGCAGACTGATATGACTAAGATGAACCTCCACATGTAAAATCATAACATTCCAAGATTTATGACCAACTTACTAAAAATAACAAGTTTCCATAAATAGTAGCTCTACACAAGATAGCCCTTATTGAATACAAAAACAAAAATATTTTTGGGTGATGCAAGATTGCTCTTACACCCAGGATGCTCCTACATCAGTTTTAGAGGAGCTCTCTTGGATGAATTTGGAAGATTTTTGGAAAGCTTGGATTTTGTAGGTGTTGTTTGAGATTGTTAGAAAGCTTAGATTTTGAAGGTTGTGTTAGATTATTATTGTCTTCAAATTTTCAGGCATTGTTTGAGGTAGGGTTTGAAACCTTCTTTTTGTAAAATTCTTTCCTTTGAAAAGATTGTTTGCTTCGTGTCTGAAATTGTTTATGCGAACGGATTGGAAATTGGTTTATGTTTTAATCAACTTTGTTCTTGTGAAATTTTGGATTAGTTTGATATTAAATTAGATCTGGTATTCTGTTTGGATTGTTTTGAAAACCTAGGAAGAGGTTTTAGAAATATGTGAGTTTTTCCCAGTTAGGGTATTTACCTAGAAATGATAGATAATTTGTCCCAATAATTTGCATAGAAATTTAATTGGAATTGCATTTGAAAATCATTTAAAAAATTAGTTCTATCAGAAAACCTTAGTTCCCATTAAAAAAAAATCGTTTGGAAAATAAAAATAATAATAGATATATAAAATAAAATAGTTGTTATTCGAATTCATTTTAGAAGAAATTTTTTTACTAGAGTTTTATTTTAAATTTTGGTAAATTTCTCTTAATTAGATTTTATGTGTGTGTGTCTATATATATATATATATATAATCACCATGCAAATACATGAAAAGAAATGTTTAATTTAAATAAAAATAAATAAAATAAAGTCTACCTCATAGATGTTGGCACGACATACTAAGTAGGCCTTGGTTGAATTGACCAACACTTATTTGTTTTAGGGATTAGACCATTTCTTAAAAAAATATATATTATTGAGTCATGTTTTTTGTAAGCATCCATTTTACTTCTTTAAGAAGTGGGGCTTGTTTTATTTAATAAGAAACCCGCACCTACCTAAGGAAACATGTATGCACTAGTTGACATTGAATAAAGTATTTAATAAACTTTCTTTAAAAAAATATAAAAACAAAAATTAAAATCAAAATTAAGTCTTTGTTCCCTCTTATTACTTCTTACCTTTTTGAGTGGGTGGCATCACTTTCTAGAAAAGTGCATTGCCTTTAAATTATTTCCTTATATGATTTTAGGAGTTACTAGGTATAAATAAGAGTAGGAACTTTATATGTTTTTATTTATTAAATGAACTTGCAGTCTTGTACCTCCTTTCTATTTGTTTTTTTTTAATCTAATGTGCTTGACTTGGACTTCAATACATGCCCTCGACCCCCTCTTTATTGCCTTAAATCATGAGGAGTGATTTATTAGTGATTTTTTAATCTAATGTGTTGACTTGGACTTCAATACAAGTGGGAATCACTAGAGTTGGACGCCACCTTTGGTGGGACCGCCCAGTCTCCCTTCTTAAATTTTAATTATTATATAATGTTTTTTAAAATCCATTTTGTTACTATCAATATAAATTGTCTTTCGTTTTAAATTAATTTAAATTGTTAATTTTCAGTTTTATAAATTATTGTAGTGTATTTAGTTTCTAATTAATTATTGTTTAAATTTAATTATTATTTAGATGTTTAATTATTAAGTTTAGCTGTATTTTAGTTTAGGTGTAGTTCTCTTTAATTAGTACTATAATTGATTATAGTTGTGATTTTTGGATATAATTTAATAGTTAATTATAATTAAGTTTATATTTTAATTAACTAATTTTAATTGATTTATACTTGAGGATATATGTGATTTTAATGTATTTTAAATATTTATTTAAAGACACTTAGAGTGATGATTATTTTATTAATGTTATTTTTTAATAAATTATGTGTGTGGTATGATATGGGTAATATTTTCTTAGGGCAATATAGGAATAATTCATTGTATATTTTCCATATGTGACCTATATGTTTAAAATGTTTGGTTGCATTATGAGCTATGAGTAGTTTTTTCGATCTTCTTTTCCAACCTTGTTATGGTTATTTGAGAACCAATATGTTCTTAGTATGAGAAGGAACCTAAATGAGTTTTATTTGATCATTTTACTTTTTTGGAACCCATGTGGTTATTTATGACTTGTGAGGCTAGAGGTTAAATAGGTGCATCTTAGGGGAGTGGCTTACAATAGGGGTCTGAGACCCAAAGTGGTCAGAGCCAGGGTAACCTATTGTAAGTTTTCTAAATAAGTGATAATATAGTAATTAAAATTTTTAGAAGTCATTAAAAAGATAATTTAGAGATTATGCCTCGCCTATGCTTTGAGCACTTGTTTAGACTAAGGATGAGAATGGAATGATACCCAAAGAGTAGGTATGATTATAATTCCTTATGTTCTTGAGAGGGTATTCTAGTTCCCCGTGGGTCGTATTGAGGGTTCGGGGCCCAGAGTGTCCAGTCCAGGGTAACTCAATGCTTGAGGGTTCGGGGTCCAGTGTGACCAATCCAGGGTAACTCAAGTAGATGGCCATGTGATGACACTCCCATAGTATGTAGCCTCAGTCTCCTCCATAGTTTTCTATATTTGCCTCTAGTGGTGTGTCTTTGTTGTTTCAATATTACTTGGTGATTGGTATTTGTTTGATATTCTAGTATTTGATGTTTTGGCATGTGTTAACTTCTTGATATTTGTTATCTTTTCTTTATCTTTAGTAGGTGGTACTTTTTTAGTTAGAAATCCTTTAGGATCCTTTTCTTAGTTGTTTTGATTGAGTTTTTTATCTGAGTGGGATTTGTTGTTATCTCCTCAGCACGGTGGAAGTGGACCTTTGGTCCCATGAGGTCAGGTGGTACTGTTTTCTTTTACCATTTGAGATTCTGACGTTCCTATAGCGGTGCTAGAGGATTATTGTTGATGTTATCTTCTTCTTATTCTTCATTGGAGGTTTTTCTGTACCTATCTTTCATTGTTGTAATTATATCTTGTATCAATGCTTCAGAGTTGCAAATATTGTGCTATATTTTGTATTTGATTATTGTGACATACCCTACGACTTGTGCACAAGATGTTGCATCTTTATGTATACCTTATGGCATTGGATGTACTTGTTATTCATTTGTAATATGAGATAATTGTAATTATTCTTAATCTAAATATTTAATTTGTAATACATAATTCTACATCATGGGACCCTTGAGGATTGTTAAATGTAATTAAGTTGTACATATGTACTTGTTTATATCTTATGATTGTATTGCTTCCGCATTGTTATCATCATTTTTTGTAAACAATTAAGAAAAAAAATTATTATGCAAACTTAGTGACATGTTTTAGGTTAAATTCTCCTAGGTTCCCTAGCGGGGCATTACAGGGAACCCAAACTAGGAAAAACCTCAGAGAAGCTAATTATCATGAAATGAACACTAGTTAAGGTGATTTTTACAAGGGATTGCTAGTTTTCTCATTTTTATTTGGCTCACCGTTAGTCGGGATAACTACCCTTATAGAAAAGATGTATTATAAAATGTGAACTGATAGAATTGCATCTATCTAAGCATGAAAAAATTTGAGCTGAAAGCACAGTAATCATTGTTAGTAGAATATTTGGTACAAATCTTCTTCCAAACCTCTACAACATAGTATGTAAGACCTTCTCTTTGTACCTCAACAATACTTCACTTAATCTTTCTTCTGCTTATACACCCCTGCCAAATACACGCCCAAATAGACTTGCACTATATCACCTTCATATATTGTCTCTCACTTGCATACACATTTTGGATACAAAAGATATCTTTGTTTATATAGACATTTGATAGGATAGCCACATATGTCGACCAAGCCACAAAACATGTTGGCCACAAAAAAAAGATATTATAATTATATTTAACACACTACCGCCGAACCTAGATATATGTCATACATAAGAAATATTCATACCACATTACCATAGGACCTAAATATAGGTTTCCCTTAAGATGCACTTCATATCACATCTACTGAAAGATAAGAAAATTTTGGATCCATCATAACACCACAACCAAGCCCGTGACTTAATCAATTAAAATTTTGAACCAACTGATAGATAAGAATTGATAAAATCTATCCAAAATGAGATATACTCATTATACCAAAAACTTCTGATGAACTACAAGAATGTCTAGGTAGCAGGGATACCCAGAAGAACTCTATAACACAATAGTAAAAAAATACTAATCGAAAATCCACATATGTAGTCATTGAAACATTTAGATGCACTAAAAAAATATATTCTAATAGTAGGAACAAGTAGACCTAACAAAATAACTTAAAAATGCATTTATAGAATCAATTCTACAAGTAACTAAAGCACTGATATCATACCAACACCCAACAGACATCCTATTGATACTGCAAAGAACCAACCGATTCAACTATGTGACTGGTATAAAGGTTTTGACATCAATGACAACAATGCTAGCAACAACCTAATATGTCTAACACAAACAAGGTAAGCACTACCATGGAAAAAGACACACCACGCCAAGGCAGCTAGGAACAAAGCCATGGGAAGAAACTACACATAGTACCAAAGAGACAAAATCCCTCTTTGGTAGACCAAAATAAGGGCTAGAGAACCAAGTTCTTCCTTTGAATGAATAACATGAGACATGCCTCCAAGTAGAACCACCAATAGTGCCTCCATAACATAAGACTCAATATAGACATATATTTGAAGAAAAAACCTTGATGCTACCATAAGGCTATACTTGAAAGTAGCATGAGCCACATTTAGGTCGTGAGAAACACCAAGAACCTCAAGAGACTAACATAGATGAATAGATTCCACCAAACATGATGAAAAAAAGAAGACACCATCCAACCTAAGATGCCATCACAATCGGCCACCAAATCAAATCTAGAAGCATCCTCAACAACCAACCCACGAAAAATAACCAGACCAGAGGGAAGTGCTGCATTTTCAATAACCTCCACATCGAGCCATGCACTATGCTGGAGCCGATCCAACGCACATGACAAAAAACAAGGCATAAGCCTTCATTTGTATTTCTTTCTTTATTAAATCAACTTTATTTTACAAATTTATTGAAATTGGAAATATTTATAGGTTTTTCTCACATCATTCTTATTAAATTTTTTACTATCTAATAGTAATATAATAATAAAATTTATGTATCTATGTCATGACACTTTTTATTTAGGTTTTTCTATTTAAGTAAATGATTTATTATTGATATAGATTTAGAAATTATATATATATATATATATTTAATGTAAAGTTAGGAAAATTATTTTATATCATTAGTTTCTCATTGACACACATTTCTATATCTTTTATTCATATCCTATCCATGTTTACATATATTTCCATATATCCCTAATTTATTATGCTCATTAAATTATATCATTCTATACAATTGCATTGCCACCTTGATTCTAATATCTTTTTATCCTAGGTTATTCCCAATATAATATTGTGATTGATTCTACACTCTTGATTTGGAGCACCTAATTATAATCTAATTTTGTATAAAATTGTTCTAGAGAATTTACATATTTTTAGCTTATTATCCTCAATATCTTCAATGACGATGAGGTAGACTTATCAAGGGGACTCAAACCTATGATAACTCCATCCTTTCATTTTGATTACATCTCTAGGTATTTTAAACACTTTCAATCATTAACACTCAAATAACAAAGATGAATTAGAAAATGAGAATGTGCATTATCATAAATAAAATTTGTAGATAGATATTGTATTTGTGCTGATAGAAATAATTAATATCTACACATGCAAACTTTGATACATTTGTTGACATAATTTTAAGCTTTTAGGATATAATAAATTCTAGTACATCAATAGATTTAAGCAATATCATCATTCTTATAGAAAGACTTACACATATCCTTCCACGTTGAATTTCATAATCTAGCATTTATATTCCAAGTATCGCTCCACAACCATTGGTTACTAATATAGGTTAGCTAATGCTTATGTATTTATCTTATTAGATTTTCCTACATTAAGTTTAGTGAAGTGTTGTTTTCTTTTACATTTTTGGTGATTTCATTTATGTTACACCACCATAAAGTTTGCATCAAGAGTTCACACCTTCATTATTTTAGGGTTTCAAATAAATTATTTTTTATTTTATCATCATTTTTCATATCTTTCTAGATTTACACTCTGAGTGCTTGCAAGAAGTTGAGTCCCTAAAAAGTGCCTAAAGTGGAGGAGCGATTTTCAAATTTTGTAACAACTGATCTAAAAATTTGGAATAGTCAAAGATTGAATCTCATAAACATTCTATGATATGAAATGCAGTACCACAAGTCTACTTTTCAAACATGTAGTTTTTTTCAATACCCACACGGTATAAATTGGCTTTCACTAGGCATGTCTTAAAACCACAATTTAAAAATGCATGTTTTAGGACCATACCATGCATATGTACTACCACCATAGTTTGACCCAAATAAAAGTTTTTTTTTTGGAAAAAGATATCTAAGATATTGAAGATCTATTATTATATTTTAAAATTTTTTAAAATATTTTTTATTAATTTTAATTGACCCTAACAACTATTTTAAAAACCTTTGGTGTACGACCCTCATAACTTGACTTAAAGTTATTTTTTTCATCATGAAAATAATTATTGATGTCATATAATTGTTTTACAAAAAGCATAAAAAAAAAGTTATTCAAAATTTTATAATATTAATATTTGAAGTCTATGGACCAGTTTGATTAACAATTAAGACACAAATAAAAAAGTAATCAAATCTAGTAAAAATACATATTTCAATTCTATAAACTGTAACTATAATGGGTCTTAATTTTGTAAAATAATTCAGTTAAAATAAAGGCATTATACATATGCCTAAAGTCAGTATTATTAGTTTCCACTAGCATAGCCTTGAACTTGTAGGTGAAAGGCAAAGGTTTTTCTCTACCATATTTTTCCTAACCTAAATCTGATGTTGAGGGCAAGTTTGTATTTCAAATTTTGTGTAGCAGGTACCAATTTCAATAATGCGTGTCTATTTCAATAACATGTACTCATTTTAATAGAAATTACATGTTATTAAAATTGAATAGGAACCCATTATAAATGGGCACCCAATGTATATTTATTCATTATAATTAGGTGATAGACCTACTCTTTGTATTTTATAACATGTACTTGTTATTTGAATGGGTACAATTTATAAGTGGGTACATATTTATAATATAGTTGTTTCCTATTAGTTCTGTTCAAAATATGATAGAAGATAATGATTAGGTAGAACATTCTTAATTCCATATAGTTGCAAATGAATGTTTACTGAATTTTTATTAAATTCTTATCTTATGTTGTTCTTGGCATGGCATCGGTGCAATTTTAGAAGTGAATAATGCGTCATAGTCTATTAGATTAATTTAGGAGGTGAATAGTAATTTCAAAGTCATTTATTGGAGATTAGATTAATCATCTTTTTTTTAATCCAGAGGGTGTTGTAAACATGGGATTAAAATAATGTCAAAGGAGATATAGGAATTTCATGAAACCTAAAGAAATAAAAGCAAATAGGAAGGATAAAAAATGATAGAGATAGAAGAATACAAATTTGAGAATTGAAGAATGTTGAAGTATCTAGTTCCATGATTGTTGAAGATGAGAAAATTCAAGAGATCATGATGGATGGATGAATGTACAGACAATGTAGATGTCAATGAGGTGATTACAAAAGAAAAAAATCTAGGTGTTTATTTAGAGAAAACTTTGAATAATATAGAAAATGTTACTATATGTACAAATCCAAGTAAAGCCTCAAATCCATTTTTTTTCTCTAATTTTGAAGTTGACAATTTAAAAGTTGGATATTTCTTGGATGATATCAATTATGTTCCTAAAGACATAGAAACAAAAATTGAGAATGAAACTCCTTGTTTGAGTGAACATGATTTTAAAAAAATTGAAAGTAGTGTCTTGGATAATCTTCATGGTTTGGTTTCTAGGAGTAAATTTTGAGCACATGCAAATAGATTGTATAAACCATCTTTTTGCAATAGAAAGCTAGGATTTCAATGTCAACTCAAAATGTTATAGTTGATGAAAATGTTCAAAATGCAAAAAATTATGAAGATGCTAGGCGTTTATGTGTAACCCAAAAAAAGAGATGAATCACTTGTAAAATTTACATCTACTAGGTTGTTTGTGCTATTGATTCAATTGGGAATAAAAATTGATCTAAAGATAAGAATGTGACACAATAAGCTATAATAACTACTTTAGTAAATAAAAACACTTCAACTAAAAGAATGATTAGAAACACTAATGGACATCTAAATATACATCATAAATATTTGACATTTGAGAAAAAAAAGAGAAGAATTAGCACCGAAAGTGATTCAATAAACCAATGCTGGAGTTTTAGTGGTAGAGTCCCAAGGTTTGAGATGAAACAAAATGATGATATCAAAAATTTGATCGAGAAATATTGCATGATAGTACAAGGGTGTTATTTAATGCTAGAGATGTTTTAAAATTAAGAGAGGAGTAAAAAATTTGTGATCATCATTTAAAACACCACTTAGACATGACTCAATCTGATTTTTTTAATTTTAAATTTAGATTATTTACTATTAGCAAATATTAGCATTAGTCAAATATCTTTTGAAAAATGTAAACCTCATGGTATGTAAAAATTAATAAGCAATTAATCTCTTGTTGTTGTAAAACTCATGCTCAATTTTGTTAATATTATGATTTTTTTTATATATATACATTGTACTTTATATAATAACAAAATTATGCAAGAATGTGACACCATTAATATGCCACCTAAAATAATAAAAAATATTTGGTGGTAGGTTTATTTTGTAAGCCATCTATATGAGCAATTATTTATTTTAATGGATGTATTTCTTGTCAATGGGATATATGTGGAAACCTTTCATTGTTAGGTGAATGTTTGCATGAAAATATTTCAAATGATTTTGGACAAAAACTATTTGATTCAAAAATATTTGAAAATGTTGAGTATTCATTAAAAAAAGTCAATGTACATGCATTATCACTAAATTCAATAGTATGATTATACCCATATATGAAACACTACCAACATGCTTGGTGTCTTGATGGATAGTTTTGCATATGCAAAATACATTTCTAGTTGGAAGTATACTTTTAGTTGTTGAATTTGCATAAAACTCAACTATTGCACCACAAGAAGAGATCATATATCAGTATTATAATTTAATGTAGGTAGTCATTTTTGTTCATAATATATACATGCATGCTAATGATAGTATAGAAGATAATATAAATTTTTTGAGGGAGTACCATTTCTATGTGAGTGATAATTAATTACACTCATCAAATTTTGTTCACTATTGCTTCAAGTTATTTTATGATAATTTAAAGGAAAGAGAAATTCAAATGGCATAACATCACATATGGTCATATAGTTGCACAAGATAGTCCAAGAATGCTAGAATATTTTATTGTCTAGGTAGGATTCTCAAGGAAAATAACATCCACTATATGTGATATTTTTTTGAAGTTGGACATGGTAAATAAGAACCTAATGGAGTTGGTGCATGTGTTAAAAGAGTTATTTCTAGAGAGCAACTAAAATCCAAGGATACATGTGGTAGTGTCATCTTTCTCATTTACAAATATGGTCTCAATCTTTGTACATGACCATTAGAAGTTGGCCTAAATGATAAAATAGCTTGAGAGCCCTATATAAGAGCATCTTTCCTAATTCATTTTTATCCTACACAATCCTAATCACTTCCTACATCAAACATTATGAGTGAATTTCTTCATAGCTTAGCATTATGGAGGAACAAGTTATAACAATTTTCATGCAAGTATATTTTTGTAGTTGATGATCTTGTATCATCATGTCATGTTATTGCATCAACACTTGAGGGTCCTATCCAAAGAGCACTACATCACCACCATCATCAAGCAAAAAGGTATATTCTTTTTAATTAAACATTGTACTTTAGATTTAAGCTATTCCCTACAAGGGTAAGCACTCTTTTTCTAATCATCATATTTTTAGGGGAGGTTAAACCTACCTATGGTTTGACAAAGGTAAGAACCTATATATCTCAAAACCTCTCTCTCTCTCTCTCTCTCTCATATGTGTAGGAGTCAGGTTTGAAAAATTTTGATTACAAATTTGTGAAGTGTAGTCTGAGATGGATAGATCTAGATTTTCAAGGAATATAAAACCCTATTCATTGCCAATAAGCCATAATGACTAACAATTTTTTAGTGAAATTTAAGGAGATGATCTATAGTGCATTCTAATACATAATTTTCTCACAAAATTTTCATTAGCCATCTTCAACTTAGTGGCACCTAGCCACATATATGAGCACTTTTTGGATCAAATTATACACACAGGTTTCTTTTTCATTTCTATTTCCATATCTATCTTTTGAATTTACATATTTGTTCTATAGTTTACAACTTATGTTGATTATTATAAAATTTTAATATTTTTACCTAGTTCTTTCATTCTCAATTTTAAAAATTATATTTGTAGTACATCGTAAATTGTATGCACTACCTAAGTGTGTTTGATTTCATGCTTGTAAATGTAATCACATGAAAATGGACAAAGATAATTAAGTAACAAATTAAAGCAAATCAAGGTGAATCAAGGACAAAATCAAAGCAATTGAATTGAATCAAACATTTAGCCAATCAAAATTAAAACCAAGCTTTAATTCAAGGTAAATCAAAATTGAGAGCATTTTAATCAAGTGAAATCAAATCAAAGTGTAATTAATTCTATTAATTGTATAGTTGGAATTAAATCAAATTCAACCCATTCAAGGGGCACATGGCTAAATAAATCAATTTAAATCAATTAATAAATCCTAATTTCTCTCAACAACACAAAAGGGGAGGGAATTCAATCAACCAATAGGATTTGAGAAATGCATTCACATGGATTAAGCCAAATTCAATCTCAATCACTCAAAGTGAAAGAGCATCTTGTCCACTCATCTTGTCTACTTGTCCCAAGCTTTGAGGACACAATATTTAAATTGTCTTCAAAGGGTGGAACCAAAGACTCAACTCAAGCTTAATCATGATCAACACAACTACACCCCCTACCCTTGCATAAATCTATAAAAGGAAGACCAAAATAAATCATAATTCATAACCACATGTCTGATAATTGCATAGAACCTCTTGCATTTTATAGCTAGAAAGACAATTTAGGCGTAATTTAGCATCTCAATTTGAATTAATTGTTAGCATTTTCTTTATCATTATCATTTCTCATTCTAGGACTATCATTAATGGTAGCTTGCTGAGAGCTTCACATTAACACTCTTAGATAGAGAGCAATAGGATGCTTACTTGTGCTTCAGTTGCTAAACAGAGTATTAATTATGGTTTATTTAGTCTCAATTTGATTTATCGTATGATACTAATTCTATGAAGGTACATTTCCTTGTACACAAAATGACGCCCACCGTGGGGCAAAATGCTTCACTTTTCTAATCTCTCAGATTTTTTTCATTTTTGTCAAATTTTTGCATGTTTAACTCTCAGGTTTTTCAGAAAACAATGCTTCTGACAGCTCAAATGGCACTTCTGCACAGTTAAACAATGCTTCTAAGCATTGTTTTGGTGCTTTCATGATAAAGTTGTGCGCCTTTGCACTGATTAACAGCGCTTTCAAATCTTTTTACTCTCTGTCTAGTATTCTCACAATGCTTATTCCCTGACTAGCTAACGCTTTGAAGCATTTAAATAGCACTTTGAAGCATTTAAATAGTGCTTTTAAGCATTTAAATAGCACTTTCAAGCATTTAAATAGCGCTTTCAATCATTTTAAGATTTCAATCATTTTAAATAGCTCTTTCAAGCATTTAAATAGCGCTTTCAAGCATTTAAATAACACTTTCAAGCATTTAAATAGTGCTTTTAATCATTTTAAAATTTCAATAATTTTAAATAGCTCTTTCAAGCATTTAAATAATGCTTTTAAGCATTTAAATAACACTTTCAAGCATTTAAATAGCGCTTTCAAGCATTTAAATGACGCTTTTGCTTAAATTGAAAATTTTCATAATCTGACTGTCAGAAAATGATTTTATGTCTCTGCAGGATGTTCGAACATAAAAAAATAAAAAAATCAGAGAGCAGATTCAATCAAGAAGGCAAAGCTTTGACAAGGAAGATTAAGAAGGAGAACATTGCTCATATAAAGCTAGTTCTTGAGGATTCACATCAGGAAAATCAGGGTTATGAAAATTATCTCAAAATTGTAGAAGCATACAAAACTAAATTTCTCTCACTTAATTGGATTTTCTCACCTTAAATCAAGTTTTTCTTAAAATTTGCAAATAAGACCTTAGATTCAATTCAATCTTTGCTTCTTAAAATTTTATCTTTGTTTCCTTCACTTTGGCTGGTTTTGTTAACTAACTTGTTGGAGGAAAAGCACATTGGAAAGGAACGATCACCAAGGTAAGCATTAAAATTACAAAATCATTCAAAAATGCCCCTAGCCTTTGCTAGCTACAAGGAAACTAAGCCTCAAACTAGTGAATTTTTCCCTTAAATTGTGGCATTTGGTGCTTTTAAGAATCTAGTAATTAAAAAATAGCCTATCTTTGTTTGAAAAGTTTAGCATTAGGCCTATGCTCTTCACTTTTTTTAGTGAATCAAAATGCCAAAGGTGTTAAACTTTTTAATTAAGAAGAAAGGTTGAGGAAATCAAGCACATAAAATCAAAAACCCCTTATTTGTAGAAGAGAGTAGCAATACTCAATTCTCTTTAGTTAGTGGGATAGTAATTGAACCTTATTTATTGTGTTTGGGAAATTAAGGAAAAGTTAGGGATATGCCCTTCACCTTTTGGTGAATCAAATTCCCAAAAACTAGTTCTTAACTCCATTTCCTTGCTTTTCATGGACATGCTAGAACATTAGAGGGCTCACCTCTCGAGAATTTTCCTTAATGAGGCTGGTGAGAGGGACAACTCAAATGGGATACACTTGATTTTTCTACGAGAATCAAACCCACTCTAAAACAAGACACATACATCCTTAATGGGGTATGTGACAAAAGGATACTAAATTTTTGAACTTCCTCGAGTAGTCCTCTGGGATTGCGCAAAACTCCGATATACGAGTGGTGGGAAGCCTCTTAATATACTTGGAGGATGAAAATTTAGGATCCATTTTGAATGGAATCCATATTAAATCCTGGATAAATTAGCAAGCCTACCTCATTAGAGACTTTTTAAAAGCCAAATTTGACCTTAGGTAGATTGCTTGGAAGAATTTATTGTGATAATTGATAAAATTATTGTATTGTGCTTGAAGGTCTTTGATTACAAAAAGAAAACATCCATTAAGATCCAAAAATCAATTAACAATAAAGATTCAAAAGAATATTCTATTCACAAGAATTCAAGAAATGGAAAAAGAAATGGAAACATTATCCAACCAATTCTCACTAAGAACATTGTTTCCTTATCTCTATGAGCCTAATATTATATCCACATCTACATATTCTTCAGACAAAAGGGCTATTACAAAATGTCACATTGAGTATATCTTTGATAAAAAAGAATATCATGAAAACCCTATATTTGATCAAGAATATCCTAATGATAAACCAATATTTGATGAAGAACCAATTTCAAAACATCAAGAGAATCTCATATTTGATCAAGAAAATCAAGAGGAATTAGTCCCATCTCAACAATATTCATCATATGAGAACTCTTTGAGAAACACAAATACATCCAAATATCCTTGGGATAGATCATTTACTCCTTTGGGACAATCTTATGAATTAGCTTTGGAAAAACTCCTTGAAAATGATCTCATCACATTGCCTCAAATCACTTCATGTGGTTTTAGCTTTTTGAGTAACTATTGTGCATATCATAGACATAATGAGCATGAAACTTCAGATTGCATGGAGTTGAAACATAAAATCCAAAATCTTATTGATGATGACATAATTGAAATTGAAGATCCTAATGAATCATCTAATGAAGATACTACTCTCAAGCAAGATCAAACTTATGAACACATGTCTAGTAGTGGTCCTCTTATAGCTTTCACCTATTCCACCATTCCTCCATTTCATAACGAAGCAAAGCTATCCAATATTCCTCCATCAAACAAAGATCCAAATAGTTTTCATAATGACTATGTATACCCTCAAGGGCTACCTCTAAAAGAGATCCAAGCTAACCTACATCTTGCTACAAACTTATTTCATGCTTCAAAGGATATAGACTCCAAGCCTTCATGTGCTACAATGCCTATTGTACCTATTTCAAATGAATATCCATCATCCCTTCAAGAATCCCTCATGTGGATCCAAACTCCTACATTGTCCTTAGAAGTGGCTCCATGTCAAGAGACTAATCAAAAGTGCAAAGAAACAAGTATTACGAAGGATCAAGATCAAGATAATATCTCTCGTTATCCTATATTTGACAAAAGTCCCATATCCCAAGAATCGCATGATGAATCCTTCATACCCTTCCATTTATTTCAAGAAGATATCCTTCCATCTCAAACACCCCATATTCCTTAACCTCCTATATCATACCCATCTCCTTAGAAATACCAAGGTATTCCTTCCATCTCTAATGAACTTATTAAAAATCAAAAGAAAAGTATTCTTCCTAGGCTATCAAAAGATCCTTGTCAGGATCAAAGTACCCCAACATCCACTTCTCATAAGCCTCCATATCTATCTCAAGATTCAAGTGCTCCTATCAAAGTCGCTCCTATCAAAGCTACATATAAGCCTATTGGTACAAAGATAAATCCAAAAGATGAAAGCCTTGGCCATGTAGCTCAAAATAAAGATGTTGATATCCCTCCCACATCCCATTTACCTTAATTTGTGCATAATAATATTCCTTATACATCCTCCAAATCCATCCTTGGTCCCTATATCCAAAACTTGAAACATTATACATCCTCCAAATCCATATTGGGCCCTTACATTCCTCCATCAACCTTTCCTACCATCCCTATCCCACCATCCCCTTACCTTACCATGTATCAAGATCAACAAAGACATACATACTGGAGAAACCAAGCACCTATCCATGTCAATCCTCCATATTAGATCATCCATATGAACCATCCATATCAAGCTTATTCAGCCACCAATCCCAAGTCTTTTAGAAGAAATTTGAATGCGCAACATAAGAATCAAAAAATCAAGAATCCACTTATGTATGAAGATCACTATGTCCAATCTAATCGACATGTGAATGAAAGAAAAAAAGAAATATTCAAGAGATCACAAAGGTCCATCAAGCAAAAAGAAAAATCAAAGAAAATGTGGGTTTCTAAATTCCTCATTGAAGAAATGCATTCTAAAGAATCCAAAAGGAAAGACAAATCAAAGAAAGTGTGGATTCCCAAGTCACTTTTGAAGGAATTACACACAAAAGAGAAATCAAATTTGAAATTAAAGCTTCCAAAGGCTTCCACTTCACATTCTCCCAAACATATTTCATCTCATCCATCCATTTTGAGTCCTTGTGTCCCAAGATCCGTATCCTCTCTTACATCAAAATCTCAAGCTATTTCACCCATTTTTCCTCCATTATTCCACTACCCTTCAAGGTGTGTATTGATGTTGATCTTGATAATAATTCTTATCCTCCCATTCATTATCCTTCCATTCCCTTTTACACTCCCACATATGGAAAGACTTATTATCCTCTCATTCATTATCCTTCCATTTCCATTATCCAATCCATTGCATAAATCTTTAGCCACCCTTTATCTTATCCACCATATCACCTTTCCATCACCATATCAACATCTTTGAGCATAACTTTTAGAAGCCTTAGCTCATCATATCATACCTTTTCAAGGAGTATCCAAAGAGCATGAGGCTTGAGTCCATCCAAAAAGAGAAAAAAGAAAAAAGAAAAAAGGAAAAAGAAAAAAGAAAAAAGGAAAAAAGGAAAAAGAAAAAAGAAAAAAGAAAAAAGAAAAAAGAAAAAAGAAAAAAGAAAAGAAGAAGAAGAAGAAGAAAAGAAAAGAAATCCATCCTATGGTGAAAACCAATTCTTGTGGCATCTTGGACAAGTACCATGATGGAAAACATGGCAAACAGGCGTCATGCGTAATTCCTCTCTCTTGCACTCTACACTTGGAGGCAAGTTTCATCCATCATATCCTCCATCTTTCTACTATTGATCTCACTTGCATCCATATTACATCTTTCACCTTTGATCTTGACAAGGTTGAACATATCCATGAGCATTAAGTATCTTGACATGAGTTATCGTATCCATCAGCCTATTCACTTATTGTGTTCATGCTATCTTATCATGATCTTGCTGATCCTAAAGCCACCTTCATTATTCCTAAGAAGCCTTCCCATAATCCCAAACCATTCACTCATAGCCCTCACCACCCCTTTATCATGATTGTGTGATCCTATCCACATTGATCCTTTAATCTTGATCCAATTGAAGAATAAAATAAAAGAAATGGAAAATAATGTTTGAAAAAGTCTCTTGATATGTCCACTCCTTTGGACCATTGTCATGACACTAGGTCATTATTCCATATGCTATCCAACACCACATCATTGGCTTGTATTGATATATTATTTTTCCCTAGCTTGGATAATCTTGAGGAGATGGTCCTATGGGTAACACACTTGCTTCATCCATCATGGCCTATTCATTGGTGAATCATCAGTTTGGAAATACATCTTCCATGTCCTATACCTTGCTAGACATTGGGGACAAATTCAATGTGATCTTGTTTGAGAACTAGTAATCTCTAAAAAATCTAAAAAGTGAAAATGTTCCTCAACTAAAAAATAAATAAATACAAAATATCTAAAATCCAAAAACATAAAAAATCTCTAAAAAATCCAAAAACATAAAATAAAAAATCTAAAAAAAAAACATAAAAAATCTTTAAAAATCCAACAAAAATAAAAAAAATATCTAAAAAAATCTAAAAATTGCAAAAGTAAACACTCAAAAGTTGCATTGCCCAACAAAGCATGATCTTTGCTAAATCAAACCAGGGGCACCAATCCAAGTTCAATGAGCTTATCAAAATAGACGCAAGTTGGCTCAAAATCATTGCATCAAAATAAAAAAATTGCTACACTTGAGCTTATTGATCAATATTAAATTTCAAACATCCAAATACTTGATCTAAACAACAACATTTGACAAATCAAATCAAAATCTAAAAAGATTAATCAAATCAGATCAAAACCTATAAAGGCTTAAACATAACTAAGGATCAAAGTGGATGAAGTTTTTGAAATATGGATCTACAAACAAAAGAAAAAATGTTCAAAGTGTTACTAGATTTTTGGAACCATGTCTTTCTAGCAAATTGATGAAGTTTTACTAGATGAGCGATGATAAAGACATGATATTTTCTTGATTGCTACTTGAGTGCTTGTCAGGTTGATTCATAATAGTATGCAAATCCGTCTAATGACATGATCATCAAAGAATCATTGAGGATATTTGTATATGAAAGGGATCAATTCTTTGATTGTTTACTTGCAATATTAAAATCCGAGGAAAGAGGT
This sequence comes from Chamaecyparis obtusa, assembly GCA_027943335.1. Classification (NCBI taxonomy): domain Eukaryota; kingdom Viridiplantae; phylum Streptophyta; class Pinopsida; order Cupressales; family Cupressaceae; genus Chamaecyparis; species Chamaecyparis obtusa. The sequence goes on from BSBK01002398.1 coordinate 1,464,131, forward strand.
ATTCATATCATCATGGTTGAACTAGTGATGATTGTACCAATTTCATGTTCCAAAAGGCTCGATGATGAAAATAAGCTTCCTAATCCTGAATAGTGACAGTTAGCTACATACATCCTAGGTTAAATGCATTTAAGGTATTTTCCTTTCTTAGCTTGACAACAGATTTGAAAAAGAAAAAACTAGAAAGGGGGTAGAGTTATCATCATCAAAAGACCAAATCAAGATACATAAAATGATTAAAGATATCATCAATGGTACATCATCAAATGTCCATCAATGTATAATCAAAGTCCTGATCAACATCATCAATGTCTGAAGTATCCATCATCAAAAATCATGCTCAATCTAATCATCAAAGGTACATCAACATCATCAAGATACATTGTCAAATGATTGATCCATCAAATGATTCATGCTCCATCAAGGAAATCATCAATAATCAATCATTCTGATTAACTAGGGGCAACCTAACTCTATCCATCACCTAAATCTATACCTGCACCTACACCAACAGATGACCCTTCTATCAATCCTTAATTTTGCATCATGAGAACATCCAATCAACTCCATATCACAAAAAAAATCTAATCATATCATGTATCAAATATCAATCAATCAAATCATCCAAGTGATCATCTAACATCAATCAAGTTATCCTATCATCCATTTGCTCATCTTGAGTGCATCAAATTTCCTAACTCTAGATCTTGATGAAGGAAAATCAATGTTTTGTCTCTCTAGATCTTGAGAGCGAAATATCAACCCATCAACTTATCCTATCAGATTGACATCAACATCAACCAAGTAATTTTGACTGACATCAAATGATACCAAACCATCATCAAATTATTTGGAGCATCAACATCTTATCAATCAAATCTTTTCTCATCAAATTTTCTCATGATTAGGGCATTTCCAAATTTCTATATCGGGAAACAAATCAAAATTTCCCATTCTCAACCAAATCATCCAAAATCATTTCGATTCATTTCCCGAGGGGGCATACCATCAGATAATCAGCAACAACAACAACATCATCAAATTAGGAGATCGACCATCAAATCAAAGTGAAAGCTTTTATCATAATTTTTTTTGTAAATTAATTGAATAGGGCATTGCATCAAATCAATCATAAAATTAGGTATCGTATCAGAATCTTTTATCGAATCAATCATCATATCAAGGATCAATCATCAGAATGACCATCAAAGAGCAACAATAATTGAATGAACATCATAAAAAATTGCATCAATCTCATATCAGATATCAAGAATCGATCATCTAAAGACATCAAATGAACATCAAAGATTGACCTTTCGATAGAACCAGGACCTTTTCATTAGCAAGATTAGAGTATTCTTTGAATTGACATGCTTCACACGTCAACTCAAAGAGGGGCATTTGTAATCACCTAAAAATGGATAAAGACAATTAAGTACCAAATTAAAGCAAATCAAGGTGAATCAAGGACAAAATCAAAGCAATTGAATTGAATCAAACATTTAGCCAATCAAAATTAAAATCAAGCTTTAATTCAAGGTAAATCAAAATTGAGAGCATTTTAATCAAGTGAAATCAAATCAAAGTTCAATTAATTCTATTGATTGTATAGTTTGGAATTAAATCAAATTCAACCCATTCAAGGGGTACATGGCTAAATAAATTAATTTAAATCAATTAATAAATCCTAATTTCTCTCAACAACTCAAAAGGGGAGGGAATTCAATCAACCAATAGGAATTGAGAAATGAATTCACATGGATTATGCCAAATTCAATCTCAATCACTCAAAGTGGAAGAGCATCTTGTCCACTCATCTTGTCTACTTGTCCCAAGCTTCGAGGACACAATATTTAAATTGTCTTCAAAGGGTGGAACCAAAGACTCAATGCAAACTTAATCATGATCAACATAACTACACCCCCTACCCTTGCATAAATCTATAAAAGGAAGACCAAAATCAATCATAATTCATAACCACACATCTGAGAATTGCATTGAACCTCTTGCATTTTATAGCTAGAAAGGCAATTTAGGAGCAATTTAGCATCTCAATTTGAATTAGCATTTTCTTTTATCATTATCATTTCTCATTCTAGGACTGTCATTAATGGTAGCTTGCTGAGAGCTTCACATTAACACTCTTAGATAGAGAGCCATAGGATGCTTAATTGTGCTTTATTTGCTAAATAAAGTATTAATTGTGGTTTATTTAGTCTCTATTTGATTTATTGTATGATACTAATTCTATGAAGGTACATTTCCTTGTACACAATATATTGCCAATTTTAGTGTGTATTCATTCTTCTATACATTGTAGGACTTTTTCTATGCATTCAAGTCCTTTCCTTCAATTGAATAAATGTGGACCCTTAATTATAGGTGTTCCCTCTTTAATTATTTTATTCAAATATTATCTCTTGTGTACATAGGCCCTATTTAACAATTAATAGTCTTTTACATGTTTCTATTTATCACACCTCTATTCTACAAACATTTTTTAGTATCCCTTGTCCATATGGACCCCCAATTAAATTTAAGCCCATATTGCCTCATAAAGGGGACCTCAAAGTGTATTGGGTAGCCCAATCCACTCCTCACATTGAGATGTGCCACTTACATGACATATTGGGCTCAAATTTGATGTGGAGAGAGGTCTTTTTAATTTTAGGCAGGAATCCAATTTTGTGTCAGCCTCCTTTAAGTTTTGTGCCTTGAAATGGCCTAGAGAGGTATAAAAGCAATGTTACCTCTCCCATTTTGGCATCTGCTACAATCACATACAATGAGAATGATCAATCCATATACAAGTAATCAAGCATCCAAGGAGAAGTCAAGCTTATTAAAGTATTCAAGCAATTGATCTCTTCATGGTGGCAAGCCTAGTAATCATTATGCAAGCATGTCATTTATGATGTTCTTTTAGCTCTTTGTGGCTTCATGATATTTCATCAACACTTGTGATTTCATTTCAACACTTGTTATCCTTCCTAATGTATTTGAGAGAAAACCATGGTACAATATTCCTAGTTTGACTATCCATTCTAGTGATTGCCCCTTTGCATACACCTATTTGATTTCATTACAATATCAAATCAATTCAATCAAAAGAGAACAATCACAATCAAATTTCCCAACTCTCCTAAGTGGTTGAAGTTGGGCCTTGATTGGTTGTCTCCTAATAAATGTAATTGGAAATAGTTTTTGGTCTACACTCTTAGGGTAGATATCATCATTTTCCACATTACATTTTGGTGGACCCAGTGTGTCTTATGGCTACATTAAATTCTGATTTTGATTTTCAGATCTAATTACTTGCATTTCATGCATTTAGAGCTAATTGACCAACATTGTATTTTTGGTAAATTTGACATATTTTACACTTGAATTGATTCTGATTTTTAGTTTCAAATCTAATTTTTGTATAAAAAGAATTGATCTATAAAAAGTACTACTTGCATTGGTTAATGATCAACAACATTTTGATTTCATATTGTTTAATCAATTACATAGTTGAGAAAGAAAGATTGTGTGCATCACCTTTTACAATAAATATATATCCTTCATATGAATGAGCCTTCCTTATGACTCTACCCCTGTCCTAAAGATCCTCCTATTCATAAGGAAATTTTAAGGCAAACAAATGATAACAATAAAACCTTTCTTAGTACTCTCCATTCTAAGGATGAAGTATTAATGAATCATTATTGTCCCTCTCCAAAAATTGGTCCCACCTACAAGGATATTTTAGTGCAAGAGGATGATACAATAAGAACCTTCATTAATGTCACTTTACCTTCTATGCACCTAAATGACATCTCTTCTAGCAATGAAGATTTGAAAGATAACACCTGTAGGTTTCTCCCAATGCCTCTCTCATTCATGTGGACATTTGGATGCAAGATGAATATATAATTAACGCTTATTTCATTCATCTCTATTTGAGATGAAGAATTGAATAATGACGACTCTTCTCTCAAAATAATCTCATCTATCAAAACACTTTGGTGTAAGAGGAACATGACTTCTATCTCGATATTCTAAATCTTGACACTTCGATCGACATATAAGCCTATCCATCTCCTAGAGACTAATTTACCTATATATATTCCAATGCAACATGAACATTACTCATTTCCTTGATAACATATCTCCCAACATTATATTGAGAAAAGATGAAGATGAACCCAATAATGAAAATGCTATTTTCCAACCTAATAAATTAGTGTTAAAGGATTCTCTTACCTCCCAAAAAAACATGAATGATGCTAGTAAATTTGTACATCCTCTTATAAGGTTCCATCCCACTTCATGTATTCATCCCTTTTCTCCTTCCACTTATAGAACAAACTTCAATAAAGTCTATGATGAAAGTCCTTCCGCTTCACACTTGAAAACAAATTATAAGCTTGGATTTGACATGATTTATAAACAAGGCTGTAGTGGAAAAGGTATTGGAAAGATGGAAAAAGGAATAAAATTACCTAAATAACCCTTAACCCAATACAATAGAGAATTTGTAGGATTTTCTCGTCCTTTGTAACTAGCTCCTTTACTAGAACATAGTCTTCGAGCATCCCACAAGAAGAAAAACCTATCCATTTTGACACTCATTTGAATCTAGTAGAGAGAATATTTTGAAGACTTAAACATGATAAATAAATTACTTTCCTTTTATAGATATATATCTAACTTTAAACCCAATAATGGTAATACTTCTTGTGTCATTCATCGAAGCTATACCCACTCTCTTTTTTATTGTAGAAAACTTAGAGAATTTGTACAAGATTTAAATGACACGTCTCTTATTCATATAACATTTGACTTCACTCATTTTCTAAATTCAAATATGAAAGTAGTGCCTTAGCACCCTCTATCCCCATTATTTTTCTCCTCACTATGTGGCACCAATTCCTTAATTTTTGGGGCCCTCATTGTCATTCATGGTGATATAATTTCATGTGAAAACATACTTGGATAGAAACATAATAGCCTAGTTATTTTTTTTCACCATGTTTTGTGGAAGAATAGTTTTCAAATATTTTTTCTCCTTCGTAAGGATCTACTTTCCATTGTTTAGTTGTATCTTTTATAACTTGATATCCTTTCTTGCATAGAAGTTCTTTCTCTTCATGAGGATTTTACCCTTTCTTAGAGGTGTGTATCCTTGATTAGGACCTCCTTATTTCTTTGATACAGGAGCATCTCGGGTCCTTGGCAATCCCATGTCACCAAAAACATGTTTGAAGTTTTTTGTGCTACTCGGTTCCTGCTTTGACCGAGTTGGTTCGGTGTTGCTCAATTTTCTTTATTTACCGGTGTTGGTCAGTTATCTCTCTGGCACTCAGTGAATTTCCCTGGTGCTCAATGATGCTTGTTTGGTGCTCCGCTATCCTTTCTTATCGAGTTGTTTATTTTGGATTTCTATTGAGGCCGACTCTTGCATTTATATTTGGTCACATATTTAATGATGGTATCTATCATTGGGAAGCATGTGGACCTAGATCTGGTTGCTCCTTCCATTGATGGTGGATCTGAAGGTTGAATTGATTTGGTAGCCTCTTGTATAAATGTAGTTGTTTGGTTAGAGTTTTAAGAGTTAGATCAGTTAGGAGAAGTTTTGGAAGAGATAGTAGATAGAAAATTAGAGATTGTTGGCACATCCTCACATGTTGGAGGACTTATGTACTTGATTGTAATAGCTGGCCTAAATCGGGAAGGCCTTACAACTTGACATGTATAAATCAATTGAAGACAATATATGATTGTTTTTGCATTCTCTCTCTCTCACTTTTGTGTGTTATTGCTTCCGTGTGTGATCTCTGCAAGATGGATCTAGTTAGGGTGTGCCTTTGGCCCCTCTCCCCGTCTACTCTTGCATCAGGTGGTATCAGAGTGAGGTGAGATTTGGATCTAGGTTTGCGAATCTAGGTTTGAGGGTTCCTTCTTGTCAAACCCTAGTTGATTTGTTATGGGGTAGCAGATTGCGATCTGAATTGTAATTGCAGAGGATTTGAAGATGGTTCGTGGGAGGCGAGATGCAGATCAATGATTGACAGACATGTTGAGACAACTTTTTGCTAGATTAGAAGCTGTTGAAACAACCCAGAGAAGAGGAAGAAATCTTGAAGATGTTAGTGATGATGAAATTGAGGAAGAACAAGGTGATGTAGAACCTGCACCGACGATGGATCAAGGTGAGGAAAGATTGTTGAAGGCTTTGACAAATTTGAAGTCTACACTACACTTTAATCCTCCCGAGTATAGTGGAAAATTGGATTTTGATGAATTGGTGGACTGGATCATCGAGATGGAAAAGTATTTTGAATATGAGAATGTACATGAGGAAAATAAGGTGAAAATTACAAGCACAAAGTTGAAGAGTCATGCATCCTTGTGGTGGGAACATCTGCAGTTGGACAAAAAAAGGAAAGGTAAAGACAAAATCAAGGTATGGAATAAAATGGTGAATAAATTGAAAAGAACGTTCTTACTTTGTGATTATCAGATTAACCTAGTTAGGTAAATGCAAAGTTTGGGGCAGAAAGATAGCTTGGTAAAAGAATATACTGAGGAATTCTATAGATTAGATATCAGATTTGGACATGATGAAGATGATGTGGAAAGAATTGCTAGATACTTGAATGGTTTGAGAGTTTCCATCCAAGAATAAATCAGTTTGGTCAAATTGGAGAACACTGAAGAGGCTTATCAATTTTCATTGAAAGCTGAGGAGAAATTGAACAAGAGACATGAGAAAAGACAAAGAGGTAGAGGTAGATCTCATGGTGAAAACAACAAATCTGAACCTGAAAAGACAAATCTGGATAAAGGCAAGACCGAGTGGAAAGGTGAAAGTTCATCTAGAGGTAGAGGTAGTAACTACCGAGGTGGTTATAACAAAGGTGGTTTCAAAGGAACTTGTTACAATTGTGGAGAAGAAGGACATAGATCATTTGAGTGTACACATGCAAGTAAGAAGGTCAGTAATAGTAGAAATGCCTTGGTGCAAGAAGAGTCACTAAATGAACCTGAGAAGGAAAATAACTTGATGGTAAGGAGAGCACTTTGAAGTGAAAGTAATAAGGAAGATCCAGTAAGGAAAAGTTTATTCAAGACCAAATGTAGAGTTTTTGATGAAGTTTGGAAGGTAATCATTGACAGTGGTAGCTTGGAGAATTTGGCATCTGAGGAAATGGTCACAAAGTTGTAGTTGAAAAGGTTGAACATCCGAAGCCCTATCAGATTTCATGGATCAAAGATGAGCATACACTCTTGGTAAGTGAACAATGTTATGTGAATTTGAAAATTGGAAAGGACTATGATAAGGTGTTATGTGATATCATGCCTATGGATTGTTGTCATATTTTGTTGGGTAGACCTTGGCAATATGATAGACATGCTATATATGATGGGAGAGTGCATAAATATACTATTTGGGGTGATGAGAGAAGAAAGATCTTGTTACATTTGATTGAAGAACCTGTTAGTAATGTTTGCACATTGATAAGTAGGAGATATTTTCCACAACAAGTCAAATTGTGATATTGCTATCAAGATTTAAATGAGTTTGACTCAAAAAAACTACACAGTTAAATCCTGATAGCAATATCACAATTTGACTTGCTGTGGAAAATATCTCCTACTTATCAATTGATGAGCTTAAGGGGCTTTCTAATGAATGGTTCATAAGGCACAACACTTGGTGAAGGTTTTGCAAATGAGGATGCAAGTAGAGTGGGTTTAACCATGGAGGAAACTCTGTAGTTAAGCGCGCTTGAGCTGGAGTAGTACTAGGATGGGTGACCTCCCGGGAAGTCCCGGTGCTTCACCTCTGTGAGCATCACCTAGATCCAATGAGTGCTAAGTGTTCCATTTCATTCTCATGAGAGATGGGTTCGGTGAACCACTACTCATGAATCATGGGTCAATGAGTTTGACTCAAAAAAACTACACAGTTAAATCCTGATAGCAATATCACAATGTTTGCACATCTATGAAAGTTTGCTTGATGGAAGGAAGAAATTTTGTTAAGGATTTGAAGAAAAATGATGTATGTTTTGTTATGATTCCTAACAAACCGAGTAAGAAAATAGAGGATAGTATACTTGAGGAGATTGATAAGTTACTCACCGAGTACAGTGAGATCATTTCAGATGATGTACTTGATGGTTTGCCATTGAAGAGAAGTATTGATCATTGCATGGATCTAATCCCTGGAGCTAGTTTACCAAATAAGGCACCACATCGGTTGACACCTACCAAGAATTAGGAATTGAACCGACAAATTCAAGAATTGTTGTAGAAAGGTTTGATTAGAGAAAGTTTGAGTCCTTGTGCAGTACCTGCTATATTGGCACCTAAGAAGAATGAAGAATGGCGAATGTGTACTAATTATAGAGCAATAAACAAGATAGCAGTGAAATATAGGTTTCCCATACCAAGAATGGATGACATAATGGACAGTTTGACTGGAGAAAAGTATTTTACCAAAATTGATTTGAAAAGTGGGTATCATCAGATCCGAATCAGAGAAGGTGATGAGTGGAAGAGTGCTTTCAAGAAAAAAGAATGTTTGTATGAGTTGTTGGTTATGCCTTTTGGTTTAACTAATGCACTGAGTAATTTTATGAGGTTGATGAATGAAGTTTTGAAGAAATTATTGGGTAAGTTTGTGATTGTATATCTTGATGATATTTTGATATTCAATAAGACCAGAGAAGAACATTTGTTGCATGTTAAACAAGTATTGCAGAGGTTGAAAGAAGAAAAGTTGCAGATAAATCTGAAAAAGTGTTCATTCATGAAAGAGGAGATTGTGTATTTGGGATTTGTGATTTCAGCTAATGGTTTGAAAATGGATCCTGAAAAGGTTGAAGCTATTTTGAATTGACCTACACCTAAGAATGCTAGTGAGGTAAGATCATTTCATGGTTTGGAAAGTTTTTACCGAAAGTTCATTAGGAATTTTAGTTCAATATGTAATGCTATGACTAAGACTATAAGAGGAGATAAAAGAGAATTCAAATGGACACATGGAGTTGATAAAAGTTTTGAGACTCTAAAGTAGAAGGTTGCTGAATTGCCTGTGTTGGCATTGCCTGATTTGAATGAAGTATTTCAAGTGGAATGTGATGCAAGTGGAAGTGCAATAGGAGTTGTATTGAGTCAAGAAGGTAAACCTGTTGCTTTCTTTAGTGAAAAGTTGAATGATGCAAAAAGGAAATATTCTATGTATGATCAAGAATTCTATGCTATTGTTCAAGCACTGAAGAAATGGAGACATTATTTGACACCGAGTGAATTTGTGTTGTATACCGATCATAAGGCTTTACAGTATTTGGGTAGTCAGAATAAGTTGAATCAAAGACATATGAAATGGGTTGAGTATTTGTAGAGTTATACATTTGTGATAAAGCATAAGGGTGGAGTCACTAACTGAGTTGTTGATGCATTGAGTAGAAGGAGATCTTTGATGACCGAGATGAAAATTGAAGTTCTTGGCTTTGATGACATGAGAGATTCTTATGAATTTGATTCTAATTTTTCTAAGCTATGGAGAAAGTGCAGAGCACCTATTCAAGATCAACTGAGTACTAAATGGGAATAATATTTTATTCAAGAAGGTATGTTGTTTAAAGGTATTTAGTTGTGTATACCAAGAGGAGTAATGAGAACTAATTTGATAAAGGAGAAACATAGTAATGGTTTGGCTAGACATTTTGGTGTTGACAAAACATTGAATTTTCTTAAGGAGAAATACTTTTGGCCATAGTTGTATAAAGATGTTAAAAAATTTGTGAAAAGTTTTGGAATTTGTCAATTTGCAAAATGAGTAAGTTAGAATACTGGATTGTATACACCGATTTCTGATCCTGAGAAACCTTGGATTGATATCAGTATGGATTTTGTTCTTGGCTTACCGAAGACAGTAAGAGGTAATGATTCTATATTTGTTGTTGTGGATAGATTTTCTCAAATGACACATTTTATACCTTGTAGAAAGACATCAGATGCAGTACATATAGAAGATCTTTTCTTTAAGGAAATTGTTAGATTGCATGGATTATCGAGGAGTTTTATCTCTAACCGAGACAGTAAATTTGTTGGATACTTTTGGAAGACCCTTTGGAGAAAGTTTGGCACCGAGTTGAAATATAGTTCTACATTTCACCCACAAACCGATGGACAGACATAAGTTGTGAATAGAAGCTTGGGAAATCTTTTGAGATGTTTATTTGGAGACACACCAAGTAATTGAGATTCTATGTTGGCACAAGCAGAGTTTATATACAATAATTCAGTGAATAGGAGTACTGAAAAAACACCTTTTGAGATTGTAAATGGCATACAACTGAGAGGTATATCAGATTTGAGGGATATTGCTAATGAAAGAAAGAGAAGTGCTGAAGGAGTGAAGTTTGTTGAGTACATGAAGACATTGCATGAAGATGTGAAACATAAGCTGGAGAAAAGTAATCAGAAATACAAAGGCAGAGCTGATAGATCAAGAAGACATAAGACTTTTGCAGTCGGTGATGAAGTAATGGTTCATTTGAAGAAAGGTCAATTTCCTGTTGGAACATATGGGAAGCTGAAAATGAAAAAGTTTGGCCCTTGCAAGATATTGAGGAAATTTGACAGTGGAAATGCATATGAGATTAAGTTACCTGATGACATGGATATATCACCTATATTCAACATTGCTGATTTATATGAGTATCATGAACCCGATGAAGAAATGACAGTACCGATGGATTATCCTAAGAAACAAATAGAAGAAGTTGAGCATATTTTGGAACAAAGAACTGGTAGAAGTACAAGAGGAAAATAGTATATGGAATATCTAGTAAAGTGGAAGAATAGACTGATTGAAGACAACGCATGGATTTCACAATTTGAGTTGGATGCAGCTTAGATCATACCTATTTAATGATTTAGAGAATCATTTCAAATAACCCCAGGTGTCTGATGCAGGAGCATCTCGGGTCCTTGGCAATCCTATGTCACCAAAAACATGTTTGAAGTTTTCTATGTTGCTCGCTTCTTGCTTTGATCGAGTTGGTTCGGTGTTGCTCGGTTTCCTTTGTTTACCAGTGTTGGTTGATTATCTCTCTGGTGCTTGGTGAATTTCCCCGGTGCTCGGTGATGCTTGTCTGGTTCTCTGTTATCCTTGCTTACCGAGTTGTTTATTTTGGATTTCTGTTGATGCCGACTCTTGCATTTATATTTGGTCATGGATTTAATGATGGTATATATCATTGGGAAGCGTGTGGACCTAGATCTAGTCGTTCCTTTCGTTGATGGTGGATCTGAAGGCTGACTTGATTCAATAGCCTCTTGTATAAATGTAGTTGTTTGGTTAGAGTTTTAGGAGTTAGACCAGTTAGGAGAGAAGTTTTGGAAGAGATAGCAGATAGAAAATTAGAGATTGTTGGAAGATCTTTGCATGTTGGACTTTTGTACTTGATTGTAATATCTCACCTAAACTGGGAAGGCCTTACAACCCGACATGTATGAATCAATTGAAGATAATATATGAAAGTTTTTGCATTCTCTCTCTCACTTTTGTGTGTTGTTGCTTCCACTTGTGATCTTTGCAAGGTGGATCTGGTTAGGGTGTGCCTTTGGCCCCTCTCCTTGTCTACTCTTGCGTCATTCTTGAAAATGCATGTCTTTTGTAAATCATTTCTCTTTGATTTTGAAAGTGTGTCATACATCACCAAGAATCCCTAGATCCTAACAATATGGAAGGTGGATATTCTTTATTTCCTTCCCCTTTTGGTTAAAGATCTCCCCTCTTGGAGGTATATATCATTAGTTAGAGATATCCTCCTTTTGTCATCATGATAAGGATCCTTTTACACTTATTGCAAGATATCTCTTTTTCAATTGTCTCTCCCATTCTTGAAGATTGTATTCTTCCTTCGTTGGAAAGTATGTATTTTTGTCGAAGATATCTCTTTAATTGTAAATGTGTTGATCCTTGTTGTGGATTTCTATCTTCCTTAACATATCAACATGGAGGTATGTTGACATATAAAGATGGGGCAACATACAAGGACTCTTTATTATTTTTTCTTGGTCTCACAACAATGTCTATTTTATATTTTTAGATTGTCTAGGAAATAGAGATTTTTGTTTGGTAATGTCTATGTTGGTGCATGTTGCATCACCTATTTTACATTTGAGATTTCACATTAGATAGCAATAAAGAGTTTTTTATATGTAGTCTTTAGTGTGAGTTGGCATATCACACCTTGATAGACCAATTTGATTCTTTGACAAGATTGAACAACATAATGTATATTTTTTTGTCCATTCAAATATGTGTTTCTACCTATTTTCAGGATCACTTAACATAGCACAATTTTCTAGCCAATAGAATCTGGGTCTCTAACTTGAATCACCCAATGTAACACACCTTGTTGGCTAGTGGAATTCATGGTTTTCCATGGACCTATAACATAAGACACCTTTCTATTTGTTAGATGATGGATTCTTGTCTCATCTGATTGGTGTATGCTCTTGCTCTTTCTGTAGGACCACTTGTGCTCTTGCAATAACATCATGACAATGATATTATCTATTGATATATTTTGATTATGGAGGCTTGGTCAACTAGTTGACTTGGAGCCTTTATTTTTAGTACTAACCCCCTTTGTGTATATTTGTTGTTTGTGTTCCTTTATCCTTTTGTTTGGATTTTCTTTATTTTTCCTTGTGTTTTGTGTGTCCTTTCTTTTATGTGGTTGTGTGAGTTAAGATCCTAGGATTGGGAGCTTGTTCTCTCAAACTTAGTGACATCTTATCTCTTGGTTCCCCCCCCCCCCTCTCTCTCTCTCTCTCTCTCGTATGAGTGTAGGTTCATACTCCTACTAAAGTAGGTGATAAATGTAGGTTGTAAATTATAGTTCCCTTTGGAATTTCATACTCCATTTTGGGCCCTTACCATAGTGTAACTTCTCCTATGTCATCTCAAACTTATTTGGGCCCTAAGACTATCATCAAGTAGTCAAACTAGGACATGATTTGGCATCACACACCTCAACATCCCTTAATACTTTTTGGAAGTCCTAATTTGATAGACCTCCATGAGACCTATTTGGGTCCATAGCACCCAAATAGGTTCATGGTGCCCAAATGGGTCTGTGATGCCTATTGTTGGTGAACTACCAAGTTTCCTCAAAATTTGGCCCGTGGTAGTGTTGGCTTTCTCATTTGAAAATTCAATCTCATTTTTTGTATATGACCACCAAAAGTAGGCATAAATGAGAAATCCCCTTCAGAACCAGGCTATATAAGAGCATCTTTCCTAATTCATTTTCATCCTACACAATCTTAATCACTTCATAGAGAAAGCATCATGAGTGAATTACTTCATATCTAAGCATTATGGAGCAACAAAAGTGCCCATCTCTCCTAAGTGGCTAAAGTTGGGCCTTGATTAGCTGTCCCATAATGAATGTGGTTGTGAATGGTTTTTAGTTTACATCCGTAGGCTAGATCTTACTGTTTCCCACATTACATAACCAAGCCCTTTTTCTTTCATCTCTTGCTTCTCTTAATTTTTCCACTTCCTCCCTTCTCTCCTCTTGTTGTCTAGTAGTGGAAGAAGCATGAGCCCCTTTAGATTTTTTTTAAAAAAAGTATGTTGCTTGTCATGTGCACTTGCTATGACGATTTTTATAAGTCTAACCCTCTCTTCACATATCTTTCCCCACCCTCTTCAGAATATATTTTTCCTTGCCAATTCAACTTTCTTTTAAAAGGTCACTTGCAAGATTGAAAGTGCTTTCAATTTTCCCATACTTTCTAATTCTTGTGATAATTACATATATTTTCTATTTTACCTTAATTTGAGCTCTCTTACTTGCATTCTCAACCCATACATTTGCTTCTTCCTCCATAGTGAAACTGCTAACAACTTGAAGCAACATTATGACTTCTTTTGATATGCTTTCTTATTATTTTATTTGATCTTCAATCCTCAAAAATTAGTTTGATTACAAACACAAACTTTCCGTTCCTTTCCTTTTCTGTACGGGGGTAGGGTATGTACATATTGTATTTGAAGTCCTGTTACACGCCTCTTGCATATTGGAAGTATGAAAAGTCTCATATATCACATACCTTATATAGAGCCAAAAATAAAACACTTGATTCTCATGCATCTAGTGAGAGTACAAAAAGTCTCATATATCACATGCCTTATGTAGACCCAAAAATAAAACACTCGATATGGTGGACCATAAAAAAACAATGAATTAATTATTTTATTTCCATAACCACTTCGATTACTCTTATGCATTGTGGGCCCGACTTTCTTGTGGGGCCCACCTAGAGAAAATAAATTGAGACTACCATGTATTTGGTCGGGTAATATTTAGTGGTGGCCGTTACAATAACTGAAACGAAACACAAAGATCGTTTAAATAAGACAAAAGGTTCTACGGGGGCGTATGTCTATACGGTAGACAGACATACGTGTATACATTTAGAGACGGGAATCTAAAATCATACTAACCCACGGTCCGTCGGTTTTACAAGTTGACGGACAGGAAACGGCAAACGGGAAAATTTTCGCGTCATTTGACTCTCAAATTTGAGACCGTTCGAAGCCGAAATTTTAAATGAAGCTTCAACCGCCTATGAGAATGCCCGCCCAATTTTTAAGCCCCGAAAGTTTAGTTCGGGAAATAATTAAGAATGGAAGAGATAAGAAGTAAATTAGCGCAGGCAGAGCCTTTGAGAGGTCTTTTTGATTTAATTGCTGCTGCAGAATTTCTTCAATGGGCGGCCTCTCACACTTCTAAATCTTCTTCCCCTTTACCCTCAGATTATTTCTTCTCTTCACCCAGTAATACTAGGCAAGTATACGCACCAGGATAATTACCATGAATTTCATAATATTTGTAGCTTCTTTGTTATTCTATCGTTTATGCCATAAAGCATTTACGGTGTTTTTTGAGCTTTGTGTATTTCATTTGCACGTAATGCTTTGATCTTTGCTTTGTACAAAATAGTTCAGAAATTGTTTTAAAGTGAATTTTGATGCAGCTCTCGTTGAAATTTAAACTGAATTTTGTGTATTTTCAGTGAAGTATGTAAAATTTACCACGAATTTCAGTATGTTTGTAGCTTCTTTGTTATTCCATTGTTTATGCAACAAATTATTTACAGTGTTTTTTGAGCTTTGTGAATTTCATTTGCACTTAGTGCTTTGATGTTTTCTTTGTACTAAATAGTGCAGAAATTGTTTTAAAGTTAATTTTGATACAGCTCTCGTTGAATTTTAAACTGAATTTTGTGTATTTTCAATGGAGTATGTAAAATTTACCACGAATTTCAGAATGTTTGTAGCTTCTTCGTTATTCCATCGTTTATGCAACAAATTATTTACAGTGTTTTTTGAGCTTTGTGAATTTCATTTGCACTTAGTGATTTGATGTTTTCTATGTACAAAATAGTGCAGAAATTGTTACAAAATGAATTTTGATACAGCTCTATTTGAAATTTAAACTGAATTTTGTGTATTTTTAATGAAGTAAGCTAAATTTAAGTTTATTTTGCAGTTATTCTGAGGCTTCTCGCGGGGCGGAGATATTTTCAGGAAATTCGTACAATAAGCGTGTAAGTGATTCTTCTGCCGAAGAATCGTCTTGCTTGACAAGCTTTGCGGAGAATTCAATATTTGGAAGCCATAAGACTCAACCGAAGGCTGGAAGGCTCGCTCATTTAGCCACAGTCGCTTGCAGTTGCTCTAGTCGATCTGCCTCGTGCGAATTCAGCACTTTAAATTCGTTCGAGTTAAAGGTATGTTAGATCTGAACTTTTATCACAAATCCTTAAGCTCCTTTAAATTAGTTGGTGTTAAAGGCATATGCTCGCTCTCAATTTTTATTACAAAACTTTTAAGTTCTTTACATAATTCTTTGCTTCATTATTTTGTTATGAAAGGTCAGTTTCTAGGCTTGAAATTGGTCGATAATCTGACGTGCTTTGAAGTTTTTTTTGTCCTTTAGATTAGTTTACATTTTTCGGGAGTATACTGTAATTTGAGCTATTACTTTGCTTTTTGAGGTGAATTGATGCACATTAAGTGCAATGATAACAAATTAAAAGAGACATTCATAATTTTGAAGCTAAATTCTACATATTCATGCTTTTAGTGGATCTCCATTACAGTGAAAAGGTGTTAAAACTTCAGTCCTTTAGACGAATTACTTAAGCGCTGCTAAAACTTCAGTCCTTTAGATGAATTATTTCAATTTGAGCACATTCTTCTGGAAACGTTTAGGATTTTTTGAACTTTGAGCTATGCTTAACCATTACCGCACTTAGCTATTTATTCATTTGCTTCTTGAAACTAAGTATTACATTTTGAGAGCATATAGAAAAATATTAAGAAATTCTCAAATCTAATTCAAATAGAAATGCATTTGGCTGAACATCATTTGCAGCCTAAGCTTGTTAAAGCTCAATCTTAGGAAATGAACTGCTACAATTTGAGTTCATTGCTCCGAAATTTAAATAAATAACAAATTTAGAGCTATTATTCGAATTTTAATTCCCTCAGCGGATAGTCCATTGCATGCTCCGACAAATTCGGAGCTTTTATTTAAACCCAACGCATTTAGCTGTTCTTTTTGCAATTTATGCTCAAATTTTGATTTCCTCTCATGTGCAGACTGCGAAGAAAATACGTTCGGCCAGGAGCTTTAAGAGAAACAAAACGAGCTGTGCAGGTTGGATCTCGATGCATACTCCAACGACCATTAACTCACCTTTCAATTCTGAAGACGGATCTCCGGGAGATGGCACCATCGACACGGTTTCGACAGGAAGCTTCTCCCCATCTCAAATCTCTAGAACGAGTAGGCACAATAATCTCTCTCTTCGACAGAATAATCCTCAGGTGAAAAGAAAGGAAAAGAATCGCCGTAAAGCGATTGGACACAAGAGTACGCGACTTGAGCTTCGTTGCATTGCTATTAGGCAGTTTCTAGTCGATCAAAATTATTCTTCTGAGACGCGTATACGCGCAAATTTTGGCAACACTCCTGACACCAGCAAGGCTCTCAGACTGTAAGCCTGATGATTATTGATTCCGTTAATGAAGCATTTGTCTACGCTAACGCTTTATACGATAAACATAATTTGGAAAAGGAATGAACACAATTTGCATTTCTAAATTTGTTATTGCAGACTTGTGAAGCAAAACCGGGTTAAACGCTTTGGAGCTGGAGGAAGGGCCGATCCATTTGTCTACATGGTCAGCATTCTTCTCGCATTCTGTTCCAGTTGAAATTTTGCCGCATTGCTAATTTAAAAAGACAATAAATTAACGCTATCACTTCGGATCCATTAATTTTTTTTGGCTCATTTTAGAAAAGAACTAAGGTTTTGTGTGTTCGTCTGTAGGAGAGTATTTTTACGTTTTAGGGTCAGCTTTGTGACTCAACATATGTTTATAATAGTATTGCAAATATAGCTTCTTGAAACAAATTGTGTATGATAGATAGGGAAAATAATTTGTGGCAGCTGATCCATGATCAAAATTCAAGTGCGCCAGTTGCACACAATTTTAATCCAATAATTATTTTTCTCTAATCTACATCCTTTCACCAGGAAACTCCACTGTTCAAAATCTGATCTTATTCAGATGAAATCTTTTAGTTTCTTGTTTCGTAATGTGAAGCTTTAAAGTTTGCCAATACTTAGTTGTTTGTTCTGTTGTGCAGGCCATAGTTCCTCCAGGGTTAAATGAGCTTGAAAAGCTGAAGGAAAGCGGAGCGTTCGGCAATATAATATGCAATGAGTCATTGATCCTTTCCCAATAGATTCATTTTGGTTAGTTTTCTGTACATCGGTAAAGATTTACAGCGAACAAAATCTAGACTTCAGATTAGCCCTGGATGAAAAATAAAACAGGAATGATCCTTTTATCCCTTTTGGGTAAATATATTTTTTCCCAAGGTAGTTAAAAAGCGACTACCTATACTAAGAAGAGATCGCAAAATTTGTTAGAAAGATCTGTCTTGAAAATAAGAGGTAACGGAATTCGATACCTTGCAGCATTACAAAATATTGTTGCTGGAAGCATTTTTCAATATAATGGTCGATACATATTTTTTTCTTAAGGATTTCAGGAAAGAAACATTGAATGCATGTGCTTGTAATCATACTTTTCATTACGTTTTAAATTTTTAAGGAGGATACTGTATATTGATTTTTAAGTAAAGAGTATGTGAAAAAAAAGTGTGTTATAGACAATACTATTTTAAATTGTTATTTTCTAATTTCTTATTAAAATCAAGATAATAAGTTAATAATTTAAATTTAAAATAGTATTTTAAGAATTAAAATAATATAAATATAGTTGTTTGTTGCATGATAGAATATTAAAAAGAAATATTTTAATGTATTGATTTACATAAAGCAAATTTGTGTTGGCTATCAAGATCTTTAAAGGATTTTATATGTTTTCTCAATGACTGGGACAATTTCCTAGTCTTTTCATCAAATAAGTTCGATAATTAGATCTAAACGAAGTTCAAAGTATAAATTCAAAAAGTGAAATTGTTTCAATATACTATTTAAACTATGTACATTTTGACATAATTCGAGATAATTGAAATCTTCTATTTGTTACTTTTGATCTCACAAATAATCTTCACTATTGAGGATACTAATAACTTGTGATCATATTTTCCATTTTTGTTTAGCATTATGTAGTTAAATTTTTTTATTCCTCGATAATTTTAAGGATTAAGATCCTCCAATTCCATACACATTCTAAAAGTTGCTTTATTTAAAATAGTAGATGCAACTATTTTGAAGTTTTTCACGTGATTTGAATTTTACAGATATTTTCTAGGAGGATTACTATTTTCAGCAAAGTATTATTCTTTCAAAAACAACAACCATCTTGTTTAACTTCTTTTGTGCACAAGCCATTTGCCAACCTTTGATATCGTTCATTGATAGGTACATGTATATATAGTCTTAACAACCAAACTTTTTAATGCTCAGTTATGAAAACTACTTAAATACCCTTTAAACATAATAAAATAAAATGAATAGATGAAATACACTTAGGCTACCAAAAATATCTAATAAATTATTTCTTGTGTATAGAAAAACAAAACACTAACACTATACGAAAAAGATTCCTCAAATATTAAGACTTGTAATTTAGTACACTTAGATCTTCAAGAGTATATAAGCATTCTTTTAACATAAAAGAAAAAACCACTAGTAATGTGTATACAAAAGAATCAACAAACTTCAAAGTTCAAGTAAAATACGTTCAAATCATATACCGTGTTACCTCTTCACTTATATCAAGAAAAGATATGGTTCAATAGTGTGAAGCTATATCGATAAAATAAACAAAATATGAGTAGCATTAGCATTTTTATTTTCTATTCATAATTAGTTCATATAATATTTTAACCATAATAAGTTAAAAATTATTTTCAGATTAAGGTAATATAAAAGATAAATATGTCTACACATTCCCAACCGCATATTGAGATCCTTTATTTTACTATTATGGGGTAAAGATTTGGAAAAATTCTTAAAATATATAGAATAATTAATTACTCTTATAGAGATATTAAAAAATGCCATAATTTCTTTTATGGCATACTTCTTAAATATAATTAATAGTATCATCTTATGAACAATTAACTTTACCAAATAACATTAAAAAAAGATTTTTAAACTTTTTTTTTTGGAAAATTTTTATAATAATGATACATGTTCTACTCATAATGCAATCTTTATTATACTTATGAAACAAGCATGATACAACTATTTTCTAGAGGTATAGAAACATAGTTTAATCTTAGAAGCCTTCTTCAACAATCATTCAACAACTAGTAATCTTTCAAATCTCCTTCATCAATCAATATCACAACTTCAATTACTAATCTTCAAATCTTCTTCCTCAATAAATTTCATAGCCTCAAGAACCAATCTTCAAATATTCTTCCTCAATCAATGTCATAGCCTCAAAAAAATTTCAATCTTCAACAAGCTAACATCAATGCCACACTAGAAGGTTGACATCAATGAAAACATTGAGCCTAATGCCAACACCCCTCCTATGGTTTCTTTCATATTAGCTTTGAAAATATAATCTAAAATTTTGTGAGAGGTAGAGAGTAAGGGAAAGGGGGAGAGATGAATCTATGTCCTTTTTCTTTTTTTTTTTGTGTAGTGTATTTTACTTTATATTAATGGAAAAGGACTATTCATAAAAAAACTACCTATCACAGCTTATGTTGATACCTACAATTATGTTGCTCACAATCCTCAAAATACACCTCTCTAAGATGGGAACTTTTTACAAGGGAATGAAAGGATGAAAACCCTAGTTATGAAAGATTTATTAGAAACAAAGGATTCTAAGTGGTTTTCTTTGTCAATGCTTTTTTGGGAACTATTAATGACTTTGGGCACTCTTTCATAGTAAACATATTTACTTTCTACTTTTTTCACCTAATCTTATCACAATATTTAGAGTTACAAAACTTAGTGATCACCAAATTCACTGCCTCTACAACTATATGTAGCCATACCATCAAGTAAATAAATTTCATTTCAATTAAATATGTCCTATCAACTTATGTAGTCATGTTGGGATGTTCTAGCTTCACTAGGATGATCCTATTTACATTAATATTTCTTGTCAACCTAAAAGAGTAGAATTGCAAGTTCTACATCTTCACATAGTTGATTCATGAGAGCTAATGTGTTCCCTCTTTAATGTCATGAAATTTTGACTTGGTTGATAGAAAAAAAACATGATAATACTTTTGTTGGTTTTTTAGAATTTTTGTTGTTTGTTTGGTGTCAACCACTTTTAAAAAATTTATGATCATAAAACACAATTAGGTTATGCTTATTTAAAAAATCCAATTTCACAATAGCTATATTTTTGGGTTTTTTTGGTGAGTGACCACTTTTCCATTCACCATCTTGGTGAACATGCCCTATGGACAAGATATCAAGATTCAATTATGTATTGTTTTGAGTCAAACTTATTCACCCATATTTTATGAGTAGTGGTTCAAAAGAACCCATCTCTCATGAGAATGAATGGAACACTTAGCATGTTAGGATCAAGAAACACTGAGAGGGAGGGGGGAGGGGGTGAATTAGTGTTGCAATAATTCTTAACCATTTAATACTTAACAATGCAATAGATGGAATAATAAAAAATACACATAAAGTAGATAACTCATAACACTATGAAATTCATTTTTGAGGAAACCCTAGCCAAGGGAAAACCCCAGTGGAGATGTTACCCACAAATATATGCATTAAGAGTATAATGTCCTTGTTAGGAGACCTTACCTTATTAGGAGCATAATATTACATTAGTACATGTCAAGTTGCTAGAGGACAGACCCTATTAAGAGTCTATAACCCAGTTAGGGGTGATTACAAAATGGAGTTTACTTCTCTTACAAAGGACTCACTATCCAATATTACAAAAGGATTTTACAATAGCAAAAGTAAACTATAACAACATCTGCTATACCAAAGTAGTTCTAGTTGAATCTCACAACAATAATCATAGAATATCCACTTAATTTGTTATCACATATCATCACTACTTCATACATCCACCTTGAAGTCCAAAACTTACACATATACATACCCGATCAACTTTGTTTCTCAATTGGCTCACTAATTCTTCACAAAATTGTGTGTGTGAAAATTGTACCTGATCTATAGACACAACACTCAGTAAAACATTAGAGGTTAGTGATAATCAAAATCGTGCAAAATTGAAAGCTATCTAACCAAGCGATTTACTGCCTTCTAATAGGTGCGAGATTAATGTTCTCAGATTGTAATCGAGATCAGTGACCTAGACGACACCTAAATGAAGGATTTGAATGCAAAAGATGGATATGAAATAAATGCAATTAATCTATATTTTTGATATTTCTATGCAATAAGAATGATAAATTGATATGATATGAATGCTAATATGAAATTGATATGCTATGAATGCTATTGAAAATTGATATGCAAAAATAAGATTGATCTCACAAAGATGTCGATTCGCAAGAGCTTTGATTCTTCAATTCCAATTCTCCAGCGTGATTGTGCAAAATATGAGATGATTTGTGAAGAGCTAAAGCCTTTAATTTATAGAAATCCAGGGCTTTGGAGGTGCATGGAAGAAAGCCATAAATCACTCAAATAACTCAGCTTGATTTTTGAGTTATCTGATAATAACAGATAATTAAGTCACAAAAACATGCAAAAGCTAAGCTTTAACTCAAAATAGAGTTTAGCTTTAATTGATAATTGATAGTTGTCTGCTTTTATGATTGTGCATGTTTTAATTATGAATTAATTTAATAATAAAGTGATTTGTGCTCAACTTAACTGATTTTTGAAATAAAATAATTAATTTATGGGTTAATTAACTATTTTACCAAACTTTTATTAAAAATTATATTATTAAATAATGACAAAATGCTTTAATTAATTAAATAAGAATTTAATCAATTAAAGATAGGAATTTTGATTTTTGTCAAAATTAAATAATACAATTAATAATAGATATAATTAAATTTAATTAAATAATTAAGTGGCAAATATTAAATCTAATTAATTAAATATGAAAATATTCAATTAATCAAACTTAGGATAAATGTGATTTATCGCCAAATAATCATTAAATTAAAGATAATTAAGATAATTAGGAATATTACTAGGAATATTCCCTGATGCAAAATTTAAGATAATCAATTATGATTCGATAATGTTTAGATGTGCCTTAGATTAGGACTTTGATGTCAATTTCATTCGAATTGAAGATGTAGGAGATTAATGAACTTATAGCCCATTTTTGGGGTATTACATTTTGCCCCTCTTTGAATTACTGTGCGAAGCGTAGTGGTTCAAAGATAGTCTGTGTTTGATAAAGATATGAAACTGATTCAAAAGATAAACCGATCTCAAGATAGAAACCAATTGAAAGATATTGAGATAGGAGTTGATTGATATTGAATTAAGATGGAGATAATAGGTCTTGAATGACCAAAGATAATGTTCACTGTAGCAGCAAATGAACCTATGATTGTGAAAAAGTGTCAAAATGCCTGATTCTGAACCTTAGGATTGATAAGAAGTGAGTGACCCGTTCTAGACTCGATTGTCTTAGCAGAACTAGCAAGTATCACATCCAAACCCTTTAGTTGTCGAAGAACAAGGAAAGAACACTATGATCTGATGGTTGCAAAAACTAATACAGTTTACAAGATTAGGAGAATACCAGATTGATATGGATCGATGAATCTGATATGCCCCAAGTGATGATAGATTTTCCCCGAGCGATGAGGACTTTTGATGAATCAGCGACTAGACGTGATTGTTGTCTTGATCACTGATGAAAGATATTGATAGATTTGATCGATAGAATTTGATTTACAGACTTTGAATGATGTGCAATACCATGCCCCCTTCGGGATTAAAATTGAAATCTGACAAGAGAAGTTAGCATTAAATGGTTTAGAAGCATGTAAATTGATAAGAGAAGTGGTTATACACGTCCGAGAATGCATTCTGCATCGTTTGGAAGGTCCTGGAGACCAAATTTGACTAGTTTTGACCATGGTTGACCAAGTTGAAATTTTGATAGTTTAATGTAAGATAATCAATTAAGTTGAGTACTAGATTTCTATGATGATTGAAGGTTGATTATGCAAGCAATTAATAATATGAATGATCTCAGATTTGAATTTTGATCCTGAAAAAGGATTCTACTTGCTATTTCATTGGAGGAACCTTCGTGTGAGATTCAGCTCTTGTTAGACTTGAAGATGCAATTTGAAGAATCATTTAAGCATTGAAGTTCATTTAATCATTGTGAGATCATGCAAACATGCAAAATGCAATGAGACATGCAAAATGAAATGAGACATGCAAAATGAAATGCAACCTAAGACCTAGGACCTAGTCACTGATCATATGTCGATTTGTTATCATCATTGAACTTTTAGGTAACCGGATAAATCAATACAATGCCCACTAGCCATGAAACCATAGACATATGAATATTGATTTGTATGCGCAAGAATCAATACAACACCCACTGGTCAACAACCATGGATATATGAATATTGATTTTGTTTTTGGAATGTCGGATTAGATATAAGCACCAAGGCACAAACGCCAGGATGACCTGAATATCATGTCCATTTTGATATAGCAATTTGTACAAGCATCAAAACATAAACGTTGTGATGACCTGAGTACGCCTTGCGTTAAAAACACATCAAACAGCTAAGAGATCATTCTAAATCCAATGTGAATTACCCGTAGTGACCCTTTATCATTCACATCCTTAGGCAAGATTGCGTTCCACAATAGGAGAAAGAACTTACTCAAAAAGATAATAGTTAGATCAAACTTCCTTGAATTTTTTGGGTATCAATGGTCGAGGTACGCATGGCCATCCAATTCGAGATAGAGGCTCTTACAGTCGGACACCATTTCAATCCAGAAGTTCCAAAGATGTTAGATTTTTACATACAAGCAGAAGACAAAGAAAAGATTATGCCCCCAGTCATCACTCTCTAAATCCTATAAAGGACATCATCGAAGAGCTCGAAGGGACACAATATGCAAAAATCTCAATGCGAATCAGTAAGCATACAAGGAGATAAAAGCATGTAAAAAGCACAGATTATTTTCAGTTTGAGTTTGATGTTTGATTGCGTTGTTATAGATGTAAAATCCTTTCTGGAGACAAGACTGACTGACTAACTCACATGAAGCTTTAAAAGAATCTGACTGGATAGGAAATGTCTAAGATACATGGGAGACCATAGGATATGACATTGATTGCCCCCAAATTTGAACATTGATAGGATACAGACGCTTGAGCTGATTGGTGTACAGACCGACTTATTAAAACTAGGATATGTAGAAACAAACCGGGAGATATGTACAAACTAAAGCAAGACTGAAAGCTGGGAAAGACCAAGATTGTGTTGATAGATGGAGCATTTGGAACAAGTGGCACCCGTTTGCCGGGTTTTCACCATCTTGGTAGAGATTCTATTTTTGCTACCGAGGCACCTGTTTTCAGGTTTTCACCAAGGCACTTTTTTTTTTCTTTTTTCATTTTTTTGTAATTTTCATTTTTTCAATTTTTTTGTACTTTTGATATTTTTAATTTTTTTTTGTGAATCATCAAGGCGCCTATTGCTAGGTTTTCACCAAGATGTTCATTTTTTTAAGGACTTTTTCTGATTTTTTTAAAAGATTTTTTTCAGGACATTTACCAAGCATTGAATGCCTTAGGCATAGAATTTCTTCAGA
This sequence comes from Chamaecyparis obtusa, assembly GCA_027943335.1. NCBI lineage: Eukaryota > Viridiplantae > Streptophyta > Pinopsida > Cupressales > Cupressaceae > Chamaecyparis > Chamaecyparis obtusa. Next base: position 1,489,487 of record BSBK01002398.1, read on the forward strand.
TGGAGAACGTTGATTGGTTCTCAGAGCTGTTCTCCTTCAATCATTGAGAGTTGATAGGCACCAGAGCCAAAAGTAGTGGTGATGATAAAGGGACCCAGCCAGTTGGGTTCAAACTTCCTCTTGTGTTCTCGATGGGATTGATTTTTAGGATTTTCTCTCAAGACTAGATCACCAATCTAGAATTCTCTGTGTCTGACTTTCTTGTTGTAGCCTTTAGACATTCTTTTCTGATACACTCTGAGATGATCATATGCTGCTTGCCTGCGCTCATCTAGTAATTCAAGTTCTTGTAACCTAGACACTCTGTAGTCTTCATCAGTGACAAGTCCATGCATTCTGATTCTAAGTGATGGGATTTCAACCTCAATAGGTAGTACCGCTTCAGACCCATAAACTAAAGCGAAAGGTGTAGCCCCTGTAGGCGTTCTAATACTAGTCCTGTAGGCCCATTCTGATACTTGTTCTGATACTGGTTCTGATACTGGTTTTGATACTAATTCTGATACTAATTCTGATAATTGTTCTGATACTGGTTCTGATACTGGTTTTGATACTGATTCTGATACTGATTCTGATAATTGTTTTGATACTGGTTCTAATACTGATTCTGATAATTGTTTTGATACTTGGTATACTTGATAGCATCTTTTTCCATTTGCAAACTCCCAATCAAGATCATATCGTGCAGTCCCAATGTCTAGCAAGGTGGAGAACAAGAGGGATTAGCAAGCTGGTGGAAGAGATGGAAGATAAGAGAATGAAGGAAAATGAAGGGAAGAAATCCTCAAGGGGAAAACTCCTCAAGAATACTCAAGCTAGCGAAAAATCATGATGTAAAGCATATTTGGATAAGTAGGGAAAGGCTAGTATAGGATAAGTCACAAAAGCGTAGTGCAAGAGCAGGAAAGAATGCAATCCAAAGGAGTAGACATGTCAAGAGGTTTCATAGCACCGTGTTTTACTCTTTCTTTCTTAGATCAAGACCAAAGGGGAAAAGGATAGCGATAGGTGAAAATGAATGGAGTAAAATAGACATGAAGGCTAAATAGGAAGGGAATGAAAGCAAGATCACTGTAAAATAGCTCACAAAATAGCCAAATACTCATGTATAGATCAACATTGTCAAGATCAAAGAGAGAAGATTGAATGGATGAAATATGTAGAAGAACTACGCATGACACCTGATTGCCAGGTTTTCATCATGGTACTTATCCAAGGTGCCACAAGGGAGTGGTTTTCACCATAGGATGAATTTATTTCTCTTTACTTTTGCTACCAAGGTGCCTGTTTCCAAGTTTTCACCAGGGCACATTTTCAATTTTTTTTTCATATCTTTTTTTTAATTTCTCTTTTAGAAGAAGGCAAGCTTTTTAGATAATGCTCCTTGAAAGGATAAACCATGATATGCCAAAGATTCAAAATGATATGCTCAAAGATGCTGATAGGGAAAGGAATATGGAGGAGGAAAATGGAGGATAGGGTTTTATGTAAAGCGAGTGAGGATGGAAGATAGGAGGAATAGGCAAATGAGAAAAAATGATAGAAGGTAGAAGGATAATGCATGGAAAGATTGTGAAAGGGTAGATGGAAAGGAAGGCAAGCTCAACATCAACACATACCTTGAAGGGTGGTGAGAGGGTGGAGGAAACGTGAATGAAGGAATACGTGAAGGAATATGGTGAATGGATAGCAAAGGTTGAGGTTTGGGCGCATGAAATGGAAGAATATTTTTGGAAGGAGATGTAGTGGAAGCCTTTGGAAGCTTGAATGTCAATTTCACTTTTTGTTCAACACCAGACTCTTTCAAGAGAGACTTTGGAATCCATATAGTCGTAGGCTTTTTATTTCCTTTTGATGATTTAGAGATAATATCTTCAATGACGGATTTTGGAACCCATACTTGTCTTGTAGTTTTTTTCTTAGATATCTCTTTTGACTTTATGCCTCCGTGTCGATTAGAGGAGACATGGTGATCTTTTTTTGATGGATTCTTGCATTGCTTCTTTTTCTTGTATTGAACATTCAAGTTACTTCCAAAAGACTTGGGATTTGTGGAAGAGGGAGGATATGACTGGTTTAGATGGGTGGGTGGATGAAAAGGATTCAAGGGTATGCATCTATGTTGATCTTGAGGAAAGATGGGAGATGGAGGTATGTAAGGACCCAAGATGGATGGAAAATTAGGAGAGTTAGAAGGGGAAAGTGAAGGGACATAAGGACCCAAGATGGAAGGAAGGCATGAAGCCCTTTGTCGTGGTGGAAGAGGTCCAAGGATGGAAGTGGAAGATGCAAAAGGATAATCAATAAGTTCGTTAGCATCTATATGACAACCAAGGATATCAGCATCTTTAGAGTGAGCATTAGAATTTTCAATAGGATCCTAGACATCTTGAATAAGAGCATTTTATTTGATAGGATCGTTCGAAGCTTGCGAAGACTTAGGAAGAGTAGAAAGTGGAAGTGAACATGGAGTGGTAGAACAAGAAGATGAAAGACTTTGATCTTGACAAGGATCTTCGGATAGCATAAGCGCATAATTTTTCTTTTGATTTTCAATAGGCTTGACATTGGAAGGAACACCATTTTTACCAACCTTAATGGAAGTATCATCTTTGGAAAGCACAAGCGTAGTAAGGTTATTTTGATTGTCAATAAGCTCAACAGTGTAAGTAGTAGCTTGATCTTGCTTAGGTGAAGACTTAAGACATGGTGGAATGCATGAACAAGGGGGTACAGGATCAAAAGAACCCTGAGGTGGATAAGAGACATCAGAAAAAGGAGTGGATGACATGGAGGCTTCTTGATCTTGATCTTTCTTTATGTTCTTTTCTTTATCATTTTTAGAGTCCTCTTGACATGGAGCCACTTCTAAGGACAAGGAAGCATGTTGGGATTGTATGGAAGACTTTGGAAGAGATGGTGGAGGACTAGCTGAAGTAGGGATTATAGCATATGAAGGCTTAGGATCTTTAGTTTTATCATTATTGAAAGTATTTGCAGCTAAGTGAAGGTTATCTTGAGTTTCTTTAAGAGGTAGCCCTGGAGGATAACTATAGGGAACCACATGAAAAGTATCAGGGCTTGTGTCAAATGAAGGTTTTGTGAAATATTTGAAAGACTTAGAAGCTTTAGGAAATGTACGAGTATTGGAGGAAGTAGGGGATGGAAGGGAACCATCACAAGACAAAGGTCCAACATTAACATGATCTTGCTTGAGAGTGTAATCTTTATTTTCAGCCTGAGAGTTCTTAGAGGAGAGATCCTTATAGTATGCATGTTTATAATCAGCGTGGTAAACTTTCTCTTCTTCAAGTGAAATAGATGGATCATCTAGGTATTGTGCATAGAAATCATCAAAGTCTCTTTCATAATCAGAATCATATGGATCACCCTCACGATCTATCCAATGTGACGGCCCATTTGTAGTAAGCAGGAATGGACGATGAGGAGGACTCTTAGGAACAGAGGTGTCATAGGTATCATTACATTGTCTGTCATCATAGTCATCATAGTCTTCAAAGCTAGATGTGTCACTCTCCGTGGAAGAGGTATCATATTGCTCAAATTTTTTTCGGGGGCATGGTGACATGTACAAGTCTTTATCACATGAAAAAGAGTATAGAGATTCCATGGAGAACTTTTTAGATTCCTTCTCTTTCTTAAGATTGTTAAGTTCAACTTGCATAGCATGCAGCTGTTTCCTCATAGCGGCGATCAAAATTTCTTCCTCATGTGTACTGATTCTTTGAGACATGTGTACGGATTCTCAATAGCTACTGCTCTATTCTTGACACAATGATATTTTTGACAGATTCTAGAACTAGGCTGGAAACATTAGATATCTTGCAATTTGACAATTTCTGACAACTCTCTCAAATTTTTCCAAACGACACTCTGCAGACTCGTACGACACTGGGTTCTCAATCGTACGACAGATGGGCAATACTGAAATGACACTTGATAAAACTCATACAACTTTTGACTTCTTGAAATGACTTTTGACTCCAGAAAGATTTTACGTCAATTTTTGCAAAATTTAAGGTCTTTAATTTTGGATTGTTTGCAAATTGTACTATCCAGATTTTGAAGGTTATACCAGATTTGATCATTTTTAATAGCCAAGTAGATAAATAAGCATGCAGAACAGCAAGCAAGTGATTCCAAGCACGTCTGAAAATAATGAACAAGGGCAAAAGCAACCTTGCGCATGAACAATCAAGTGACCAAATTGTGCTAATCCTTGAGAGTACTAATTGTGTATGTTCTGAAAAAGTTTTGCAATAACGCACATATACCTGAAAGTGAAAAAATTGGCCTCTCTAGGGTTTTTAGTAATGGTTTGACTCTGCAACTTTTATGATTCAAAGGGGTGAACTCCAATCCCGGCGCACCAGGGTTTTGACACAGTCCGAGAACTTAATCTTCAAGAGCTGCTAGGGAGATCTGACAACCCAACAATGAACCATACCCGTGGAGATTTCTTCCACAAGGACATTTATATAGCGGCTGTCACTACCATGGTGAAAATAGCTATTACCGCTTGAGGTTTCGTCAACGCAGTTTGCCTTGTGAAGGGATTGTCCGCTATGGTTAACCCTATCTAAAGATGACTCACAATAGTATACCACAAGGGGACTTGGCTCCAGATTCAAGGTTTTGACACCTCTTCACTTTTAACCCAAACAAAGCAAGCAGATTAATCTGACACGCTAAGACAAAGTTTTGTTCCACCAAGGTCTGTGATATCAACTCCACGTGATCTATCAACCTCTCCGGGGAGAGAATGTATCAATCAATAAGAGAAGACACACTAACCAATTTTGATTCACCAAAACTCGTGATATCAACCCTACGTGATCTATCAACCTCTCCAGAGAGAGAATGTGTCGATCAATAAGAGAAGATGCACTAACCAAGTTGAATGTGAAACACACTAAGTATCCTCCCTACCTACAAGGATTCTGTCATCAAGAAGGATTTCGCTAGGAATCCAATCTCTCAAGAATCACGAATAGTGTTCATAGGGCCTAATTACTATGTGAGCACAGATGTATGTTCCGAAAGTAAATCTACCAAAAGCATCCAAAAAGTAGAAAGAGGAACACTTAACGCTTAAAGCGAATATGAGATGAGTCCACAAAGTGGAACACTTAACACCTCACACAAGCTAAAAATGAGTCCCCAACTTAGAAAACAAGTGAGTTCCTAAAAGCACAAAAGGGTTGCCAAGTGGAACACTTAACGCTTCTGTCCTATTGACCCCTCCCCTTTATGGCGCTGAGATTGCAACTACGGGGCAAAAATGAGGGGCCGGTGGATTAGCGAGTCCAATAACCCAAGATAGCAATCAAGATCAATCACAAGTATTCTAAGACTACTTAATGAATCCTTAAGGGATCACAACCTAGTATCAATTATGCAAGTGTGTAGAAATATATCAAAAGCATGAAAAGATGCACACAAGCTTGACACGTAAGAGATTTGTTTTAGGATCCAAATTGAAATATTATTAGCTTGAGAAGAATACCTTAGATCCAACGCTCTGCAATCCAAAATTTAGCACACGTCCGAAAGTATAAAACCAAGACAAATCAACAGCAAACTGTAAGCATTAGAAATCAATAATCTAAAAGCACAAATATGCAAATTCTATGATCAAATGGCAAATTTTGAAAATGAAACCAACATGCTTGGATTTGGCTTGGAAAGAGCTTTCCAATGATATATCACACTTAAACTTTCAATACCATATGTGAAAATTTCACAAAAAATGGGTGCTAGTTTTCCAGAGTGGCACGGATTCTGAAAATGCCAAAATTTTCAAAAAAAAACAAATCAGAAAATAGAAAGCTGGTGTGATCAAAATAGGCATAGGCGTGATTGAAATGAGCATAAGCGTGACTGAAATGTGCTCAGGCGTGATTTAAATACTCACAGGCGTGATTTAAATACTGATAGGCGTGACTGAAATGTGCCCAGGCGTGATTTAAATACTCACAGGCGTGATTTAAATACTGATAGGCATGACTGAAATGTGCCCAGGCGTGATTTAAATACTCATAGGTGTGATTTAAATACTGATAGGCGTGACTGAAATGTGCCCAGGCGTGATTTAAATACTCACAGGCGTGATTTAAATACTGATACGCGTGACTAAAACTGGTAGATGCGTGACTGAAAATGGCAGATGCATGATTGAAACTGGCAGATACGTGACTGAAACTGTCAGATGCGTGAGTATAATGCTTGTAAGCGTGAACAAATTGCTCGTAGGCGTGAACAGATTTCTTGTAGGCATGAACAGATTGCTTGTAGGCGTGATCAGATTTTTCGTAAGCGGCGTTAGATTTCTCGCAAGCAACATTTTTCCTGTTTGCGCAAAAATGACAAAAAAGTGACGCCAAAAATATATAAAATTAGATAAAAATGAAGAGAATGAGGCTCAAGGCCCCACGGTGGGCGCCAAAAATGTGTGTGTGAAAATTTTACCTGATCTGTAGACACAACACTCAGTAAAACATTAGAGGTTAGTGATAATCAAAATCGTGCAAAATTGAAAGCTATCTAACCAAGCGATTTACTGCCTTCTAATAGGTGCGAGATTAATGTTCTCAGATTGTAATCGAGATCAATGACCTAGACGACACCTAAATGAAGGATTTGAATGTAAAAGATGGATATGAAATAAATGCAATTAATCTATATTTTTGATATTTCTATGCAATAAGAATGATAAATTGATATGATATGAATGCTAATATGAAATTGATATGCTATGAATGCTATTGAAAATTGATATGCAAAAATAAGATTGATCTCACAAAGATGTCGATTCGCAAGAGCTTTGATTCTTCAATTCCAATTCTCCAGCGTGATTGTGCAAAATATGAGATGATTTGTGAAGAGCTAAAGCCTTTAATTTATAGAAATCCAAGGCTTTGGAGGTGCATGGAAGAAAGCCATAAATCACTCAAATAACTCAGCTTGATTTTTGAGTTATCTGATAATAACAGATAATTAAGTCACAAAAACATGCAAAAGCTAAGCTTTAACTCAAAATAGAGTTTAGCTTTAATTGATAATTGATAGTTGTCTGCTTTTATGATTGTGCATGTTTTAATTATGAATTAATTTAATAATAAAGTGATTTATGCTCAACTTAACTGATTTTTGAAATAAAATAATTAATTTATGGGTTAATTAACTATTTTACCAAACTTTTATTAAAAATTATATTATTAAATAGTGACAAAATGCTTTAATTAATTAAATAAGAATTTAATCAATTAAAGATAGGAATTTTGATTTTTGTCAAAATTAAATAATACAATTAATAATAGATATAATTAAATTTAATTAAATAATTAAGTGGAAAATATTAAATCTAATTAATTAAATATGAAAATATTCAATTAATCAAACTTAGGATAAATGTGATTTATCGCCAAATAATCATTAAATTAAAGATAATTAAGATAATTAGGAATATTACTAGGAATATTCCCCGATGCAGAATTTAAGATAATCAATTATGATTCGATAATGTTTAGATGTGCCTTAGATTAGGACTTTGATGTCGATTTCATTCGAATTGAAGATGTAGGAGATTAATGAACTTATAGCCCATTTTTGGGGTATTACAAAAATGTGTCTCCAAACTTGGCCCATAATAAGATAAAAACACACACGATATTTCATCCACTAAGATAGGTGAGGACCTATCATAAATCATAAACTAGTTCAACAAAATAACTTATGTCAAGTCTCCAAACATCGCATCCACTCATATGCTCTGTTTTCATTGTTCTCTATACTTGCATGACTTCGCCAACTTGTAACTTTTTCTAGACATGTAACCAAAATTCATCTAACCATAACAGAAGTTGTAGTACATATGATAAATCATGTACAAAATCTTGCATGTCATCATAATTAATATTCTATGTTCACCAACCAAAAAAACTTGACTGTTCCTTGCGAAGTAAATCTGTACTTAGACATTTTTCACTTGACTATTTATCCAAAACTTGTTTCCACTCCAAGCGATCATGGTAGAGATATGTGTTTCCAGCAATGACAACATATATAAATACACACACACACACACACACACATATATTGCTCATTGCCAAAAATCTCCCCTTTTGGCATTGATGGAAAAACTTAGTGAAAAATGACTAAGTGTTAATATCAAACAAAAAATGTACTCCCCCTAAGTACATACCCCTTATTACTACCTATACATATTGTTAGAGTTTTAGGCGACTCTACAACACCCCCAGGATCGAATGCAAGACCAAGATAAATTCCACAAGAGATTGGCAAGACAATTTCATTAAGATACAAGAATGATATTATTGATAATGGACATGATTAAAATGTACATAATAGGCCTCCTTATATGGGAAAGGTGATAAGAGACAATGATAAGAATTTGATAAGCTATCACCTATGAAAGGTGTAATCACATGTCCACCAAATATGGATCATCCTCCATTATGCAATAAAGTATGTGCCATAGGATGATGATGATAATGTGATATGAGCACTAAAGGTGGATCTCAAACCTAAAGTGAAATTTCTCCTACACTATGTGTTTAATTGGGGTGCAAACTCCTAGGTTTCTCAATGAAAAACTATCATGCAATGCATTATCCTAAGTAAGATTAATTAAAGTGTAATTAGGGATATTTAATTACACAGACACCCCCCCTTAAGTACAACTTAGGGGAATACACTTAAAATCATAATGTAAGATGGGTCCCGAATACTAGGCCATGTTAGGTACCCATGTACAATATGCAATGCAATACATGAAATGAAAAACTCTCATAAAGTGGAGGAGGGAAAACCTCAAGGGAAAAACCCTCCCCCAAAAGGAGAGAAGAACGTAAGATGCATGGATGGATGGAGCAATCAAGACCCCCCAAGAACTACATACATCATGTATATACAAATAATTATCCCCCCATAAGAAGGATAGTAGGAGACATGATATCCCCCCATAATGAAGAATCTCCTACAAAAATGGTGAGTGCTTGAAGACAAAATATAGTCAAATGACAACAAACAACATTTCTCCCCTTGGGAAGAAGATATACAAAGTACAAATGTAGGAATACTTCCCATTCTAGATAGGAACTAGGAAGTGGAATTCAAATGAAGTATGATGATGATGCCATGAACCAATCCATATCCAAATGAAAGGAGGAATGTCTCCAAATATGCATCTTTGAAGACTGAACAGGTCTCTCCAAGATCAAAGAATCTATCACATCATGTGACAAATCAAGTGAAGAAGAAGAATCAAGAACACCAATTTTCAAAGAAGGTGAAGAAGTATCACATATATCTCAGTCATCTGGACTCTAGATTTGGCCCCGGGTGTCTGATTTGGATGAAAGGAAATTAGATTTAGGGGTTTTTGGACCTTCTTAATATGATTCCAACCTTTGATTTGCACTAGCAAGCTCCAATATTGACCTGCAATAGAAAGCCACAAAATTAAAAAACCCCAAATTTTCTCCAAATAGACAATGCAATGGTGATATCCAAATAACCTTATTCTACACCCACAATCGAATCAAACCAAGATTGATATTCTTGAGAAGAGGTCTTCACACCTTGAGAGCTCTGATACCATGTTAGAGTTTTAGGTGACTCTACAACACCCACAGGATCAGATGCAAGACCAAGATAACTTCCATAAGATATTGGCAAGACAATTGCATTAAAATGCAAGAATGATATTATTGATAATGGACATAATTAAAATGTACATAATAGGCCTCCTTATATAGGAAAGGTGATAAGAGACAATGATAAGAAGTTGATAAGCTATTACCTATGTAAGGTGTAATCACCTGTCCACCAAATGTGGATCATCCTCCATTATGAAATAAAGTATGTGCCATAGGATGAGGATGATAATGTGATATGAGCACTAAAGGTAGATCTCACACCTAAAGTAGAATTTCTCCTATACCACATGTGAATATGATAAAATATGGATTGAGGGAAAATGATGAATAAATGTGAAATAAAGTGTGAAATAGGGTGTGATGGAAAATGCTATGGACATACAAACTAAATAAAATAGAAACACTTATCTCAAAAGAAGGCTGATGCATAAATCACTATTTTCTGATGTCTGTGTTCAGTTTCAGGAGATTTTGCAACCTACTTTGGACTAGAAATGCCGAGACAGAGAAAACCCAGAAAAACTTTATCCTTATGAGGTCAGGTCAACTTTGACCTAGATAGCAGGGCATAATCTTACCCTGGGGCACAATTGTACCCCTCACTAAAGGTCTTCCTTGACCTGAAATAGCTCTAGCGGAAATTTTGTTTGCAGATCTCAGAAGTTCATCGAAAAGGGTATCCAGATCTGAACTCCAATTCACTATCCTATACCTGTACCTACAAGAAAAATGGTTTTATTGTTTGGATGAGGGGTTTGCCTTAGTCAAACCCCGATTTGGAATCAAACTCAATAATGGAATTGAAATAGAGAATGCTAGCAAGTAGTAGAAGTAGATCTAACAACAAAGCTATGATATTCAATAGATATGCAATTGTATTTTAAATGTAAACAAGTATGTTGATATGAAAGATTGAACACAACATTAACAAATGTAAATCAAAACCTCCATGATTGTATGCTTGGAATCCACCTTGAAATGAGAATGAATGGATCTTGAAGATGAACAAAGGATCTTGAAGGAAGATCACATCACCATGATGGATAGCTCTAGGGTTTGAATGGTGAATCTTGAATGCTTGAACCAAATCCCTTCAAAGGCTTGAATGCTTGAATCCTTGATCTTTAATGGATAACTTGAATGCTTGGATGCTTTCTTGAATGTTTCCTTTCTTGAGAATGCTTGCTTGAATGAGATGTGTAGAAAATGAGAGAGGAAGGCTTCCTTTTATAGTGATCTAGGGCACAAACTCCTAGAGAAGGCTGACATTGGTGAATTAAATGCCAATTAACCTTAACCCCTAGAAATGGACCTAGATTAAATGAAATTTAAGAGTTTATCATTCTGAAACCCGAAACAGTCGACCCAAAAGTGGGAAAATAAAACTTTCCAAAGCCCGACATCCTAAAACTCTCAGAACTTGAAATTTGGACCTGGGGTTAGGGTCAAGGTTGATCATGACCCATCAGGTTGTCCTTGACCTAGAAAGTCAAAATCTTCAGTTTCTCAGAGAAAGTTGTCAGAAAGAGGCTGAAAATAGGGGGAGAGAAGCATAATAGGGGGGAAACAATCAAATTCATGCAAAGACCAACTCATGGCACTTGACATGACCCCAAAATACTTACTCAGAGGGCTAAATGCTCTTAACATGGAAGTGATTCCATTTTAAGATGATACATTAAGCCCCCACTTTAGCAAGAGTATGGATTCAATGCAAACTCTTGGTAAAGGAGAAGAAAGAAGAGAGCCAAGTGGATTCACAATGAGATAAAATAACACTTAGCTTAAGGAAACAAGCCCCTAGGCTAGAGATTCTAACTCATCACACACACACGAGGGTACGAAAAAAAAGAGAAAATCAAAAGACATAAAAGAGGGGTTAGTACTAAACAAACCCAAATCAACTAGTAAAGGAAACCTTGCTAAGAAATGCTTCCTATACTAACATCATATTCGGAAAACTATCATAACAGCATAAATGATTACATAAGAAAGATAAGAGAAACACTATAAATAACATAGCTTCATGATCCAATCCTACTAGCATGAAAGCGAAAAGAGAGAAAGGGAAAAGAGTGATTACCTCGCCCAGTAAGATGCCCACCTTATTGTGAATCACCAAGGAGGGAGAGCCAAATAGGTGGCCAAACCTAATAGTTCACCCATAAACTATGCTTTGAACTTGTAATGCATCTTCTGATGGCTTCTGGAATACCCATAGATCCATCTTCTTGTATCACTATGAATATGAAATGCGTGTCTCCTCAAGATTTAGCAACTTATGTGCATTACCTTTGAAAGATTTAGCATACTTGAAAATTGAAAAATGTGTCTTTCAGGATTTAGCAACTTATGTGCGTTACCTTCAGATGATTTAGCATATTGAAAAATTTGAAAAATGCGCATCCCTTTAGGATTTAACAACTTATGTGCGTTACCTTTAGAGGATTTAGCATATAAATAAAAAACTATAGTACAAGGGAGACCCTATACATGGCCCCCTCCTTATCGTGGAAGTCTACTAGACATGATAAGGAAGAGGAAGAGGATACCTACTTGACAATGTAAGGAGATATCCTGTTTAACAACAATGTATACTACATTCTTAGCGTAGGGTATTGACCCCTACATCCAAGAGCATAGATAATCATGAAAAGGATATGTCACTTATGGAAAAAGAATCCTCAAAGAAAGAGATCTTATCAAAAAGACCCCCACCATAGAGGAGTGCTTTTAGACAAAATATCATCTTTCAAAAAGAAACAAAAATTCAATCATCTATCCCCCTGCAATCGAGAGGAAGAGGAATCTTTGATATGAGAGAAACAACTCTAACCACCAGAGCAAGGGCAAGAGTTTATAAAGAACATAATTTGTAAAATAGAGAAGAGGTGATGACCTAGGACAAAAACCTCTCTTATAAAAAGGATATCCATAGTCAAAACATCGATCCATATAATGAAATAATGTTGCTAAATAAACAAATGCCACTAAGCTAAGGAAAGAAGATCCCTAGACAAAGAGAAGGAAGAAAGGAACCTTTCCCCCTAGGGATGAAAAGAAAGGGATACCTTAGAAATGATATCTTGAATATAGAATCTATGGATGATTATAAACATAATACAAAACCATAGAGAGAGAGAAAAGAAAGAATACCAATTAAGCTCAAGACACAATATATGCTAAAAGCCTAATGGATCCTAGGAGACTGGATGAAAATACACCTCTTGCCCCCCAGTTCAAAGAAAAGAGGAGAAGAAATCTATATTATATCAGAATGAGGGGTATCCACTATATCAAAATTATGAAGGAATTGTAAAACTGCACGAGAGTGAGATATAATTCCTAAAGAAACTCTTTCCCTAACATATATCTTGAAATGCTTACAATCAACAAGTAAATGCGTATTACTATAATGAAAAGGACATTCATACTTGGTTAAAGCATCTTTTTTGTATAGGTTTAAATATTTCTTTCTTGGAACTCATTAATTGAACATACACCTTCTTAGCTACATCTTGACAAATATCAGTGTTATCTATGGTAGGTGTAGGGAGAAGAACATGAAGAGGAGGACTATGATCAACATCACCTAGCTTGATTTGAGATTGTGAATAACCAACACCATGCACATCTTGTTTAGGGGGTATCTGAGCTAGATAATTGATACCATGCTCATTAACTCCTAGCCCTAAACCTCTATAACCTCGTTTAGTCATCATATTGAATCCTGTAGTGTATATATTATGTAAAGCTTCTACAGGAGGTGATTGTTTATCATGCTCATGAGTAAAGGTTGTATAAGGTGGGATAATAGGTTTTGAAGAAGTTTCTTTACCCTTTCCTTTAATATCATCATGAATCAGAGGAGAACGTAAATCAAAGAAATCTTGCACATCCGCATCCTGAACTATAGCTTGAATCCCATCATAAGTACGGGAAGAACTAGGGATAGCAGATGGAGAATTAGGCATCATATTAGGAAGATTAGGAATCAAATTAGGAATGATGGGATTAGGATTAGGAAGATTAGGAGATGGTGTATCATCTACCCAATTCTTCACATAATCCAAAAGAGTAATAAGGCTACCACATAAATCTTTAATGAAAGTTTTGAAAGTAGGAAGACTAGTATCAATCAATTTCACAAAAGCATAGGCAAGTGCAAAATGAAGAGTCATCAACATAATGAAGTGAATAATACTCTCATAAACATCATAAGTATGGTAAAGAGATGCTAAAAGAAGGGTAATAAAGAACATAATTACACACAAAATCATCTTAACAATCTTCATAGCAAATGAAATGCAAGAAATATTTTTGGATTTTGTTGAATATATAGATTTTTTTTTTTATATTTTTGAATTTAAAATGCAAGAGCATAAAAGAAATCTAATCTTGATGCAAGAAAAGAAAAGACCTAACACCAAAAGGAAATCTAACACAATAGGGCATCTAAATCCACAAAAGATAGGGGGTAAGTTTGTCAGGTTCACCAAAATGAATAATGGAGGTGAACACACAATAAACACAATAGGGCATCTAAATCCACAAAAGAAAAGGGGTAAGCTTGTTGGGTTCACCAAAATTATTAATGGTGAAATGGGTTCACCATTATGAATAGGATAGAATATGGATTGAGGGAAAATGATGAATAGATGTGAAATAAGGTGTGAAATAGGGTGTGATGGAAAATATTATGGACATAAAAACTAAATAAAACCTAAACACTTATCTTGAAAGAAGGCTGATGTAGAAATCACTATTTTTTGATATCTATGTTCAGTTTTGGGAGATTTTGCAACCTGCTCCAGACTGGAAATGCTAAGACAGAGAAAACCTAGGGGTAAAAGCACAATCAGGTGTCACCTTTTAGGCTAACTTATCAGCATAACTAAATTTTAGTATTTCTAACAAAAAAATAATTTTGGTCAAACATATGGTCTAGCTAGATTTATTATAGCTAAGTTAGATAAGTTCTTTAACTTTTCCAATTGGACATATCATGTTTTATACCACTTTGGGTCCAATTACCATAAAAATAAAATTATTTCATAAAATTGACATTTCAATAACTCCTAATCTTTTTAATGATATTTTTTTTTGAAATAAAAAAATACCCTTTTGTAGAGATCAGAGTCAAGAATGTCCTCATATAGACTTTATAGTGTTTTAATTAGACATAGTTTATTGTAATTAAAAAATATTGCAAGTAGGTATTTAACAGTCAAGGAGATGTTGATTCAGAGAAAGAAAAAAATAGTAAATCATATTAAATAAATTTGAAAACCATATGGTGCACTAGAGGAGAGAGTCCTCTTCAAGAATATATATTTCTTTTTTTGATTGGGATATATTTGCTATGAAAAATATGTTGTGAGATGAAAATTGTCAATTTCAATGAGTTGGAATTCGAATTGTTATAAAAGAGAAAATATAGATCACAAACCAATTTTTATTTCTTCATGCACTAGCTATATATGTCATCTATGACATATTTTGAAATTAGAGGACAAAATGTTTACTTACATTTAATTTTTTGGTGGGAACTAGACCCCTAAATTTCAGCAACTAAAAAATTGTCTTTAAAAATTAAAAAACATATCAATTCTTATTCAAAAAAATTATTAAAAATATTAATCATAAAATCCATCCATTTTATCACATTTAATTAGTTTGCATCATCTTCAAATTCCAAACATAAATGTCATTTTTATACTATTGAAGTTGAACAACTTTGATTTTGTTAGCCTTTTCCTTTGTAAAAGGGTGACAACTTATTGTGCTTTTACCCCTATAAAATTTTTATCCTTCTGAGGTTAGGCCAACTTTGACCCAGATAGCGGGGCACAATCTTACCCCAGGGCACAATTGTACCCCTCACTAAAGGTAGTCCCTGACCTAAAATAATTCTGACAGAAATTTTGTCCACAAATCTCAGAAGTTTGCTAAAAAGGGTATCTAGATCTGAACTCCAATTTGCTATCCTGTACCTATACTTGCAAGAAAAATGGTTTTGTTTTTTTGATGAGGGGTTTTCCTTAGTCATACCCCAGTTTGGAATCAACCTTAATAATGGAATTGAAATAGAGAATGCTAGCAAGTAGTAGAAGTAGATCTAACAACGAAGCTATGATATTCAATAGATATGCAACTGTATTTCAAATGTAAACAAGTATGTTGATATGAAATCTTGAACACAACATTAACGAATGTAAATCAAAACCTCCATGATTGTATGCTTGGAATCTACCTTGAAATGAGAATGAATGGATCTTGAAGATGAACAAAGGATCTTGAAGGAAGATCACACCACCATGATGGATAGATCTAGGGTTTGAATGATGAATCTTGAATGCTTGAACCAAATCCCTTCAAAGGCTTGAATGCTTGAATCCTTGATCTTCAATGGAGAACTTGAATTCTTGAATCCTTGATCTTCAATGGAGAACTTAAATTCTTGGATACTTTCTTGAATGTTTCCTTGCTTGAGAATGCTTGCTTGAATGAAATGTGTAGAAAATGAGAGAGGAAGGCTTCCTTTTATAGTGATCTAGGGCACAAACTCCTAGAGAAGGCCTTCATTGGAGAATTAAATACCAATTAACCTTAACCCATAGAAATGGACCTAGATTAAATGCAATTTAAGAGTTTACCATTCTGAAACCCAAAACAGCCGACCCAGAAGCGGGAAAATAAAACTTTCCGAAGCCCGACATCCTGAAACTCCTAGAACTTGAAATTTGGACCTAGGGTCAGGGTCAAGGTCAACTCTACCCTAGGTTAGGGCTGAGGTCAACTTTGACCTAGGTCAGGGTCGAGGTTGACTTTGATCCATCAGGTTGTCCTTGACCTAGAAAGTCAAAATCTTCAGTTTCTTAGAGAAAGTTGTCAGAAAGAGGCTAGAAACAAGGGGAGAGAAGCATAACAGGGGGGAAAAAAATCAAATTCATGCAAAGACCAATTCACGGTGCTTGACATGATGCTAGAACACTTACTCAGAGGGCTAAATGCTCTTAACATGGAAGTGATTCCATTTTAAGATGATACACCATGTGTTTAATTGAGGTGCAAAATTCTAGGTATCTCAATGACAAACTACTATGCAATGCATTATCCTAAGTAAGATTAAGTAAAGTGTAATTAGGAATATTTAATTACACCAACACATATAAACATATCATATATCAGTTTCCACCTTATCACTCCCCCTTTGACATCAATGAAAAAAGATAAAAAAAGAAGTAACTATATACAGAGAAAAAACTTTCAACTCTCACCATGTAATCAGACCATGCGTAAGATGTCTTGGAACTTTGTCTCCAAGGTTTGCAATTATGTCTTCCATGTCTTCTTCATTGTATGAGATACCCAAATCAATCCACTTAATGCATAGGAGGAAATCTCTGCACTTTTCAAATCTATAGGAGCAAGTCCAGAATAGGACTTCTTGGCCAATTCAAAATCTTCTAAGCCCTTCTCTAGAATAGAGATTTTCAAAGTGATTAGACTCCTAAACTCAGAGAATCTTTTTTGCACTCTTTATTTTTCTGCCTCAAGTAAACTAATTTTGTCTACAATCCTGGATACTTGTCAAAATCTGTGAAAGAATGTCTAGATGTCTCACACTCTTTTTCCATCTTATCTAGCATTTCTTCATCTTTATGTATGATATCCAAAATGTTCTATACATGTTTGGAAGGATTAACATAATGGATTTATACCTTCTTTCCTTAACTGATATAGGCTTTGATCTCCTTTTTAGTGATCTCCAAAATAATTACATCCTAGGTGATTGAATTGCACACCTCTGACAAATTCTTCTGAATATACTCTTTCTCCACTTTATTTGCTGCAACCTTCTCCAAGTTTGTGAAATGGGTATCAAAGTCATCCAAGACTTTGTTTAAGTTATCTACAATATCACTTCCTTGAAAAGTGAATGGAAAGGTAGGAGTTTATTCACTCCGTCAACTTCCCTCTCTAATACCTTAGTCTTCTTCTCAGACTTCTTTTCTGATCTCTCTTTAGCCTTGACAAAGGCCATCGGAGACAACTTCATTAGATCATCTTCATCCATATCATCAACATTAGTCAAAATAGGATTTGTATTACTTTCCAACAATGGATTGCTAGGAGGTGTACTCATAGTTTGTTCAAGTCTTTTCATTAGATCACTAATTGGAGTATCAATAGGTTCAAACATAACCTCTTTCAACTTTCCAACTTCTACCTCTATTTCATTCTCTAGTTCTGCGACCTTGTCTAATTCTTTTTTCTATTCTCCTTTACCTCCAATCTCTATTTTTGCACACAAAAACTTAGGTATAAGATGTGAGAATATATCCTTTTATTGCAAATTAGCATCAATTTTGATGCCCACACCTTCAAAAAAGAATTCAGGTTGTTATACAATATTGTATAATTGATCAATAATTTCATCATCCTTGGACTTTTCTTCTTCTACTCTAATTGACTTAGATGATTCACCAATCATTATTGCTTTTGGTTTGGTCCACTAAGAGGGATTGGGTTTTTCAGGACCTTCTTCAAGTAGAAACTTATCAATGGAATTTTGTATATCTTCTTCTACTTGTTCATATTTCCTTCCCATTATCTTGATTAATCTTGTCTTTTTCCCCACTAAAGGTTTCATCTTCTTCAAAATTATTTCTATCACTTTATGGGAAATAATTGGATGCATATCCTATATTAATTTTACATGGATCTTATTATCTTCTTCTAAGGCTCTTAGCTTTCTAACTTCTAATCTATCAAACAAATCATTTGGAATACTGCCTTCAAGGTCAATCAGATCTTCTTAAAAGTTAACATATGAATTATCACAATATCTGAACTATTTTAATTTTATCATTCTCATAATACCTTTCATAATATTTTGGTAATTGGCTAAGCTTTCCCTACTCTACTATCCTTTTTTTCTAGCATTTTTAGATCAAGTTTCCACAACTATCTCTCAAATGGCTTCTCTTGTGCTATTACCTTGTGAACAAGTTCAGTGACCTCTATTTTCCTGTCCTCTTCTTTCTAGTCTTTCTTCTTCTCTGCAGGAGATTCTTCCTTGGGTGAAGTAACCAAGGTCTTCCTTTTAGGACTAGGTCCAGAGCTCATCATCTTAGGTCTAGAGGACCTTGTTGTACTCACATGTGTTTCTTCTTCCTTCTTCTCAATTTTAATTGTTGCAGTCCTATTTGATGTTCTCCTTGTACACACTAAAAAGGTGCACTTTTATGAACCATTACATGCAAGGTTGCTAAAAAATGAGGCCTCACAAAGCGGCTCATAGCTCTCTATGCATGGAGTTGCAAGGTTGAAAATTGCTCTCAGCTAGAGCTACAAACTTGTGACCTTGCTAGTCAACCATACAATGAGAGATTCAAGTGAAGACAAGGGAAACAATGCCAATATCTCCAAGAATCCAAATATGCAATGCAATGCAAGCTAAGAATGAGAATGAAAATGTGCAAGCTGTGCTATGAAAATGGAAGTACAAGCTAAGCTATGAAATGGAAATAACAATGTGTTACAACCCTTCCTATTAAGCTAGATGAGTTAAATCTATTGCATAAAAGGAAATCTACACTAAGAATGCCATTATTATGCAACTATGAAAGCAAATATGAACTAGATGATGAAAGCAACAAGTCTTCAATGTCTTCAAACTCCTAAAACCTGCAGCATAACATTAGCATAAAAATATGAGATATGCAAATGGAGGAGAGAGCTCTCCTTTTATAAGAAATGAGGTGAAATGGACCATGGAGATTAAGAGGCAAAAAAGTCTTAATCAGTGGTGGAGCTTGAAAAAGGAGCAATCCATGTGCACAAGTATCCTCCAATGAGAGTGAAGTGTTGACTTTTGAGCCTCATGTGAGACAAAAAGTGCTTTTTCCCTTTTTATAAAATATGGATAATGTTTTATTTGTGCAACTTAGGATAAGAGGAAAGTGGGGCTTTTTATTTAATCAAAAGGGGAGGAAATATTCCTTTTAATTAAATAAAGACTTAGGATAAATGGTTAGCCCAAGGATAAAAATCCAATATATGATCGAAATTAAGACTTGATCAAGAAATTAATAATGTTGAAAATATTGATTATTGATAAAAATGATTCAGGATTGATAAATCAAATAAATGGGGCCCAAAGTCTAGGCGACCATTTTAGGGTGCATACATTTGCCCCTCTTTGACTAATGTGTGATCACTTTGGGAACACATGCAGTCAAAGAATGAAGTTGAAATGTGAGATCGATTTGGGATCACAAAACAACTCAAATGTGAGGTCGATTCGGGATCACACCCAGACAAAGCATAAACAAAGGTCTTTGAACATGAGGTCGATTCGGGATCACATTCAAAGTACGAGATAAGAATCTCAAATTTGAGCAAAAGCTCACAAAAGATGTCTGAATCAGAAAAATCAAGGAATCGGGGATGAGAATCCCATAAATACTGCCCCCTCGGAATCGAAATCAAAATCAAGTAGAGGAGAGACATAAAATTGATAAGGTTGATCAAATCATAATAAAATCACAATCGAAGGTAAGGGTCAAATAGGTTAACCATTAGGCAATGAAACATGCCCCAGTGAGGAAGTAGAAGAATAGAAATAGAAGACTAGAAATAGAGCGGATGAAAGACTAGAAAATTTGAGAGACATGGAAGGAAGAAATTCCACTGAAAATGAAATTATGCCTCAAAAGGTCAATCAACTGCTCAGAAGAAGGGGAAATTTTTTTGAAACGCGACTTGGATTTCAATTTTGAGTCCGAAAATGGATAGAAAATGATGTGATATGAAAGATCAGAAATGAAAGATATGATCAAGAAGAATTAGAAAATGAGCACAGTTGACCAATACGTCCACGTAAGATGAAAAAAGGAGAGTTCTCTCCATATGCAAGGTGCAGAAACTAAACTAACATGAACCTAGAAATGCAAGCTACTATGAACGTGGTTGACTTGCAAGGTCACAACGCTTATAGACATCTAATTATCATCATCGAGCATTATTGGTAGCGTCGTAAGATCATACACTGCACACTAGCGTAACTATGTGGATATGAATATGATCTTTATCAGATAGAGATGTGAGAATCTCACCTAGGCATCAAAGACATATAGGTCAAGATGACTAATGCAGTGAGATCACCTAAATTTGTTATAGCGAGATTATGCTTATATCAAGACACATGAAAGTCAGGATAGCTAAAAGCATGCACTCACAAAACAGTCAAGGATAATACCTTGTCAATCCATAAATGCTCATGACAGTTAGGATCAACAAAATATACCCACAAGCAGATAAAGAAAGAAAACATGTTCTCATTCCCTTAGTCTTCTAGCTATGCATCATTGAAAACTTCTCAGGGAGAGATCACTCATCAAAGAAATCCTCATAGACAGCACACAAAGAAAAATAAAGTCATCATATCGCCATCGAGTTAATTGTTTAAGCGTGTGTGTGTTGGTCATAGAGTCAGACTCTGAGTATTGCATCTGCACATGAGCATTATCGCATTATACTTAGACTATAGGAAAGACATCTAATAAGTGTTAAGAAACACTCGACGCAAGGGTAGTGTTGAAAAACACTGTTGGGGTGGTGTTGAAAAACACTTGTTGTGAAATGCCCCAAGAGACAAACGCACCTAAAGGACCAATGCGAATGGTTATGCCCCCTAGACAAAGACAAAGACCAATTCCAGACTAAGTCAAATAAGGTCAAGGCATGATGGGAAGTGGCTAAGTGTCAAGGACGCATGCTAACAAATAGGAGTGCAAAGGCCTCAAGTAGCGCCTGTTTCTAGGTTTTCACCACTTGGATTCTTTTCTTCTTTTTTTCATTTTTTCCTTTTTTTGTATTTTTGCTACCAAGGCGCCTATTGCTAGGTTTTCACCAAGGCACTTTTTTAATTTTTTTTGATTTTTTGAATATTTTGATTTTTTTGTATTTTTTCAGGACTTTATATGCTTTTTAGGATTTTTTCAGCATCATATATCAATTTTTTTGGAATTTTTTCAGGATCAATAAGATATGTACAAAGGATGCCCCCAGATAGAATGGACATCAAGGATAGAACTTCTTGAGGTGCACAATGTTGATGGGATCAGGGAGCTGTTCTCCATCAGGATCTGACAGTAAATATGCACCGGTACCAAAAGCAGCTGTGATGATGTATGGTCCAAGCCAGTTAGGTTCAAACTTGCCTTTTTGCTCTCGGTTCTGTTGGTTCTTAGGGTTCTCTCGCAAAACAAGATCACCTATTTGAAATTCTCTAGGGTGAACTTTCTTGTTGAATGCCTTGGACATACACTTCTGATACACTCTCATATGATCAAAGGAAGCCTTACATTTCTCATCTAGAAGTTCTAGTTCCTGTAACCTCATGGCACGGTAATCCTCATCTGTAATCAAACCTTTGAGTGAGACTCTAAGTGATGGTATCTCAACTTCTAAAGGCAATATTGCTTTGGTGCCATAGGTGAGAGAGAAAGGAGTGGCTCCTGTAGGTGTGCGAATGCTTATTCTGTAAGCCCATAGTGCTGGATTGATTTGTAAGTGCCAATCCCTACCATTCTTGTGCACTGTTCTATGAAGAATCTTAAGAATGGTTTTGTTAGAAGCTTCTGCCTGTCCGTTTCCCTGTGGAAAATAGATGGAGGACCAATGTTGCTTGATTTTAAACTTTTTGCATAGGTGCTTTAGGTCCTTATTCTTAAATTAACCTCCATTGTCAGTAATGATCTCAGAAGGCACTCCAAATCGGCAAATGATATGATTCAAGATGAACAAAGAAATGGTCCTTCCTGAAGCAATAGAAAGTGGCACAGCTTCCACCCATTTTGTGAAGTAGTCAGTGGTAGTAATAATGAACTTGTGTCCACCTGATGAGTTGGGATGAATCTGCCCAACCAGATCAAAGGCCCAGCATTGAAATGGCCAATGAGAAACAGAAGGGATCAGCTCCCTACCTGGAGCATGAATCAGGTTGCCATGTTTCTGACATTTTTAACATGACTTAGCAAAGGTGACTACGTCTATCTACATTGTGGGCCAATAATATCCCACCCTAAGCAACCTTCGAGCCATGGCAAGACCATTAGAATGTCCACCACAAATGCCTTCGTGGATGTCAGCTAACGCTTGCTTGGATTCCTCCTTTTCCAAGCACCTAAGGAGCGTCCCATCTAAACCCCTCCTATATAAATCACCAGAGATGAGGGTGTGGCAAGAGGTGTTACGGATGAGGTTTCAGCATTCAGAGCGGTTGAATGTGTCGGGGATGATGCCATCACGAAGATATGAATAGATAGCACCATATCGGGAAGACTCGTGTGTGATAATGGCACAAATGATGTGGCTTTCAGATGAGTCAAAAATGGGATGGTGTAGCTCTTCCACCAGGAATTCAAATCTGGCTTCATGTGTCTCCAACTGAAGAAGTGAAGCTAATGTGGCCATGGCATCTACAGCTTTGTTCTCTGTCCTAGGGATCTGTTGAAATGTCACAAAGGTGAAATAGCATCTTAAAGAATCAACCATCTTTTTATAGGGTATCAATTTGTCATCCTTGGTTTGATACTCTTCATTGACTTGGTTGATGATTAACTGGGAATCCCCAAAGACATGTAACTCTGTGATGTTCCATTCTATAGCCATTCTCAAGCCATTAGTTAAAGCTTCATATTCTGCAATATTATTGGTACATGGGAATAATAGTTTGTAGGACTTTAGAATGTTGTACCCATGTGGAGAAAAAAATAACACTCCAACACCTGATCCATTTTGCATGCGGGAACCATCAAAGAACATTGTCCAAGTGTGAGTAGTTGTATACAAGATGTGTTCGTCTGGGAATTCCACTTGGACTGGCATACTATCCTGGATTGGAAAATCAGCTAATTGGTCGGCAATAGCTTGCCCTTTTATCACCTTCCTTTCAATGTACTCTATGTCAAATTCAGTGAGGACCATCATCCATTTAGCAAGTCTACCTGTCAGGGCAGCCTTGCTAAGCAAGTATTTAAGGGGATCAATTTTGGCAACCAAATGTATGGTATGGGCAAGCATGTAGTGGCACAACTTTTGAGAAGCAAACACCACCGCGAGACAAGACTTCTCAATATTATTGTAATTGATCTCATAGGAGACTAGAGTACGGCTGATATAGTAGATGGCCTGTTCTTTCCCAGTATCATCTGATTGAGCCAATAATGCCCCCAGGGAAGTGTCTATAGCTGAAATATATAGGATCAATGGTTTCCCTGGAATAGGAGGCATTAGGATCGGAGGATTGGCCAAGTATTGTTTGATCTGATCTAGGCTCTTTTGACAATCCTCGTTCCAAACACAAGAAGCACCCTTATGCAATGTCTTGTTGAAGGGTTGCGCTCTATCTACAAGCTGAGAAATAAATCTCCTAATTGATTGAAGATGTCCCTGAAGACTTCTCATTTGGCTGATATTCTGAGGAGGTGGCATATCTAGGATTTCTTGGACCTTTTCAGGGTCAACCTCGATACCTTTTGCTGATATTATGAATCCTAAAAGTTTGCCTGAGGTGACGCCAAATGCGCACTTCTTTGGATTCAATCTGAGTTGAAATTGTTCCATATGATCTAGAATTACTTCTAGATCATTGAGGTGTGTGTCCCATTTTCTTGATTTTGCCAGGGTATCATCCACATAATCTTCCATGTTTTTGTGCATCATATCATGAAAGATAGTCATCATAGCTCTTTGGTAGGTTGCTCCTACATTCTTTAACCCGAATGGCATGACATTCCAGCAATAGGTTCCCCATGCACATGTGAATGCTATTTTCTCTTGGTCTTCAGGAGCTATTTTGATTTGATTATACCCCGAGAAACCATCCATTAGAGAATATATGTCATAGCCCACCGTCATGTCCACTATCATGTCAATGTTTGGAAGTGGAAAATCATCCTTTGGGCATGCTTTGTTTAAATCTCTAAAATCTGTGCAGACACGAATGGACCCATCATGTTTGGAGAGAGGTACTATGTTTGAGATCCATTCTGCATAATCGATGGTTCTAATAAATCCAGCTCTCAAAAGTTTTTCTAATTCCCCTTTGACAAGTAGAGCTACATGTGGATGCATTTTTCTTAATCTCTGTTTTACTGGCTTGACTCCTGGAGCTATGGATAAGTGATGCATTATGAGATTCGTGTCAAGCCCTGGCATGTCTGAGTAGGTCCATGCAAAATTAATTTTCTTTTTCTGTAAAAACTGTACATATGCCTTGGTTTCTTCCTTTGATAAAGACTGAGCAAGATGGACTATCTGAGGATTTTCTTCTGTGTTTAAATTGACTGGCTTTGTTGGTTCAATCAGTATTGATGATTTATCCTGGAAATAACTCAGCAAGTTATTAAGTACCCCATCCTTAGGTGCCTCAAAGAGGTTTTCACCTTTGGATACGTCATTTCTTTTTACTCTTTTGGTTCTGACACCGCCACAAAGTGGTTTTCACCATCAGACCTATTTTTCTTTTTCTCTTTTATTTTGAGACTGAGGTACTTAATATCAGGCTCTGTCATGCTGGTTGTTGGTTCACTGGTGGAAGAAGCCACAGGTTCAAGAGCATTCAGATAGCAAGCAATTTCATAATCATTGTGGAAGGTGAGGAATGTGGGCTCTTGATGGTGCTGAGACCAGTCAATTAGGTCAAAGTGGACAAGGGGTAAGTCAATGGCGGGTTCGATGTTGTTTATGCAAAAGGTGTCATCTCTGGTGACCATATAGTCAGAGTTCATCAAGTCTTCTCCTAAGATACCTGAATTAGGACTTATCCTATCAAATGAAGCATCATCCACTAAGGTGATTTGAGGAGGGCAATCCTCTAGTTCGACACTAGGATCATTAGTCGCATCGGGTTGGGTACTATAGGCATGGATAATATCCACATCTAGATCAATTGTTGCATTTGAAAGTGAATCCCATTCATATTCATGGGAGTCTATCTCTGAGTCATCATTTAGGCCTCGTGATGTAGAAGCCTCAAGGTTAGGAAGGGTTTCCCCCTCTCTAGTGCTAGTATTGGTACTATCCGTCGCAGCTAGGACAGTAACACTTTCCTTTGTCGATCTAGCAGTCACACAGTCACTATCTGTTGTAGCTGGGATAGTAGGACTATCAAGAATCAAATCTATGGAATCTCCCCAAAGGAGATTCATTGAGGGCACCCAATCATCAGACACATCTTGTTGATTGGAAAGATCAGGCGTATAATCTGCATCACTGTCACTGTCTGTCGCAGCTGGGACAGGGACACCTTTCTTCTTCTTATTCTTAAAACCTATGCCAATCATGGACTTGTTCTTTCATCTGAAGAGAGCATGATCAAGAGGCTCAGCTTTAGCATCCAGCCTATGACTAAGGGGACCATATCCTGGATAACCCATATTATTAACCATTGTGTACCCTTTCCCATAAGCTTCAGGTGGAGGAGCAAAATTCTCGTTGTGTGTGTATTTCTCCTCATGATAGATCCAATCCCTTACAACAACTTCCTCTTTCTCTTCTTGGATGGGGACCGAAGACTCAACCAATTTCCCAAATAATGTCATTGCCGATGATGAAGGTTTTGTACTTGGTGATGGTCTCCCATAAGACCTAGGAGAGATTGGCATTTTTGTAAAAGAATCAATCTTATAATCTCCCATCCCAAGATCCATGGTCTTGAACTTCTGCTTGCATTGTTCAAGTGAACTACTAGGACTGTCAGCTTCCCTATTCAAAGGTACATGTGATCCCACAGAAATGTTATTAACTGATAAAGCACTATCTCCAGGGATGCAAATTTCTACACCGTTATGGGGAAACTTTACACACTGGTGATATGTTGATGGGATTGCTTACATTTCATGTATCCATGGCCTACCTAGCAAAATGTTGTAGGCTAGAGGTCCAACATCAACAATTTGAAATAAGATATCTTTCTCTACTGGACCAATGCGAATAGGTAAAATGGCCAATCCCTTAGAACTTCTTTCTGCTTCGTCATATTCTTTGATTGTGATTCTTTTCTTTGTGTCAATGATGTTCTCAGAATATCCTAGGGCCAGCAACAAACTCAGGGTACAAATATTGAGCCCTGCACCCCCATCTATCAGTACATGCCTAACATGAGTTTTATGAATCATGACTTCAATGTGTAAGGCCAAGTTATTTGGGTGACTAATGGATTTGTCATCTTCTTCGGAGAAGGTGAGGTAATGAGGGCTAGCCAAATGGTTGACCATGTTTTGGAATTGGTCAATATCTAAGTTGTTAGGGACATTGGCTGCTCGCAAAGCATCCTTGAGGACGCGCTTGTGCTTAGGAGATAATTCTAAAAGCTCAAAAATGGATATCTGAGTGGGTGTATGTTGTAGCTGGTCAATAAGATTATAATTAGAATCAGGACCAACGGTAGATTTGGGAGGAGCACCTTTGGACACGGGCTATTTAAACTTGCTAGTGCTAGGACCTCTAATGATAATGGGCGCTTGGGCCTGGCCCCTAGTGACAGCATTGAGGGACTGGGGCGTTCTTTGTGAGTGAGGGCCTCTTATCACCATAGCGGGTCTTTCATCAGTCATAGGAGTTGAGTCCACATTATGTCCATAGGAGTCTTTCCCTCTCATCATGTTGATACTATCATCCACAACTTCAAGCATGTTAATGACGTTCTCTACATTTGTGTAGGTGTAGTTGATAGCCGCCTTGCCATTCTTATTGTTAGAATTCTCTCCTTTCTCATATTTAGGCAAGGGCTCTTTAAAGGCTTTATGATCCGCATTAGTGGTTAACCCATCCACTTGTAATTGTCCTTTCTCAATAAGGTCTTGGACAAGATGCTTGAGTTTAAAACAATTTTCTATGTCGTGTCCAATCCCATTATGGAAAATGCAAAAAGCCTTAGCATCCCACCAATGAGGTAACGGATCTGGTATGCGATGTTTTGTAGGATCCTATGGGTGTGCCAAATTATGAGCAACTAATGTCTTAAAAACATCTGCATAAGATTCTCCCAATTTGGTAAATTGTCTTTTCTCCATTTTAGATCTCTTTTGATACTTAGGTTTGTCTTGTTGTGTTGAAGACATTTGCAACTTCATAGCTTGAACTGCATGAGAGAGGTTAAGAACTCCTTCATTTTTGACCTGAGATGAGTCAACAACTCCGTCGTTGACCACTTGCTTGTTTTTGTTCCAATAGGAGTTCTTTTTGTCCTTGTTACCATTAGTATTGTTATTTTGGCTATTGTTATTATTTGTTGGTTTAGCGAAAATTCCTTGTTCTTTTAGGACATCCTCAATCATAGTTATGGTATCAGATTGTTCACAATGATATCAATTCTCTCCTCTTTAGGGATTGTCCTTGGGTATTTCAAACACAA
The DNA here is from genome assembly GCA_027943335.1 of Chamaecyparis obtusa. NCBI lineage: Eukaryota > Viridiplantae > Streptophyta > Pinopsida > Cupressales > Cupressaceae > Chamaecyparis > Chamaecyparis obtusa. The sequence goes on from BSBK01002398.1 coordinate 1,517,618, forward strand.
TCACCTCCATCATTGTAAAAATGTGACAAAAGATTCCCCTTGATTTTGCTTAAGTTTACACAAATCAAGCATTGTGACCGACCTCGATAAGTTGTAAGAAAAATGCTGAACAAATCTTTGGACAAGCTCTTTAAATGTCTTTACTGGAGGGGAAAGGTTGGTGAACCATTCCATGGCTTGACCTTTTAAACTCCTTGGGAATAATCTCATCAAGTAGGAGTCTTCATGGTGAAAGGAAAAGCTCATTATGTAGAACTGTCGAACATGGTCGTGAGGGTCACCAGTGCCATCATATTTGTCATATGTTGGGAACTTGACTTTCTTAGGGAATTCTACCATCACCACACTTTTGTCAATGGGGTTAGGACATATGGAGTCCAAATGAAATGTACTCTTGGGAGCCTTCATCCTATCTATGTCCTTTTGCATTTGTAAGATCACCTCATCAGTTGAAGGATTCTGTTTCTTGATCTTTTGGTGAACATCAAAATTATATGGAACTTTAGCACCTTTGTTGATAAGACTTTCCAAGAATTGGTCTTTGTTTTGTTCCACATATTGCTCCACATATGCTTGAAAGGATGGTTCTTGTTGCATAGTCATGAAGTCCATATGATCAAATTTAGCAAAACTGCCTCCATGTTGTGAGCCATGATGTGCTCATTGGGAGGGTTGCTTTGAATGTCTATGAGACGACTGTCTCCTATGATGGTCATATCTTGAAGTCCTTCTTCCTCTAGGACTTGGGGATCGTGAGGGTGTCTTTGATCTTCTTCGAGGGCTAGGGGAAGGGGTAGATGGGGGTGAGTTGGTTTCACTATTGGCTCCCCTCTCATTAAATCGGCTTTGGAGTTATTGTGCATAGAGTCTATCTTCTTCTTCTTGGGTGACTCTTTTCTGTATATCCAACAATGCACGTTCCTCTTCCTCTAGTTGTCTAAATTTTTCCTTTTTAGCAACCTGTTCATCTAAGTAGGCTTGCTTCTCTCTCTCAATGCTTCTTAATCGTGTATTTGCATATCGAGAGGTGTCTTTAAGTGGGGAGGTTTGTCTCAAATGCCTCATTGCATTAGCTGCGTTGATGTGGTGATCACTAGATTCATTGTTCTGGTCTTCGTGTTGTGACCCTCAATCTGAGTGAGCTTGCTTATGATGTCTTTTAGCTCGTTGATGAGCATCAAAATACCTCATGTTGTTGGGAGGTGACCCGGGTGGACTAGCATGAGAAGAACCACCATACTCTCTTCTGTGTCGTTGGAAGATATCCTCAAGGGTTTGATTCATGGCTTCTCTTTGTTGTCGGGTGAAAGTGTAACTCATGTCCATACTTGATGAAAGTGGTACAAAAGAGGTGCTCACTTCACTAGGATTAGCTCCTGGATTAAAACAAACCTCAGATTCACTCTTAGGGGATTGGTAAAAAAGGGGTCCTTTTCCCTTAGGTTGTCGACGAGTCTTGACGGGTGGTAACTGGCTAAAGGCAATAGAGGGTCGCTTCCCTTGATTAACTTGGTACCTTGTCGTAACTGACATGAAAGAGAGATACTCTCAATGATAAGGTGACCTTTCAAAGTGTCAACACCAAACTAGGATAATCGAAGTCCTCTATTGTCCAAAGAGAAATGAAAAGAAAAAAAAGGGCTTTACCAACACTGTCAAAGAGGTGCTTCAAATCAAAGGGTGACTACCCTTTCACTTTTGAATCAGGAGGTTGGACTAGGCCAAAAGATAATTGAAATTGAGATGAAAATGAGAGCGATTTGGACAATAAGAGTACTAAAATTTTCCCAGAATGCAGCTAACAATTTTAAAGATGAACCTTGGCACCAAGAATGGCCTTCTAACTTGGCAATTTTTCCAAAGTGATTTCGTAAATCAAATGATGCTATCTCGGAGGACTAAAAACCAAAAATTTGGAGTCAAGACAGATCTCAAATGTCAGGGTGAGAAGCCTGCTTTAAGACCTAGCCTGATTAACAACAACTGAAACTGACCAAAATTTGAGCACGACAGAAATAAACCAGGTGATATACTCCAGGCTACTAGGGTGATAAACCTATAACCGCGCGATACTTCACCCAAAGCCAGGTGATACTTCTTAATACTGGCGGGCGATATACTCTAGGCAGGTCGGGTGATAGTCCGTCAGGGGTGAACTATCACACGATATTTCTCTTCAAAGGGGGTGATATTTCTAGCAAGTGCAAAGTATCATGCGATACTTCACTTTATAGGGTGCGATACTGTTGCAGAATTGTTTAACTCTTGACCAGAATAGTGTGAAATTTACATTTTTGGGTCTGTTTGGTCAAAATTTCTAGTCTAAGGGTTGATGTTTTCGATTTCAGTCACAATATCAACAGAATTTTGACAAGTTTGTAAATAGTAAGGGATCAAAACATGGTCTCAAACACTTGAAACAAGGGCAAAAGCAACCTTGCCAAGACAAACACTTGTGATATCAGAATTGAAACAACACCCTATGAATGCTACCGATTGTTTGTATGTAAGAATGTTTGCACTGGTATCACACAATCGAAGACACTTCAAGAAAATCTATCCTAGAAAGTCAAGGCTCAATACTTACCAACTTAGCTCACAACTTGATGCCCCCTCGCCTCACACCAAGTGGTTACCCACAAGAGATGTTGGCTTTGTCATGGAAATGTCAAATGACACAACCAAAGGGACACATATGGTGAGTATCTTAAGGTGATCCAGGTAAACCACTTGGATCAATCCTTGCACTAAGAAGATAAGCGGCTAAAAGAAGGTGGCTTCTATCTAATGGTTCTTAATAAGGATTTCCATTCACAACACCCCTCTTGCTCCTCATAAAGGACTAGGACCTCGTGGCCTCAAGAGTACCTTAAACATTCTTGTTCAATGTTTTCCCCATGGTCGCAATCCCATGAGCTACTCACATCAAACAAAGAAAAGTGTTATGTCTATCAAAGTTTTTGGTGTCCTTGATAGCCTTGAGATTATAGTGAGTTGGAATCACTTGCCACCAAGGAAAATGATGACAAGGTTGTCCCCACTTGAGTCGTTCCTCTTGATTGCTCAAGAGTAGGCCCGCTAAAGGATTCCTAAACTAAACAAAAATGGATCAAATCTTGAGGTTCAAGGTTTTTGATTCACCACAAGGGTGAAGAGCATACTCCCCTATCTCAAAAATATCTCCCAAACACTCCAAGCAAAGAGATTCAATTACTCCCTTGCTTCCAAGATCTTAAGATGGGTCAAGATTTTCTGATTCACCTAAAGGTGAAGAGCATACTTCTCCTACCACCTCAAGATCCCTTTCACAAGGTATTAAGATGCCTAATACAATTATTGAATGCCACACTTGAAAGGAAGGTAAATAAAACAAGCAAGAAATAATTTTTTTTTTTTTGTTTTTATGCTTGGGCAGCCCTGCAAAAACTGTTAGTAGCCCTCTTTGACATGCATTTTTAGCAATTTTCAAGCAAATGAGAGCACCTACAAACACAACTTGTTAGACCCACAAAGTTAGCAAAATAAAAATTTAAATGTAAACATGCAATAAACTGCTAGATTTAAGCTAAAAGATGCGGGTTAGACCTATCTAAACACAGCAAAACAAAACAGCAAGCTAAAATAATCAAATTCAGACAAGAAAACTGAAAACGCAAGTCTCTGCTAGACCAGGCGATATTTCTCAGACTTCAACAGTATCGCGCGATACAGTTTCCTATAGTCGGGCGATGTTTCTCAGTCACGCGATATTTCTCAGTCGCGCGATACTTCTCACTATGGGCGGGCGATACTTCACCCGATAACAGGTGATATTTCTCAGTACTGGCGGGTGATTCTTCTCTCGCGTGAAGTGTCGCACCACTATACAAAGGTATATTGCGTGATATTTCTGAGAAGTATCGTGCGATACTCTGAGACAGAAAACCAGAGACTGCAAAATTTCCAAAAAATAATCCAAAAAAATGATGAAAATGCAAATGAAATAAAGGACAAAGCCTATCTACTCTGCCCCACGGTGGGCGCTAGAAATGTACACACTAAAAAGGTGCACTTCTATGAATCATTACATGCAAGGTTGCTCAAAAATGAGGCCTCACAAAGTGGCTCATAGCTCTCTATGCATGGAGTTGCAAGGTTGAAAATTGCTCTCAGCTAGAGCTACAAACTTGTGACCTTGCTAGTCAACCATACAATGAGAGATTCAAGTGAAGACAAGGGCAAAAATGCCAATATCTCCAAGAATCCAAATATGCAATGCAATGCAAGCTAAGAATGAGAATGCAAATGTGCAAGCTGTGCTATGAAAATGGAAGTACAAGCTAAGCTATGAAATGGAAATAACAATGTGTTACAACCCTTCCTATTAAGCTAGATGAGTTAAATCTATTGCATAAAAAGAAATCTACACTAAGAATGCCATTATTATGCAACTATGAAAGCAAATATGAACTAGATGATGAAAGCAACAAGTCTTCAATGTCTTCAAACTCCTAAAACCTGCAGCATAACATTAGCATAAAAACATGAGATATGCAAATGGAGGAGAGAGCTCTCCTTTTATAAGAAATGAGGTGAAATGGACCATGGAGATTAAGAGGCAAAAAAGTCTTAATCAGTGGTGGAGCTTGAAAAAGGAGCAATCCATGTGCACAAGTATCCTCCAATGAGAGTGAAGTGTTGACTTTTGAGCCTCATGTGAGACAAAAAGTGTTTTTTCCCTTTTTATAAAATATGGATAATGTTTTATTTGTGCAACTTAGGATAAGAGGAAAGTGGGGCTTTTTATTTAATCAAAAGGGGAGGAAATATTCCTTTTAATTAAATAAAGACTTAGGATAAATGGTTAGCCCAAGGATAAAAATCCAATATATGATCGAAATTAAGACTTGATCAAGAAATTAATAATGTTGAAAATATTGATTATTGATAAAAATGATTCAGGATTGATAAATCAAATAAATGGGGCCCAAAGTCTAGGTGACCATTTTAGGGTGCATACACTCCTAGGAGGGGTAGGAGTTTGATCATGTATTGCAACTACTAATAAGGGTGAATCAAATATGTCTACAGGTTCTACAGGATGTAGGGGTGTATGATCTAAGATTGCCTATCCAATAGACTTCTCTGTGACCTTTTTTCCTTAGTTATGTCATCAGTTCCTTAGGTGACGCAAGGTAGGCGCTAATAGGGGCCAAAAAATGACACACCCTAATGATCTAAGCCTGCTCAACACATGCGGAAGAAAATAAGCACAACAGTGAGAGAGAGAATGCAGAAGCTTTCATATATTTTCATCAAATAGAATGATACATGCCGGGTTGTAAGGCCTTCCCAGTTAGGGCCAGCTATTAAAATGATTTATAGAAGTCCTCAAACATGTAAGGATCTACCAACAATCTCTAATCTTACTATCTTCTATCCAACTACTACCCTCTAAACTACAACCAAACAACTACATTTATACAAGAGTCTACCGAACTGAGTCGGCCTTCAGATCCAAAATCAATGGAAGGAATAGTCAAATCTAGGACCACACACCTCCCAATGATGGATTCCAACATTAAATATATGACCCAAAATAAATGCACAAGTCGGCTCAATAGGAACTCAAAAGAAACTACTCGGTAAGCAAGGATGACCAAGCAACAGACAAGCAATGCCGAGCGCTAGAGAAACAACTGACTGCTTAGGAGATAACTGACCACACTTGGTAACCAAAGGAAATTGACCAACTACTGACCAAATCAGTCAAAGCAGGAACTGAGCAACTTAGACAAACTCCAAAATATTTTTGGTGACACAGGATTGCCAAGGACCCAAGATGATCCTGCATCAGACACCTGGGGTTATTTTGAAATGATTCTCTGAATCATTTGGTAGGTCTAATCCAAGCTTCATCCAACTCAGACTATGAAATCCATGAACTTTCTTCCATCAGTCTATTCTTCCACTTTACCAGATATTCCATATACTATTTTCCTCTTGTACTCTTGCCAACTCTTTCCTTCAAAATCTGCTCAATTTCTTCATTCTGCTTCTTAGGATATTCTGTTAGTACTGTCACTTCTTCATTAAGTTCATGATATTCATACAAATTAGAAATGTTGAAAATAGGTGATATGTCCATGTCATTAGGTAACTCAATCTCATATGCATTTCCACTGTCAAATTTCCTCAAAATCTTGCAAGGTCCAAACTTCTTCACCTTTAGCTTCCCATATGTTCCAACAGGAAATTGACCTTTCTTCAAATGAACCATCACTTCATCACCAACATCAAATTTTTTATGTTTCCTTGATCTATCAGCTCTGTCTTTGTATTTCTGATTACTATCTTCCAACTTTAGCTTCACATCTTCATGCAATGTCTTCATGTACTTAGAAAATTTTACTCCTTTAGCACTTCTCTTATTCTCATCAACAATGTCTCTCAAATCAGATATACCTCTCGGTTGTGTGCCATTCACAATCTCAAATGGTGTCTTTCCAATAATCTTATTTATTGAATTATTGTATGCAAATTCTGCCTGTGCCAACAGAGAATCCCAATTACTTGGTGTGTCTCCAACTAAACATCTCAAAAGATTTCCCAAACTTTTGTTCACAACTTCAGTCCGTCCATCGGTTTGTGGGTGAAATGTAGAACTATATTTCAACTCAGTGCCAAATTTATTCCAAAGGGTCTTCCAAAAGTATCCAACAAATTTATTGTCTCAGTCGGAGATGATAATCCTTGGTAATCCATACAATCTGACAATTTCCTTAAAGAAAAGATTTGCTACATGTACTGCATCTGATGTCTTTCTACAAGGTATAAAATGTGCCATCTTAGAAAATCTATCCACAACAACAAATATAGAATCATTACCTCTTACTGTCTTCAGTAAGCCAAGAAAAAAGTCCATACTGATGTCAATCCAAGGTTTCTCAGGAACAACAATCAGTACATACAATCCAGTATTCTGACTTACTCCTTTTGTAACTTGAAAAATTCCACAACTTTTCACAAATTTCTGAACATCTTTATACAAATGCAGCTAATAGTACTTCTTAAGAAAATTCCATGTTTTATCAATACCAAAATGTCTAGCCAAACCACTACTATGTTTCTCCTTGATCATATTAGTTCTCATTATTCCTTTCAGTATACACAACTGAATACCTTTAAACAACATACCTTCTTGAATAAAATATTCATCCCATTTAGTATCTTGTTGATCTTGAATAGGTGCTCTACACTTTCTCCATGGCTCAGAAAAATCAGGGTCAAACTCATAAGAATCTCTCATCTCATCAAAACCAAGAACTTCAATTTTCATCTCGGTCATCAAAGATCTTCTTCTACTCAATGCATCAGCAATGTGGTTAGTGACTCCACTCTTATGATTTATCATAAATGTGTAACTCTACAAATACTCAACCCATTTCATATGTCTTTGATTCAACTTATTCTGACTACCCAAATATTGTAAACCCTTATGATCAGTATACAACACAAATTGACTTAGTATTAAATAATGTCTCCATTTCTTTAGTGCTTGAACAATAGCATAGAATTCTTGATCATACACAAAATATTTCCTTCTAGCATCATTCAACTTTTCACTAAAGAAAGCAACAGGTTTACCTTCTTGACTCAACACAGCTCCAATTGCACTTCCACTTGCATCACATTCTACTTGAAATACTTTATTGAAATCAGGTAATGCCAAAACAAGTAATTCAACAACCTTCTACTTTAGAGTCTCAAAAATTTTGTCAGCTCCATGTGTCCACTTGAATTCTCTTTTGTCTCCTCTCATAGTCTCAGTCATAGCATTACAAATTGAACTAAAATTCCTTATGAACTTTCGGTAAAAACTTTCCAAACCATGAAATGATCTTACCTCACTAGCATTCACAGGTGTAGGCCAATTCAAAATAGCTTCAACCTTTTTAGGATCCATCTTCAAACCATCAGCTGAAATAACAAATCCTAAATACACAATCTTCTCTTTCATGAATGAACACTTTTTCAGATTTATCAACAACTTTTCTTCTTTCAATCTCTGCAAAACTTGTCTAACATGCAACACATGTTCTTCTTTGGTCTTACTAAATATCAGAATGTCATCAAGATATACAATCACAAACTTACCTAAGAATTTCTTCAAAACTTCATTCATCAGCCTCATAAAAGTACTTAGTGCATTAGTTAAGCCAAAAGGCATAACCAACCACTCATATAAACCTTCTTTTGTCTTGAAAGTAGTCTTCCATTCATCACCTTCTCTGATTTTGATATGATGATACCCACTTTTCAAATCAATTTTGGTGAAATAATTTGCTCCAATCAAACTTTCCATTATGTCATCCATTCTCGGTATAGAAAAACTATACTTCACTGTTATCTTATTGATTGCTCTGGAATCAGTACACATTCTCCATTCTCCATTCTTCTTAGGTGCCAATACAATAGGTACTACACAAGGAATCAAACTTTCTTTGATCAAACCTTTCTCCAGCAACTCTTGAATCTGTCGGTTCAATTCCTGATTCTCATTAGGTGTCTACCGATGAGGTGCCTTATTCGGTAAACTTGCTCCAGGGATTAGATCCATACAATGATCAATGCTTCTTTTCGGTGGCAAACCATCAGGTAAATTATCAAAAATGATATCATTGTACTCGGTGAGTAACTTATCAATCTCCTCAGGGACATTATTTTCCATTTCCTTACTCGGTTTGTTAGGGATCACAACAAAACATACATCATTCTTCTTCAAAGAGTTAACAAAATTTCTTCCCTCCATCAAACAAACTTTCATAGATGTGCAAACATTACTAATAGGTTCTTCCATCAATGGTAACAAGATTTGTTTCTTTCCATCAGCCATAATAGTATACTTATGCAATCTCCCATCATATATAGCATGTCTATCATATTGCCAAGGTCTACCCAACAAAATATGACAACAATCCATAGGCATGATATCACATAACACCTTATCATATTACTTTCCAATCTTCAAATTCACATAACATTATTCACTTACTAGGAGTGTATGCTCATCTTTGATCCATGAAATCTGATAGGGCTTTAGATGTACCAACCTTTCCTACTACAATTTTGTGACCATCTCCTCAGATGCTAGATTCTCCAAGCTACCACTATCAATTATTACCTTCCAAAATTTATCTGAAACTCTACATCTAGTCTTGAACAAACTTTTCCTTACCGGATCTTCCTTCTTACTTTCATTCCATAGTGCTCTCTTTACCATCAAGTTATTTTCTTTCTCAGGTTCATTTGGTGACTCTTCTTGCACCAAAGCATTTCTACTGCTACCAACCTTCTTACTAGCATGTGTACATTCAAATGATCTATGTCCTTCTTCTCCACAATTGTAATAAGTTCCTCAGAAACTTCCTCTACTATAACCACCTCGGTAGTTACTGCCTCTACCTCTAGATGAAATTTCACTTTTCCACTCGGTCTTGCCTTTGTCTAGATTTGTCTTTTATGGTTCAGATCTACCATTTTCACCATTAGATCTACCTCTTCCTCTAGGGAATCTACCACCTTGACCTCTTTGTCTTTGCTCATGTCTTTTGTTCAATTTCTCTTTGGCCTTCAATGCAAATTGATAAGCTCTTTAATGCTATCCAACTTGAGCATACTAATTTCCTCTTGGATGAAAACTCTCAAACCATTTAGGTATTTACCAATTCTTTCTACATCATCTTCATCATGTCCAGATCTGATATCTAATCTATAGAATTCCTCAGTATACTCTTTTACCAAGCTATCTTTCTGTCTCAAACTTTGCATTCGCCGAACTAGGTTAATCTGATAATCACAAGGTAAGAACTTTCCTTTCAATTTGTTCACCATTTTATTCCATACCTTGATTTTGTCTTTTCCTTTCCTCTTCCTATCCAGCTGTAGATGTTCCCACCATAAGGATGCATGACTTTTCAACTTTGTGCTTGCAATATTTACCTTCTTGTCTTTAGGAATGTTTTCATACTCAAAATACTTTTCCATCTCGGTGATCTAGTCCACCAATTCATCAGAAGCTTTCCATCATACTCAAGAGGATTGAAATGTGGTTTAGATTTCAGACTTGTCAAAGCATTCAAAAATATTTCTTCACCTTGATCCATAATAGGTGCAGGTTTTGCATTTGCCTGTTCTTCCTCAACTTCATCATCACTAACATCTTCAAGATGTCTGCCTCTTCTCTGGGCTATTTCAACAGCTTCTAACCTAGCAACATTCTGCCTTAGCATATCTGCCAATCCTGGATCTACATCTTGCCTCCCATGAACCATCTTGACAACCCTCTACAATTGTAGGTTAGATCACAATTTTATACCCCACAACAATCAACTAGGGCTTCAAGAGGAACCTACAAACCTAGATCTGTAGACCTAGATCAAGATCTCACCTCGCTCTAATACCACTTGATGCAAAGTAGGGGCCAAGAGGGGTCAAACAATGGCACACCCTAATGATCCAAGCCTACTCAACACATGCGGAAGAAAATAAACAAAATAGTGAGAGAGAGAATGTAGAAGCTTTCATATATTTTCATCAAATAGAAATTACATGCCAGGCTATGAGGCCTTCCTGGTTAGGGCCAGCTATTACAATGATTTACAAAAGTCCTCAAACATGCGAGGATCTACCACCAATCTCTAATATTACTATCTTCTATCTTCTATCCAACTACCACCCTCTAAACTACAACCAAACAACTACATTTATACAAGAGTCTACCGAATTGAGCCGGCCTTCAGATCCAAAATCAATGGAAGGAATGGTCAAATCTAGGACCACACACCACCCAATGATGGATTCCAACATTAAATTTGTGACCCAAAATAAATGCACAAGTCGGCTCAACATGAACTCAAAAGAAACTACTCGGTAAACAAGGATGACCGAGCAATAGACAAGCAATGCCGAGCACCAGAGAAACAACTAACTGCCTAGGAGATAACTAACCACACTTGGTAACCAAAGGAAACTGACCAACTCGGTCAAAGAAGGAACCAAGAAAGTCAGACAAAATCCAAAATGTTTTTGGTGACATAGGATTTCCAAGGACCCAAGATGCTCCTGCATCATTAGGTATCCCTTCTCCTTCTACAATTTTATCAAAAAAATTCTCTACTTTCCTAGTCCTTTCTCTCCTATTCAATTCCTCTCTAACCTTTAGAGAATTTTCTTCATATGTTCCCCATCTTTCCTCTATGGGATCTTTCTCAGATGCTAGGATGTGTTCAATGTGAGGGGTAAGAATCTAAGATCTCACCTCATAGCCCATTGTAGGACACCATCACACCCTTGGTTCAACAACCTCAACGCATGTGTAATTAGTCTTTACCATAAAGCAGATGGTCTCCTTATACTTTTATACTATATCCTTGGGCATCCTCTCCCTTTTTTTCATTTCTATTTGAAAGCCCTTAAATAAGTAAAATAATTTACTTTCTGTATGGTTCTTGTATTGAATTCTATAGTACCTACTAATTTGTGTAGCAGTGGTCTTATCCTCTTTCCATGCATGAGGATGCATGCCTAGAAATCTATGAATTATGTGGAAGAAAAGGTGTTGTAACAGGGACCTGGAAATCTGAATGCATTTTCTTTGTCATGCTTAATTCTCCTTAGATTTTCCAGCAACTATAGTCTAAGTACTTCACATATGTCATAATGCTCATTCTCTGCGGTCATCTTGTAGGCCATGTGGATAATACCTACTGCCACATAGTTTATTTTTCTACTATAATGTATCTTTTATCCAAGAATCATGGAAATAGGTTTCACATCCTTCTACTTAATATCTTCAATGGTCATTGCACGCTTGCTCCACATGGATCTAGTGAGGGTTTCAACTTCTTTCTTGATATTCTTTGCCACAATAGGTATTTTATCTGCATTCTCAAATCTAGTTACCAAATGAATGTTGGATATTGCTAATGCAATAGGGAGATTTTTGATACATTTAATATGTTTAATCACTATGTTGAGTGATGTTGGAATTGTTGTTGTTGTCATTCATGTTTTGTCACTGATGCCAACATATGTTTTTGTGAAGAGAACATGCTGGTTACTACAGTGTATGGATACTGTACGGATGTTTCAGATTGTGTGAAGTTATTTGTGAGCACTGGAAGGTGTTGTGATCTTATATCTAAGATTACATGATGTCATATTACAAATTGGTTGAGTTACAAAATATCTGGTGAAGGCTAGTTATTGGACAGTGACAATGAAAGTTGATAGAGTTAGTCTCTATGTTTTGGGAATATCTTATAGGTGATGAAGATTCTATGTATGCAAGCTTAAGTAATGATAGACATGGTACTAAAGAATTTTTGATGGTTAGTGCAAGGTACATAATACTGGATGATGTCAGCTATGGCATGTGTTCTGGAGAAGACCTATTTGGAAGACAACTTTAGAGATGTAGCGTGTATTATGGATGGAGAACTTGAATTAAGGATGTTGGTCCTTAATTGTTGTATACTTTTTTTAGATACCATGTGTATCTTAGCAAGGAGTTATGTAATTGTTTGTATATTAGGAAAGCCTAATTGGCCGACCTGATCATGTAGAATACAATATGCTATATATGTAAGATCTTTTCTTTTGGAAAGATATGGAGAGAATGTATGTAATATAAAAGGTGAATTGTAGAAGCTGTGAGCTTGTGTCTGCTAAATGTAGAGCATAGGATAATTATGTACTTCATTGGAACTGATCAAGAAAAGATAGTTTCTATCATACAATTCAAAAGATTATGTATTTCTTTATATACACTTGTGTTGCGAACATTGAGTTCTGAAAGTGGACATAACCTTCTTTGGCTAGTGAGCCTGGGTAGTGAGACCACTCTTCTTTTTCTTGACTCCTAACAGGGTCTGTCCTCTAACAAGGATTGTGTACTGTAATGTTTTAATCAGCTCCTAACAGGGCTAGATCTTCTAACAAGGATACTATACTCTCAGTACATCATTAGTAGGTGCTAATTCCCACCAGGGTTTTACCTTTAACAAGGTTTCCTTGACAACAAAATATTATGTTATTGTGTTGGCATTCATTGTGTTCATTGGATTTGATACTGCTGCTATTTAAAGTTTAAAGTTTAATAATCTGTCATACAACTGATTCAGGCCCCCTCTCAGTTGTATTATGGACTGTTATTTCTAATAATTAGTATCAGAGCTACTCATCCTTAGAGAGAAATCTTAACAACTTGAGTTGATCTTGGAGATGGCGTTATATAGGAAGGATAGTTCAAAATTTGATCTTGAAAACTTTGACAGTTGGAAGAACAAGATACGAAATCATTTGCTATGTTTGGGAATTGACTACTAGATGATTACAAAGAATCATGTGGCTATGTAGACTGAGGATGAAATGGAAAAATCTACTAATGATGAGAAGAAGATATTTTCATATAACATGACTACAAGGGAAGCACTGATCAACACACTCTCTGAAGGAGAATTTACTGAGGTAAAAGATCTAGATTTTGCACACAAGATTTGGACAAGGTTAGAAGCATTATATGAAGGATATTAGTTTACCAAGTGAGCAAAGTGATAGAAATAGAAAACAAGGATGGATAAGCTACAAATGAAGGATGATGAAAGTGTTAGGGCTTATGTATAAAGAGTTATAGAGGCTGCAATTGGAATTAGAAATTGTGGAGGCACTTTTGAAGAGGAAAAATTCATTTCAAAGATTCTTAGATCATTGACACCTATTTATAAGACCAACATTTATGCTATAGAAGAGATTATACCTTTGACTCTAAACTTTAGCAGATAAATGTTGATTGTGAAGCTAACTACCTTTGAAGCTGCAGAAATGGGAGATTCTATACCTAAAGTTGAAACTACATTTAAAGCATCTACACACAAGAAGATAATGTTTTCACTTCCGAGTACCAGTAGTGAGAACATAAAAGAAGAGCTCGGTGGATATGATGAAGAATGGGAACAGATACAAGTAGAAGAAAGAAAGATGGATGAACTCATTGCACTAATTTATGGAAGATAAAAGAGAGGTAAGGGTACATTTGAAGGAAAGTTACCTTTGAAATGTTTTTCATGTAATAAGATAGGTCACTTTGCATCTAGATGTCCTACAAGAGCTCCTAAGCACAAACCTAAGTTTTTTTAAGTCTAAATATTCAAAGGATAAGGAATGTCATTATGCTAGTGAAGGTATTTCAGATGATGATGATTTGGATTATGAGGAGTTTGGATTTATTTCTATTAAAGATGAAAAACCAGTACATGAGGAAAAAGCTTTAGTATCACATGTTGACAAGAAATCTGAATGGATTATAGATAATGGTTGCTCAGATCATATGACTGGAGACAAAAACAAGTTTGTTAAGTTAGTGAAGTATGATGGTGTTTTTGTAAGATTCAAAGACAATGTTCCTAAATCTATCATAGGAGTAGGATCTATAACTTTGGATGGAAAGACTAATACTGACAATGTATTGCTTGTTGATGGGCTTAAGCATAACTTATTGAGTGTTGGAAAAATGATGGATAAGGAATTTAAATTAAAGTTCTTTGATGGAAAATGTTTTATTAGAAGTAAGACATGAAGCTTGATTACAACCGGTACTAAATCTAGAGGTAATGTGTTTGAGTAAAATACATCTAGAGATTCTTGTTTTGTTGCGAAGGTATATGAAAGTTGGTTATGGCACATAAGATTTTGTCATATTAATTTTCATAATATTATGAAGGAAAGTTTGACTAATGCAGTAAGAGATCTACCAAAGATTGTGAAACCATCTAAAACTGCATGTAGAGAATGTGTTATGGGAAAATAGACTAGAAGCAGTTATAAAAGAAAAGCATATATATCAAAAGGAAAGTTGGATCTGGTACATACAGACCTATGTAGACCTACAAGGACAAGATCATACTATGGTGAAAGGTATTTTATACTTTTTTTTGATGACTTTTCTAGAATGATGTGGGTCACTTACTTAAAAGAGAAATTAGAAGCATTTGATAAATTCAAGATATTCAAGGAAAAAGTAAAGAATAAATCAAGAATAAAGATAAAATGTTTGAGGTCAGATTGAGGTGTAAAGTTTACTTTAGATTTATTCAATTCATACTATGAAGAGTATGGAATACAAAGACTGACATATGCTCCTAGGACTCCATAGAAGAATGGGATAGTAGAGCGAAGGAATAGAACAATATTGGATGCTACTAGAACAATGTTGCTTGAAGGAAATATATCTCATGTGCATTGGAGAGAAGCTATTGGAACAACGGTGTACACATTGAACAAAATACAAATCAGAGAAGGTACAAATAAGACTCCTTATGAATTGTGGTTTGATCATACTCCTAGTGTAAAATATTTTAGAATATTTGGTAGCAAGTGCTATATCAAGAGAGATGATGAGATAGTGAAGTTTGATGCTAGAAGTGATGAAGGAATTTTCCTTGGTTATTCTACTAAGAGAAAAGCTTACAAATGTTTTAACCTAAGATTAAGGAAGATGATTGAGAGTAATAATGTGAAGATAGATGAAAGGTTTCAGATACAAGAGATAATGTATGATTATAATTAGAATACAAAGATCAAGGAGGTTGCTTTTACAAAAGAAGAACTTGTAGAGGCTGCATGCAAAAATGAGACTTGTGATGATGACACAAATGAGGTACTGAGATTCCTAAGACTCTGAGGTATGTTAAGAAAAACCATCCTGAAAATCAAATTATTGGTAATACGAATCGAGGAGTTGTTGGTGCCCAAAAATGAAGATTGGATTTCCTATGGATTTGCTAATCCAATGCTGGGAAATCCAATTGTTTTTGCCAACGAACAAGTTCAACCACAATAGGGGTTTGAACTTCTGCAATTCTGGCTCTGCAGGACCAAGGCTGGTGGGCCTATACCTTAACCAAATTTGTTGGTTCAAAGGCTTTTTATAGCAGATATCTAAATATAAAACTTTTGGATTCTCTCAAAGTGGAAAATGAACTTGAGAGGAATCAAATTGTGAGTATCACAATTATTGAATGTTGTTTAAATGCTATAATAGAAATGCTTTTGAAAGAATTTTTTAAAATAATGTATTATTTGGTTTGAAATAAATAATGATGACTACTTTCCATTTGTAATATTTTTGAACAGAGACTTCAACTTAAGGATAATAGATTAGTGCCTTTCTTCTATTGGGCAATAGAGACAGTTCCTTTTTAATCCTATGTACAACTAAGTGAGACAAACAACACAACCTAAATGCTCCTATCAACTGCTCCTCTTTAATGTCTTTGATTATTTTATTATGCTACAATCAATCTTATTGAATTTAACCCAAGCTTAATGAGCCCAATAAGATAGAATTAATAGAGCCTAATAATTCTAATTATCAAATTGAAAAATAATGGGAATAATTTCCAAACATAAAGTTTTAAAGTAGCTTGATATTCTAGAGATAAAATAAAAAAGGACTGATCAACCGAGAACGATCAAATCCATAACTCCAAATTAGAGAAAATAACTAATTTATATTAATGCTCCATAAAGCCTTATGTACAATAGATCACTTGCATAAAGTGTAGTACAAAATAATAAGTTTTTTACATTATTGATTATTCTCCTCTACCTTTACATTTTACACCACATATATATGTGGATGAATGGTTTTCACAACCCTTTAGGGTGAAGAGACACCACCCTATGCTAAAATTTAAAAAATTCTTTTGAAAAAACTAATCAGAAAATTAACTAATAACTACTTATCTTTCGGATTTGGACTTAGTCAAAAACCTAAAAAACCTCATGAAAAGCTAAGATTTTTATTGGAGATAGGAAATTTGATTTCCTGAATTGGGTCATTTTTTAGATTTTTAAAATTTAACCATATTCAACTTCTGTTAGCATCATCATTGAAGAAGGTTGAAATTCTAACATTTTCTGAAGGCTTTGATTAGTTAGTTCTATTTATTTGTTTCATGTGTATTCATTCCTTTGAATTTTTTAGTATAGATAAATTGACTTCTTGATAATGGATTGGGCCTCCTAAATTCTCAAAATTTAGGGTATCACCAGTGGCTCTTTCTAGGGACGTATGCTCCCTATGGGCATAGCGAGAATCCAACTATCTTTGGTAGAAGTAGACCAAGTGCAAAGTCCATTAGGCTATAGAGTCGTTGCATATTTCACTAATCAAATCAAATCTCATTCGGTGGCCCCAGGCCACCAAAACATAGAATCAACATTTTCCCCTATCAAACACTTGATTTTGATCATGTAACACTTTGGATTTCCTGAATACAATGCCACCATTCCCATGGACAACATTCATTATTTTATTAACATGCTCTGACTTTTGTTCAGTCTTCAAAAAGTCATCAGGTACACTGTAGTTCTTGCTCAATAGAAGATTCTTATGCATTTGATCATCCCTACAAGTAAGTAAATTAATCTCTTCCACTTGGATGCATTTATTTACACAATCTAAACTATATTCAAGATGGTGTTTCTCTTCACAAAAAGGATTTGAAGATAACTAAGATTCATGAACTTCTTATCAGGAATCTGATCAGATAGGACACTCAGATAATTTTTAGAATCAAGCTTATATAATTTCACCTTATCTTTTCATATTTGGTGTATTTTCAGCTCATAGGATGAACTAAAAAATGTCTCACCTTCTACATGCATATCATGAATTTCATCAACTTCAAAAATATCATTAGGCCTATTATCTTCATCATGATGTTGATGGACTTGATCACATAGAAAATTCTCTTCAAATAATGGATTCAAGAACATAGAGAACTCAAACATATCTTCTTCTTCTTCCTCTCTACTAAATCCATCCTTTTTAGAATCATATACTTCATCAACAAGACACATGTCTCTCTCATCAGGTTTATCTCATGCTATTTCATCAATTTTCTTATCCTTGTGAATTGGAAAATATTTTGAGTCATTTTTGTGTATATGCCTTTGATATTCCTTATCCAACAACTCTGAAATTTGTTCTGTACTGAGAAAATCTTCTTCCTGATCATGATTTCCATTTGTCTCCACACAAATATGATCTGGTGTAGATGCTTCTTCAATCTGTTGACAAATTTCTTCTTCATATGAAATTTCATTAGGGCTCTTTGTAGATTCCATAGTGCATTCATTTTCATCAACATATTCATTACAACATATATATGTATTATTTTTCTGAACCTCATCTATTGTGTGTATCGATTCAACCTAGATCAAAACTTCCTCTTTGTTTTATTTTGAAATACTATTATGTCTCAATGCCTATTCTGTAACTTTATCATTTTCTTCCATTACATCTTTGTATAAAATTTTAAGAATAAGCTTTACCTAATCATGAGTTACTCTTAAACTGTATATTTTTTTTAAAAACTCCTTGTGTGAAGGCCTAATATTAGAAGGTATCTCATGGATAATATCCATCATCCTTATAAATACGCTCACCACATTTTCATTCTCATACATTTCTAAATTAATAAATGCATCCAAAGGAGACATACAAGGCTCTGCTTCCCAGATATATTGTTGATCCTCTTCTTGTTCATAACACATGTTATTTCCTTCCTCCTCAAATTTTCCAAAAAATAGTTCTTCACTTAAATCTGAAACATCATCAAGTTTTTGTTTCTTTTTTGTATATTCTTCTAATCTTTGAAAAGAAGCCTCAAATCAGGGTCATCTAGTGAGGTTCCCAACTCATTAAGTTTTTTCAAAAATTTCTTGTGTGAAGGCATGATGTTTGATGGTATCTCCTAATAAATAATTACCATCCTTATGAACAAATGGGTTGTAGACTCATGACCTTCATACATTTCCAAATTGAGAAATTCATCTAAGGGAGACATATAAGGTTCTTCTTCCATAATGCAGTTCTTATTTTCATCTTGATCATAATACACATTATCTCCTTCACTTACATCATGAAATTCATTTAAGAGCCATTTCTCAAACTCCTTCCATGATGAGATTCTTAGTGTAGGTAGTGATTCATATGCCTCTCTTGCATTATCTTTTAATGTCCCGACAAATAGTTTCGTTGCCTGATCTTCTGCACAAATCTCATAGTTCTTTATAAATGCATAAAATGAATCCAAATGTTCAACTATTGATTCATCCCATTCTCCATGGAACTTTGGTACAAGTTGTGAAAACTTAGGTAGAAAATTAAAAGGAATACAATGGAATCCCCTGAGATCCAATGGCCTGATACCATCTGGAATAAATGGTTTTCTTTGAAATAGTTGTTTATTTTGATATATTCTGAATATCTGAATTGGTAGCAACTTGTTTCTTTATATATTAGGTTCTTGATAATAGAGTTGCCACCTCTTTCAAAGAGGAAAACTTTACTGATCTCCTCCTCGGTCTTCTTCCTTAGTAGAGTCATTGATTGAAATGCTTTACTGAATAGAGTTGCCACCTCTATTCAAGGAAAATATTTCTTTACTACTTTTGAATTCTTATCTCTAGTAGAGTTTTAATTACATCACCAGAGCTTCTAGCTAATCTTCAATGTTTTCTTTCATAGACAACTCCCCAGAAGAGTCTCTAATCTATTGGTGCCCAAAAATGAATGATTGGATTTTCTATGGTCTTACCAATCCAATGCTGGGAAATCCAATTATTTTTTCCAACGAACAAGTTCAACCATAATAGGGGTTTGAACTTCTACAATTCTGGATCTGCAAGACCAAGGTTGGTGGGCCTATACCTTAACCAAATCTATTGGTTCAAAGGCTTTTTATAGTAGATATCTGAATATAAAAATTTTGGATTCTCTCAAAGTGGAAAATGAACTTGAGAGGAATCAAATTGTGAGTATCACAATTATTGAATGTTGTTTAAATGCTATAATAGAAATGTTTTTGAAAGAATGTTTTAAAATAATGTATTATTTGGTTTGGAATAAATACTGATGACTAATTTATGCTTGTAATATTTTTGAACATAAACTTCAACTTAAGGATAATAGACCAGTGCCTTTCTTCTATTGGGCAATATAGACAGTTCCTTTTTAATCCTATGTACAACTAAGTGAGACAGAGAACATAACCTAAATGCTCCTATCAACTGCTCCTCTTTAATGTCTTTGATTATTTTATTATGCTACAATTAGTCTTATTGAATTTAACTCAAGCTTAATGAGCCCAATAAGATAGAATTAATAGAGCCTAATAATTCTAATTATCAAATTGAAAAATAATGAGAATGTTAGAGTAAAGTATTAATTATGTTAATTAATCTTTACTCCCTTCTTAAGATGTCAACTTCCTTTTGCTTTAGTTAAAAGCACATGCATTAGTTGGTCTAAACTCATGCATTAGTCATGTAATAGTCAAACTGATTATTGCATGCACTAGACTTTGCCTTTCAAGGCTTTCAATCTTTTTTATAAGGATGATCCATTGTACATTATTATTCATTAATTAATTGAGGATATTTTCTTCTTCATATTTTTGAGTCAAACCCTTGCCTTCTTCTTGTCTCTACTTCCTTGTAACAGGTTTTTGTATGCAGGTGATCTTGGCATTCTGTGGATTTGTATTACTCAAATCTTACATGGTATCAAAGCCTAATCTACTACAGCTTGTTCATGTTTGAAGGATTCAAAGAGATGAAATTCATCTGTTTCAAATGAGGCCTTTTTTGGGATTTTTTATTGAATCTAGGGGGGACCTATTTTTATGGTCATCTTGGCTTCAAACGGACATCATGGTTGCATTCAGAGCATCCAAGAACCCCAAGATCCATATAAAATTTGTCCATTTTGGACACAGTTGGAATTTGTGAGAAATTTTTTTTGTAATCAGCCCCAGCATGGATCTCGAGGTGATCAGTATTTTTTGGAGCACTTCTGGTCCAAACGGACCTCACAATTGCATCTGGAAGGCCCAAGATAGTCAAAAAGTATATAAAACTTGTTCGATTCTGACAAGTTGGCTTCTGAGGCAAATTTTTTTTGCCTACCATGGCCGTACAGCCCTGACACGCACATTGAGGCACGTACGGTGAGTTTTGGAAAAAAAATTATAAATTTTTTTTTGTTGGGCGGCCATCGAGCGGCCACCTACGCATCATTGAGCAGCCACCGCTGGGTTTCCACCGCTGCTGCTTCCTACGGCGGCCTCCGCAGCCCCGCCCAGCGGCGGCCTCTGCAGCACTGCTGTCGTTGCCCACCCAGCGGCCCCTCTGTAGCTTTGCTTCGGTGCTCCACCCTCAGGCTGCTTGACTAGCGCCCACGGCCCCTCTGCCTCCTCTCCAGCGCTGCCCTCCGGAGCCCTCCGGAGCCTCCACCGGGCCCCACCACCGCCGCTCCTCTGGCCCCCAATCTGCCGCTTGGCCCCTAGCACCAGCCCCTGGTCACCCACGTGACTAGGGGCCCACATTTTTTTGCCCTAGGCCCCTGCTGACATCAGCATGATGTCATCTCATGCAAATTTTTTTTATTTGCATGATTTTTTTTAAAACAAAAGGGCTCTGTTTTAGGGGTCATTGGGTATTTTTTCATGATATCTCGAGCATATGGGATCGTAATTGGGTGTGCGATATATCATCATAAAGATGGTTTTGAGCCCGATCTAAATTTTCTACTATGGTATTGTGATTTTTCCATTTTGATGCTCTTTTTTTCTCTCAAAGTCAGATGTTCTCTGTGATCATGGCGTTTCAGACCTCCTACCTTCCGGGATCCGTTTCTCTTGCATCCAGACTCCATTTTCGACAAATGAGATATTGCCAGAAAGTTCTTTCTGATATTTTTTTAGATCTAATGGTTTCATGTGTGATTTTGTCCTTTTGCTGATGTCCCCCATCCTCAAATCCTTGCAGACACCTTCTTTGGGCCCTCTAGCGCAACTGTTGGTTTTTGTTCATATCTTGAGCATACGGTGTCAAAATTTGGCAAACAAGATATCGTTGGAAAGCTGATTTTGAGATCTTTTCATATCTGGAGGTTATATTTTCTAATTTTATTTTTATGATGGTTTTTTTCTCTGTCAAATCTAGATCTTTAGGTTTGCACTCTGAGAACTCTATCTTGCACATCCAGACTCCATTTTTGGAAAGCGATATATCATTGGAAAGCTTGTTCAAAGAGCTTTTTAGTGCTATGAGTTATTTTTCCAGATTCTGCTCTAGGTTTATTTTATTTAGATTCTTGCTTTTTTGCAGTCTGGTGGATATCTTGGTTGTTTCTGGTCCTGGGATCTCTTCCCTTCGAGGGATGTCTCATCTTAGGTTGTTCTTTTGGTTCAGACTCCTTTGATCTTCTTTTGAGCATTGTATGCTTCTCTTCTATAGCTTTTTTGTTTCTATAAATGCATTAAGATAAGGTGCTTGCTTCTGCATATCTAGGATTTTGAGCACCTTGTGTTTATTTGTACTCACACTCAGTTATAAAGTGCCATGGGGGGTTATGATGTTTTTCCTTTTGTGCTCATCCACCTTTGTCAAGTGAATGTTTCTTCCATGACATTAGCCCATGTTGTGTGTCTGTGACACCGCCCTTTATCCTGTACTTGTACTTTTGTTGCACTATTGGTGTTCCTGATTCTTCTTCTTGCAGATGTTTTTGGCATTGCATTTCAATGTTCTTGTCACCCCTCTCCCTATTCAACATTATGGGGGGGTTCACCTATTGGCTCTATTGCTTCCTTGGTTCGGTTGAGTGATCTACGTATTCAGTTTTTGTTCCTATGTACTAGACGGATGTAGTGGCTAGGCACCTATGTATTTCGGTGAGATGGTTCATCTACTATATAGACACTCATTCATTCTAACTTTTGGAGGTCACCTCTTCGATTGATTAGCTCTTCAGACTTTGTCTTCTCTACCTGGTCATGCACTATTTCAGTGGGGGTTCCAGTAGTTTCTTTTGACAGTGTTTGCAGCTTCATGCTTCGAAGATGCTTCATGCTCTTTCTTGTTCCTTTCTTTGGGACATTCCCTAGATTGAAGGCTTATTTTCCTTCATCTAGTTCATCTCTTTTTGGGGTAGAGTTTTTCCCACTGGGTTTTCTCTATTTCCCCACTTTACAGAGATTTCTTGTACTTGGGTACTTGATCAGGCCTTTGTTGCCGGGACCCATTTGCTTTCTTTTTGCATTGTTTGTAGATGCATCATTGCTCATCTTAAGGGGGGGTGTTAGAGTAAAGTATTAATTATGTTAATTAATCTTTACTCCCTTCTTAAGATGTCAACTTCCTTGTGCTTTAGTTAAAAGCACATGCATTAGTTGGTCTAAACTCATGCATTAGTCATGTAATAGTCAAACTGATTATTGCATGCACTAGACTTTGCCTTTCAAGGCTTTCGATCTCCTTTATAAGGATGATCTATTGTACATCATTATTCATTCATTAATTGAGGATATTTTCTTCTTCATATTTTTGAGTCAAACCCTTGCCCTCTTCTTGTCTCTATTTCCTTGTAACAGGTTTTTGTATGTAGGTGATCTTGGCGTTCTGTGGATTTGTATTGCTCAAATCCTACAGGGAATAATTTCCAAACATAAAGTTTTAAAAGAACTTTATCTTATGGAGATAAAATCACAAAGGAATGATCAATCAGGAACAATCAAATCCATAACTCCAAATTAGAGAAAATAACTAATTTATATTAATGCTCCATAAATTATTATGTACAATAGATCACTTGCAGAAAGTGCAGTAGAAAATAACAATTTTTTTACATTGTTGATGATTCTCCTCTACCTTTACATTTTTCACCACATATATATGTGGATGAATGGTTTTCACACCCCTTTAGGGTGAAGAGACACCACCCTATGCTAAAATTTGAAAATTTCTTTTAAAAAAACTAATCAGAAAATTAACTAATAACTACCTATCTTTCGGATTTGGACTTGGTTGAAAACCCAAAACAACTTGTGAAAAGCTAATATTTTTATTGGAGATAGTAAATTTGATTTCTTGAACTGGGTCATTTTTAGATTTTTAAAATTCAACCATCTTCAACCTCTGTGAGCATCATCTTTGAAGACGGTCGAAATTCTAACATTTTATGAAGGCTTTGATTAGTTAGTTCTATTTATTTGTGTCATAAGTATTCATTCCTTTGATTTTTTTTAGTATGGATAAACTTACTTGATAATGGATTGGACCTCCTAAGTTATCAAAATTTAGGGTACCACCAGGAGTAATGACTAGATCAAAGGATAGAGAAGAAATTTGTTTGATTTCTCAAGTTGAACCAAAGACCACAGATGAAGCTTGTAGAGATGAATCTTGGATAAATGCTATGAAGGAAGATTTAGATCAGATAAATAAAAATAACACTTGGGAATTGGTTCCTAGACCTAAAGAAAAAAAATGTAATAGAAACTAAGTGAGTTTTCAGAAACAAAATGAATGAAGAAGGAGTTGTAGTAAGAAACAAAGCAAGATTGGTATGTAAAGGCTATTCACAACAAGAAGGCATAGACTTTGAAGAGACATTTTATCCTATTGCTAGAATAGAAACCATGGGATTATTCTTGGCTTATGTTGCACATAATAACTTCAAGGTATATCAGATGGATGTGAAATTTGCATTCTTGAATGGGGATCTTGAAGAAGAAGTGTATATAGAACAACCTGATGGATTTCCTTTGTGCAAAGATGGAGGCATGGTATGCAAGTTGAAGAAGGCACTATATGGACTAAAGCAAGCTCCAAGGGCTTAGTATGAAAGGTTAGACAAATACTTACTTCACCTTGGGTTCAAAAAAGGTAACGCTGATAGTAATTTATATTTAAGAACTAGTGAAGATGGAGTTTTGATAATAGAAGTTTTTGTTAATGATATTATCTTTGGAGGCAATGATGAATTGTGTGAGAAATTTTCTAAAGATATGGAAAATGAATTTGAGATGTCCATGATAGGAAAAATGAAATTCTTTCTTGGACTACAAATAAATTAAAGAAAGAATGGCATTTTTATTTCTCAGACTAAGTATCTTAAAGAAATGATGAAATTTTTTGGAATGGAAGATTGTAAACCAGTTGGTACACCCATGGTGACTGGTAATAAGATGACAAATGATGATGAGACAAAGTGTGTTTTTTAGACCAAGTACAAATCAATGGTTGGTGGATTACAATATTTGACTCACACCAGACCAGATATTGCTAATGCTATTGGAATTGGCTAGATATCAGGTAGAACCTAAAGAGACACACCTAGCTGCTATGAAAAGGATATTAAGATATCTGAAAGGGACAATAGACTATGGCTTATGGTATGATATAAATGATGACTTTGAACTTCATGCTTATACTGATGCTGATTGGACAGGGAATATTGATGATAGGAAGAGTACTAGTGGAGGTGCATTTTTCCTTGGGAAAAAGTTGGTTTCATGGCTAAGTAAGAAACAAGATTGTATAGCTCAATCTACTGCTAAATCAGAGTATGTGGCTGCTGCTATTAATTGCACTTAAATTTTTTGGATGAAACAAATGCTGAAAGATATTGGAATAAATTTTGATGAACCAATGGTTATCCATTGTGCTAACACCACTACAGTAAACATGTCAAAGAATCCCGTGATGCACTCTAAAACTAAGCATATTGCTATTAAGTATCACTTCTTGAGAGATAAGGTAGAAGAGAAGGAAATAAAGTTGGAATACATTAGTACAAAGGAACAAATAGCAGACATATTTATCAAGCCATTGCCAAAAGATACCTTTGAGTATCTCAGAGGTATGATTGGGGTTCATGCCCCTCCTAGTTAGAATTAAATGATAGAGGAATGCATCAGTCTAGAGGTTTTCAGAGCCTTATCATATTATAGACTTGATGTAGGGATCTACTCCTCATGGGGAGTGATCATTGAAGATAGGTGTTGAATATAGTTGATGACTTATGGCACCCTTTTCCATTGCTATCAAAGGGGGAAAGAGACTATATGAAAATCCTACAGGAAAGAGACTATGTGAAAATCCTATAGGAAAGAGACTATGTATTGCAGAAAGAGACTGTGTGGTAAAGGTACTGAGATAATACTTTTTGGTTGATGGATTTTCCCAAATGTTTCCATCAATTCCAAAGGGGGAGATTGTTGGATATTGCTAATGTAATAGGGAGATTTTTGATACATTTAATATGTTTAATCATTACATTGAGTGATGTTGGAATTACTGTTGTTGTCATTCATGTTTTGTCATTGATGTCAACATATGTTTCTATGAAGAGAAGATACTAGTTACTATAGTGTACGGATACTGTATGAATATTTTAGATCATCATAAGTTAGTTGTGAGAACTAGAAGGTGTTGTGATCTTATATCTAAGATCACATGATGTAATATTGCATATTGACTGAGTTATAGAAGATCTGGTGAAGACTAGTTACTGGATAGTGACAGTGAAAGTTGACAGAGTTAGTCTCTGTGTTTTGGGAATATCTTACAGGTGATGAAGATTTAGTGTATGCGAGCTTAAGTGATGATAGATAGGGTACTGAAGAATGTTTGATGGTCAACACAAGGTACAAAATACTGGATGACGTTAGCTATGGCATGTGTTTTGGAGAAGACCTATTTGGAAGATGACTTCAGAGATATAGCATGTATTATGGATGGTGAACTTGAATGAAGGATGTCGGTCCTTACTTTTTGTAATGTAATTGTTGTATACTTGTTTTAGATACCATGTGTATCTCAGCAAGGAGTTATGTAATTGTTTGTGTATTAGGAAAGCCTAATTGGCCGACCTGATAATGTAGAATGTAATAGGGTATATATGTAAGATCTTTTCTTTTGGAAATATAAGGAGAGAATTTATGTGATGTAAAAGGTGAATTGTAGAATCTGTAAGCTTGTGTCTACTTAATGTAGAGTAGAGGATAATTGTGTACTTCATTGGAACTGATCAAGCAAAGATAATTGCTATCAGATAGTTCAAAATATTGTGTATTTCTTTATATACACTTGTGTTGTAAACAATGAGTTCTGAAGGTGGACATAACCTTCTTTGGGAAGTGAGCCCACCCTTCTTTTTCTTGACTCCTAATAGGATCTATCCTCTAACAAGGACTGTGTACTGTAATGTTTTAATTAGCTCCTAACAGGGTGATCTTCTAACAAGGATACTATACTCTTAGTACATCATTAGTGGGTGTTAATTCCCACTAGGGTTTTACCTTTAATAGGGTTTCCTCAACAACAAAATATTGTATTATTGTGTTGGCATTCATTGTGTTTATTGGATTTGATACTGCTGCTATTTAAAGTTTAAAGTTTAATAATCTTTCATACAACTGATTCACCCCCCCTCTCAGTTGTATTGTGGAATGTTATTCCTAACAATGAATGAGTTCCTTGGTAATCTTTACTGGTTTGTCTCTAATCTAGAAGAACTGATCATGAATTCTTCTCAGCACTATCTTAATCCATTCAAGTTCATCAAATTCATAAAACTATGTCATTTGTAGTATATTTAGGTTTTAGAGCTTTATGAAATTGGGTTTCAATGATCCATCATCATTTAACATTTCAGCTAGATCTTTTTGTGTCTCAATATCTCTTATAGTCTCTGATTTATAGTGAATATATGTCATAATATCCTCTACATGTAACACTCCATGTGGGGTTTTTGAGAATGCACCCTTAGGGTCATCTTTCATAGAGTTAAATAGATGTTTCTTAAATTTATATATATTCCTCTCCTTTACATCAAAGATATGAGGTACATCCATGTTTTCAAACTACTAAAACTGAAAAATCAAGCTCGTGGCGCAAGAAATTTTAAATACCTTCTTTGCTAAACTAGGGTTAAGACTTACGCGATTGTTGAAATTGTCTGATCTACTCCAAGATTCCTCTCTACTCTTTTAACCTCACTTGAATGGTGATAAAAGTGATTAACTATGCTCATATATAGTTTGTAAGACATTTTTGACACATTTCCAAATGCACTTTAAAAATATGTCACAAGGTCAGTCATCCATGAAACTACTAGCGATCAATTTGTGCAAACTTTCAGACTTTGTGATCATGTATTTAGATTCCACACATATCCTTATACATGTGGCTAAATTTTCATCTTCTTTGTATACAATCTAAGGGCTAGATAATAGTATAGTTTAGTTCTCCAAAGCTCCCCCTAAGGCCATGCTTGGCCATTTATGATGATGTGGAGATGCTGGCATCAGGAGAAGATCTAGTAGCATCTACCACTTCTTCTTGAACCTTAGATTCACTCTAATTCTTATCCTTCGACACTTTCCTGTTATCCTTTCTTCCTTCTTTTAGAAAAAGGTGATTAAACTCATCCATATACTCTACCAAGCTCTTTCCAGTATCACCAATATTTTTCTTTATTGCTATAGGTGGTCTAGATATATCATATCTACAATACTTTTCTATGTGTCCCTCATTTTTACACTTGAAACAAGTAACATGTGGTCTTATAGGCTGTGACCTATTTTGATTAACCTGTAACTTACAGTTCCTTTTAATGTGCCCAAAATTGTTAAATTTGTAGCATGTAATATTATTGTTCACAATAGGTTGTCTAACATAATATTGTTTCTTCCATCTTTCATCTGGTTTCCTGTATTCATTTCTTCTATATCCATATGCCCAACAATTAAAGTGATAGCCAGAAAAATATTTAGAAACACTCTTACCTTTGCAATCCTTCTTCATGTGATCAAATTTGTTGCATTCAAAACATATTCCTTTGAAGGGTTTGATCTTCTCTTTAGGTTCTTCATCAAGTGATTTGGTGCTTGCTCCTTTTTGTCTTCAAATTTATCCTCTTGAGATTTGAAACATTCAGCTTTGTTGAAGCCAACTCTTGTCTTGTCACCTTTAGGTTTTTGTCGCTCTATCTATTCATCAATTTTGTTACTTCTCGCATGGAGTTTTTTGATATGGTTCCTTACCTCCACAAGCTCTTCCTTAATGATAATATTGTATTTATCTAAGTCTTCATGCTTGGTTTTGACAACATTGATTTCAAGTTGCATTCTTCCCATCTGTTCATTTGCACTCTTCAAGGCCTCTTCAAGTTTTCTCTTTTCTTCTCTTTCTTGTTGAATTTATTTAGTCATTTACAAAGTAGTGATCTAAAATTCATTCTTTAGTGCATCCTTTTCATATTTAAGTTCTTCAATTAGATCAAATGAATCATTCTTAGGTTCCCTCATCTTCTCTACAATCTCTTGCCTTTTGTTCCTCAAAATTTCAACCTTCTCTTTGAGCTTCTTTATATAGTATTCAATCTTCTTTAGCTTATATTTTAATTCAACATTTTAAACATTAGCCTTACTCAGGTCTTCAAGTATTACCTCAAAATTTTCTTCCAAATTGCTTGAATCCATTAGGATCTCCCATAAATTGTTAGACTTTTTTTCCAAGGGTCTCAAGCTATGATACCAATTTTTAGGATCAATCAACAATGAGAGGGGGGGGGGGGGGGGGGGGGGTGAATCAGTGTTGCAACACTTATTAACAGTTTAATACTTAACCATGTAGTAGCTGAAATAATAAAAATATGCACATAAAGTAGATAAATCATAACACCATGATTTTATTTGGAGGAAACCATGGCCAAGGGAAAACCCTGATGGGGATGGTACCCAAAAATATATGCACTAAGAGTATAACATCTCTGTTAGGAGAAAAATATTACATTACTACATGTCCTTGCTTGAGGACAAACCCTATTAGGAGTCTATAACCCTTTTAGGGGTGATTACAAAATGGAGCTCACTACTCTTACAAAGGACTCACTATCCAGTATTGCAAAAGGATTTTACAACAACTAAAGAGAACTATAACAACATCTTCTATGCCAAAGTAGTTCTAGTTGAAGTTCACAATAATATTCACAAAATCTCCACTTAATTATTCATCACATATCATTTCTACTTCATACATCCACCTCACAGCCCAAAACTTACACATATACATACCCAATCAACTTTGTTTCTCAATCGGCTCACTAATTATTCACAATTTGTGTCTCCAAACTTGGCCCATAATAAGATATTTACACCACATGATCATTCATCCACCAAGATATGTGAGGACCTATCATAAATTGTAAACTAGTTCAAACAATAAAATTATGTCAAGTCTCCAAACATCACGTCCATTGTTAAGTCTGATATTAGAAATGGATTGTGGAAATCTGATATTGTTAAGTCTCCAAACATCACGTCTAATCATATGCCCTATTTTCACTGTTCATTGTACTCGTATGACTTCACCAATTTGTAGCTTTTTCTAGACATAACCAAAATTCCCACAACCATAACATAAGTTGTAGTACATCCCATATATCATGTATTCAATCTTGCATGTCATCACAATTAATATTCTGTGTTCACCAACCAAAACAACTTGACTGTTCTCTACGAAGTAACTCTGTACTTAGGCATTTTTCACTTGTCTGTTTATCCAAAACTTGTTTCCACTCCAAGTGATCATGGAAAAGATATATGTTGCTAACAATGACAACATATAAACATTCATGTATTTATCACTTTCCAACATAATGCTCATTACGTATAGGAAATTCTCATAGGGGTGAGGGTAAGTGCTCCAAGTTACTAATAAAAAAGTGGTCTCATGAAAAAAAACTCAAAATTTTACAAAACCTGTGCGAGTTATTTGAAATTCAAAACATTTAGGCTTGGAAAAATTGAGCCATGCCAAGCCTAATTTTTTTTAAAAAAAACTTATAGTTCTTCATAACTCATGTGGGTTATGAAGAACTAAAAAAGGTTCTTCATAACCTGCACGAGTTATGAAGAACTAAAAAAAGTTCTTCATAACCTGCACATGTTATAAAGAACTATAAGTTTTTTAAAAACCTTTTGAAACAGGTTATGAAGAACATAAAACTTGTTTGATATTGTCACAAAAAGACATGAAAACTAGTAGTGGGCCCTTGGAACAAGTTGCAATGCTATTTTTTTGGCCATTCAGAATAATATATTTATCTCAATGAAACACATACAAGTTCCATTGAGATAAAAGGTTAACGTTCATATTTCCTCATAACGAGAGAGATAGAGAGATAGAGAGAGAGAGAGAGAGAGAGAGAGAGAGAGAGAGAGAGAGAGAGAGAGAGAGAGAGAGAGAGAGAGAGAGATGAGATAGAGCTCAAAATAGATAGAGATAGTGATCGGGGAAGGAAGATGAGAGAGATGAAATGGGGGTGAGTCATGCATATATAGACACATATACATATATCAATATAAATATATGTGTATACACACACACACACACACACAGATATGCATATATACATATTATATATGTAAGCATATACATCTATGTAGTGTATGCTAAGTTTACAAGCATATGTTTTTATTTCTTCATAACTTGTGCGGGTTTCGTAGAATTAAAACTTATGCTTTTAGTTCTACATAACCTGCATGAGTTATGTAGAACTAGGAAAGCTACTTTTTGTCTTACAAAATCTGATTGATTTTTTTAATAGTTTGGAACCTGATCATGTTATGGTTAGGTAAGAGGTTTGGACAATAATCCTAAGGATTGGGAGCCTTTTTTCCTTCCATTTCTCTCCATTTACACGTCTTTTGTTCTTCCAAGTTGATTTCTCAACTTCCTCATCATTAGGTTTACACATCATTAATTGGATATCTGTAAAATTACCACCAAAATCTCACATGTCTTCTCATCTTTCTAACCATATAAAATTTTCTATTTTTGGATAAAATTAACATAGTAAACTTTAATTTTCTTTACTAGTGTCTTCATAGTCCTCAGAGACATATGTCTACCATTTTTTTAATTGCTTTTGATCTACTTGACCAAATTTAAAACAAATTACATGTTATTGTTATACACTTGATTATATACACTTTTATTTTTTGATTATTTTGATGCAATTTATGCTTGACGCATGAACATGCACCAATTTTTTTAGGATTTGGCCACTTGAAAAAATTGTAAAACAAATACTCAACATAAAATTATAAAAAAATACACAACTTATAGATCTCACTCTTACCTGTCATTCTACCAAAGGGTTTTTCAAAATACTTAATCTGACAATATCTTTTGTGAAGTGCACGTTATCAGCTATGTTATGTTTTTATGAAAAAAATAGGAACAATTTTTCATGCGCAATAGGTTTGACTCTCTTAATCTTATCCATTTTTTTAAAAATAG
Source organism: Chamaecyparis obtusa (assembly GCA_027943335.1). Lineage (NCBI taxonomy): Eukaryota > Viridiplantae > Streptophyta > Pinopsida > Cupressales > Cupressaceae > Chamaecyparis > Chamaecyparis obtusa. The sequence goes on from BSBK01002398.1 coordinate 1,549,820, forward strand.
TATCGTAGATACTAGATTTAAAGTACTACAATTCTTATTCTTTGCACAACTCCTACTTTTGAGTGCATGACCCTTCAATTTATCTTTGAAGTTAAGGTTTACCTGATTTCAGGAAAAAAGTGGCCATGTATAACCCTCTTTTTGTTCACCATCTTGGTGCACTTACTCATGAAGCACACTTATCTATTAGGCTTCCTCCAATATTTAACCCACTTATCTTGCTACTCCATTTGTACACCATTCAGAAAGTGTCATGCCTTATGAACCATTCATTTTAGAGCTCCTTTAGCTTATAAGTAGGAGATATTTTTCAAGCAATTCAAATTGTGATATTGCTATCAGGATTCAAATATGTAGTTTTTGAGTAAAACTCATTGACCCATGATTCATGAGTAGTGATTCACAAGAACCAATCTCTTATGAGAATGAATGGAACACATAGCACATATTGTATCTAGATGATTCTCATGGCGGTGAAGCATTGGACCTTCTTGAGAGGTCACCCATCCTAGTATTTCTCTAGCTCAAGTGCATTTAACCATGGAATTTTCTCCAAGGTTAAGAACACTTATCTTTCTACTCCTTATGAAGTATTTTTATTATGAACCATTAATTATAGATCCACTTTACCTTGTAAATTGACAATAGGAGATATTTTCCACAACATTTCAAATTGTGATATTGCTATTAGGATTCAATTATGTAGGTTTTTTAAACTTATTAACCCATATTTCATGAGTATTTGTTCACAAGAACCCATCTCTCATGAGAATTAATGGAACACTTAGCACTTATTACATCTTTGTGATATTCATAGGGGTGAAGCATCCATCCTTCTTGAGAGGTCATCCATCCCAATATTTCTCTAACTTAAGTGCGCTTATCTATGGAGTTTCCCCCAAGGTTAAGCCAAATTATCTTTCTACCCCATTTAAAAAACCTTCAATAAGTGTTGTGCCTTATGAATCATTCATTGAAAAAACCCTTTAGCTCTTCAATTAATATGTAGAATAAAACTTCCACATCAAGTCAAATTGTGATATTACTATCAAGATTCAATTCTGTATTTTATTAAGTCAAAATCATTGAACCATGTTCAATGAATAGTAGTTCAAATTAACCCATTTTTTATGATAATGAATAGAATACTTAGCACATATTCCATTTAGGTGATGCTTATAGGGGTAAAGAATCAAAACTTCTTGGGAGGTCACCCATCCTAGTATTTGTCTAACTCAAGTGTTCTTAACCATGGAGTGTCCTCTAGGGATAAGAAGACTTATCTTGCTACCCCATTTACAAAAAAATCACCAAGTGTTGTGTCTTCTAAACCATTTATTATAGAGCCTCTTCAAATCATCAATTGATAAGTAGGAGATATTTTCCATAAAAAATCAAATCATGATATTGCTTTACCCTTGAAGAATCACCTAGATGTTTCACTCTTATGATAATCACCTAGATACAATGGGAGATAAGTATTATATTAATTCACTCCTATGATAAGTACTACATAGTTGATTCCTAATAGAAAAATGACAATTTTACTTTCTATGGAAAATATCTCCTAGTAGGGGCTCTACAATGAATGGTTCATATGTAGGGCACAAAAATTACTCAAAGTTTTGCAAATGGGTTAGAAAGATAAGTGGGTTTAACCTTCAGGGAAACTACATGGATAAGAACACTTGAGTTTGAGGAATACTCAAAGGGAACAACCTCCCAGGAATGCTCGATACTTCATCCCTATGAGTGTCACCTAGACGTAATGAGTGATAAGTGTTCAATTCATTCTCATGAGATGTGGGTTCTTGTGAATCACTACTCATGGAAAATGGGTCAATGATTTTGGATAAAAAATATACACAGTTGAATATTGATACCAATATAAAAAATTTACTTGTTGTGGAAAATATTTCTTATAAAGTTTTGACCTAAATGCTCTATAATGGATGAAAGCACAAAAATTTCCAAATATTTTGCAAATGTGGTGGGAAGCTATGTGAGATTAACCCTAGAGAGGAAACTCCAAGGTTAAGTGCACTTGAGTTGGAGTAGTACTAGGATGGGTGACCTCTCAAGAAGGCTCGATGCGTCATTCTTATGAGTATCACCTAAATGTACTAGTGTAATAAGTGCTAAGTATTCCATTAATTATCATGAGAGATGAGTTCTTGTGAGCCACTACTCAAGGAACATGGGTCAATGAATTTGATTAAAAATATATCACAATTTTACTTGGTATATAAAATATATCCCACTTATCAATTGATGAGGTAAAGGTGGTCTATAATGAATGGTTAGTAAGGAACAACATTTTCTGAAAGTTTTTCAAATGAGATAGAAAGCTAAGCGGGTTTAACTTTGGATGAAATTCTATGGTTTAGCGCACTTGAGTTAGAGAAATACTAGGATAAGTGACCTCCCAAAAGGCTTGATTCTTCACCCTTGTGAGAATCACCTAGATGCAATTAGTGCTAAGTGTTCTATTTATTCTTATGAGAGATAGGTTCTTGTGAACAACTACTCATGGTACATGGGTCAATGAGTTTGACTTGAATAATTAAACAATTAAATCTTGGCAGAAGTATCAAAATTTGTCTTGCTATGTGTAATGAAAGAAAAGTGAAAAAAGGGGGTGACGAGGGCATTCACTAAGATGAATAGACAAACTAGGAAGATTAACCCTTTATGTTGTTTCATTGAGTTGGAAAGAATGTGATCCACTGGGCTCAAGGAGGTTTGAGTATTAGATGGATGCAATAATTCCTTTAGTTGAGATGAAGATGATTATGTTTAAAATAAAAAATGGAAATGCAAGATCTAGGAAAAGAATGGAAGGAAAGATGAAATGATATCAATCTAGGTAGACAATAAATTATAAATCCAATTCAAATACCAAATCTCAAAATTTAAAAAAATGACTGATTTGTGATTCAAGTTTACAACTAAATGGTAGTTCTCTATCAAAACTTCCTACAACCATTTCCATAGTTGTGCCACTTGTCACTTACAGATAGAAAGTGGAAAAAATATTTTTGGAAAAGGGGTTTTCCTCATTCAAATCCATGTTGAGGAATTACCCTTAAAATCAATATAATAAATACTTGAAAAGGAAGTGTTATATTATGTACTAGAGGCTTGATAACATGATTATACCTTCAAAAACCTTTGTGGTGTTGAATTTATCATGAATATTCTTGAAAGTGTTCTTGATATTGTCTTGACCTCTAATCTAAGATAGGAAGAAAATGAATGCCTTCACACATGGTTAGATCTAGACAATAATCGGGGTATCTTACATGCTTGATGCTTAATTGAATTGATTGCTTGAATAAATTTGAACTTGATTGATTTAATTTCCTTGATTAATCCTTGAATTTCTTGATGGAGATGATATATATTATATGCTTATCCACAATGAGGGAGGTAGCCTTGATTTGTGCTGTTAAAATGTTTTGCACCCTTTCTTAGGTGAGTATAAATGACCTAACCAACCTTGTGAAACATAGAAACAACCTCCATGTGTGGGACTTGAAATGTGAGGTTGAGTCTCTGGAGAAGGCTGACTTCCTTACAATTAGGATGCACCTAAATCGAATCTTTGAGGTAAAAGGGAGAAGGATATGTTGAAATAGAAAGAGGTGATGCACCAGATTAATTGTGTGGTTGTTCCCTATCTATGACTACACATAACATAAATAAAGAACCCAACTTACATAGATCTCAACTCTGATATACTTTCCAAAGAATCATATGAAAGTTAGAACTAATGAAATGGTGGAAGATAGATAGTTCTCATGATGCATCATCCATGAGTACAAAAAAAAAACATACAAACAAGGAGAATGGAAGAGAAACAATCTATACAAGGAAATAAAATGCACAATATATTAGATTGGTAAGATAAGTCAAAAATAAGGATTTATATTAATGCATGACAAAAGGAAATTAAAATTGCTGAGCCTAAGCTATTGTAAAGAACTAGAGAAGAACCTAAAATATGTATAAAATATTGCTTTTTATAAGGTCAACATAACTCAGAATGAAACATGAAGTACAAACCCTAACCAGGGTTAGGTTATACAAAAGGATAGAATCAGATCAGATTAAAAGACATGATCTCTACGTGAATTACTAAACCTAGAAGTGATAGAAAGAGGCCATATGAAAGCCCCTATAGTCGAGAATATCCTTTGTGCTGTTGAAAAAGATAGAAGATCATCTATAACCATAAATGAGAATGGGACAACTAGACAAAATTGACCAACAACATGCAACAGAAATGGTACTACATAAAAAATTGTCAACTGGAAACTATGAAGGCATGAGCTTGGTCGATGACAACTCACATTTACATATTAAAATATGACATCACCATTTTGTAGGTAAAAAAAGTTCAATGACCTAGAGCATCAAAATAGAGATGAATCCCCTTTAACATTTAACATTCTTCTTTATTTCTATTCTGCAAAAGGTCAAGAATGGGCCCACTATCCCTCAGTGAAATGGAAAAAAAACATTTGTGCCACCTCTTACTTGAAGTTCCATCACTCCTGTTAGACTCTAAAATGAGTACAATAATTAGCCATGGGGCCCACCTTGAACTTCCATAACCATAGAGAACCTCTGATGGCTTATGAACTTAACTCATTTTTCCAATGCCTTGGTTCAAAAAAGGGCCTAGATCTTTGACAAGAGTTGTGGAACCAACCACAAAGCCCATCAAGAGTTCTCAAACCATAGAGAATTTTTGACAATTCTTGAACTTGACCACTTTTTCTGAATTTCCTCCACTTGTTGATGCCTTGGTTTGAAATTTTCCATCAATATTTGAAGCATGTCTTAGAACTTAGAAATTTCCACTGCTACTCAACTTAGATTTATTTCTCTTTTTGTTAGGACTATTGTGAGGTTTGAAAACTTGCATCAGAACCCAATATCTTTTTAGGAACCTATGCCAAATTTTGGTAAAACATGACCTTTGAAATGACTAAGTGTTAATATAGCTTTATTCTTCATCCTACACAAATGAAAACATGTTGAACAAGGAGAGAATGATGCAAGAGCATCTTGGGTTCGTGTAAATCTTGTATCTTGGTAGCTTGTTAGATGTGCTCGATAACCGCTTTGGAGTTCTCAGTGGAGTATTCCTATTTGTTCACTGATGAGCTTAGTTACTGCTTGATGGTGTGCTATCTCTGCTTGGTGGTGCCTTTCATTGAGTGGATTTGTTGTGTTATGTTATAATTGGTGGTGTTCTTCACCAAGTGGGTTCGGTGTGTTCTATGTTGCTAGGTGGCCTAGTTCACTGATGGGTTTTCTTTTGCATATTTTTTCTGGACTGAATTATGCATTAAATTTGGTCATGATATTAATGTTGGGATCACTCATTGGGAAATGTGTGGACCTAAATTTGGGTCATTTCTTTCTCTAATGTTGGATCTTGAATATTCTATTGGGTTGACCTGTTTGGTAGCCTCGTGTATAAATATAATGATCTATTCTAGGTTTTGGAAAGGGAGGAACAAGAAAGTAGGAGATCAAGGATATCACATGATGTGGGATGATTGTTATATTTTGTAATTGATTCCTATTTGTATTGGCCACAACTAGAAAGGCTTGAAAAATTGACATGTATCAAGTTTGAATGAATTAATATATGATCTATGTTCCTTCTCCCCTTTTCTATGTTATTGCTTCTACATTGTGATTCTACAAGGTGATTTGGTAATTAGGTGAGCCTTTGGCCCAACTCATCTTACCCTCCTTACATCGGGTGGTATCAGATAAAGGTTTGATCTAGAGGTTCTTTCTTGTAAACCCTAGCTGGTTATTTTTTGTGGGGTAGAAGATTATAATTTGTCCTAAAATTGCATAGGGTTTCAAGATGGTTTGAGGAAGGAGAGATGCAAATCTAGGTTTAGCTTATATGCTAAGACAAATTGCCACTATATTGGAAGCTATTGAGATAGCCCAACACAATAGAAGACATCTTGATGATGTTATTGATGATGAAGCTAAATAAGCACAAGAGGTAGCCATACCTACACCTATAATGGATCAAGGAGGAGAAAAATTTCTACTAGAATTGACAAGTTTGAAGGCCACATCGTAGTTTAACCCTCCCGAGTATAGTGGAAAGATGGATTCAGATGAATTAATGGATTAGATCATTGAGATGGAGAAATACTTTTAGTATGAGAACATATCAGATGAGAAGAAGGTGAAAATTGCAAGAACAAAATTGAAAGGTCATGCATCCTTGTGGTAAGAGCATCTCCAATTAGATCAAAAGAAGAAATGTAAAACAAAAGTCAAGGTATGGGATAAGATGGTAAATAATTTGAAGGGAAACTTTCTACCTTGTGATTATCAGATTAACCTAGTTAGGAGAATGAAAAGTTTGAAGCAGAAAGATAGCTCTACGAAGGATTAAACCAAGCAATTGTATAGGTTAGATATCAAATCTGGACATATTGAAGATGAGGTGGAAAGGATTGTAAGGTATTGTTGGTGTTCAAAATGGACGCTTATGCTCTTAGGCTGTCAATATACCCTTAGATATATTTTAGGATAGGTAAATTCCAAAATGTAGAAGGATATTAGGGTAATTGGACCAACTATAGGGACAAGACTGCCCTCTTCACTTCTGGCTCTACAAAAACAAGGTGAGTGCACCTAACCCAGTGAAAACTATACTTTACACACCAAAGACTGGGTTTGAATAACATATTGATAGTAAGAACGTACTAAATGTTAACCACACATTCATTGACTCTCCATTACTATTGGGTAACACAACCAGAAAACCAAAGACCTAAAGCATAGAAAGGTTATTGATTTCAATATTTGGAATGCAATAGATTCAACTAGTGTATGTTAACAAGAGGAATACTCATTTAGGCCAGTGCCTCATCCATTGGGCAAGAGTTCTTAGACACAAAGACACACAAATTTGAGAATATCAGAGAATTCATAGCCATAAATACATTTATCCTAGTCTTTATTGCTTACAAGACATCCTTACATAGACAAGGGAAAACCCATATCCCATCTAGAGCATAGTTTAATCCAATCCTAGATTAAAGCTCAAGAATGAAGATACATACATAAAAACACTATGTAATGAGCTAGAAAACTCAAAGCTTACTTGACTTGACACAAAGGAGAGATAAGAATCAGATATTTGTATTAAGTATGATGAATTCCTTCTGTGTATACAATGAATCACAAGACATCCTGCTTGCAAACTATAGCTTAGACCTGCAACTTTCTTCTTTCATCAACAAACACTGAATCAAAAACTATTACAAACCCTTAACTGAGAATAGGGCTCACCAAATTTTTTTTTTTGAACACCTAACTCCCAATGCCTTTGAATGATGATGAAAAATCCTTTTATCTCAAGGATTGCAACAAGCACTGATGACCATTCAAAGTGACAATTTCAAAACTACCTAACTCAACAAAAAGAATGAAAGCCAAACAAGACAGGCTCCAAGCGCAAGGCTAGTAAGATAAAAAATAATCATCAAATTCTACAACAGATCTGACTCTGTACCAGCTCCAAGGACAAAAAAAATCACACTGGAACAACCACTAGGACCCTCCTCATAAAATCTCACCCACAACCAAGCTGGAATGATAAAAAATGGTCCTATAATACAACTTCATTCGGCACACTGTCTCCAAAACCTACATAAATAATTTGAATTTGAAAAATAATGGATACAAGCTCTGGTTTAAAATGTGATCGTAGATCCTTTTATTTCCTAGTAGATCAGGCAGCTTACATTAATCTTTACAATAGTCACAAAACCTTGAAAATTCCATGTCCACGCCAGCGGTCAACACCAATGAAAAATGCGCACATCAGCTCCCTCTAACATATAGGACCCACCCTCGTCAGCACCTAAGAAAAAGTAAAATCAATGGCTGGCGCAAGATCTCATGGCTCTGACAAATTCCATGAGAACTTATGCCAACTGTAGATCCTCTGCAGATGTTAGGGCCCTTAAAACACGTCAGCAACCAAGTCCCACTGACAACCCTGCAAATCATCAATGCCTCGACCAATGAGGAAAACACAAGTTAGCACAACGTGGTAGTTCAGACGCACTCCTTGTCTTTAACATACTGGAAGATCAGACGGTTAGCGCATAATCTCAAGGGCTCAAAAGATTCCTTGAGATCATGCACCCACCGTAGATCTTGAATCTTCACACTGAGATACTAGGCCCACCTGACAGAACGTCCAACTCATGATCACGTGGACCAATTAAAGAACACCACCTATGCCAACATGGTAGTGGACCCACTTCATATGAAAGGAAATGTCATAAAGGAGAATCAATGATAGTCTTAAGATCACATGCCTCTGACAGTAGGACACTTGATCTGCATCATCATTTTTATCAAAAGAAAATTTGTCCCAATTTTTGAAGACAAAGTCCTCAACACTGCCACCATCACTACCATATTTAGAAAAAGAAGGAAAGGAGTTTGGACAAGAGGCTTGTTCATCACTGTAATCTCTATGATAGGGAAACACACTGTCATGTCCTTCTACCTCTTCTTTTGCAGAGTCACTACATGAGGGGAACTTTGGTATACATGAGTCATTCTGATCATTTTGAACACTAGCCTCATTATTAGTGTCAAAGACTATATCACAGGGGGGCTGCAAATCAAAATCCATACCAGATGCATACCTTTGGAATTCATCAACCAAGAGTGCTGAAATCCTTTCACTGCTCAATGGACTTTGGGCTTTGTTTTCATCTTCTTCAGCATCACTCCTGGTGCTGCAAACATCATCCCTACCTAAGACAAGGATGAACATTTCTAGCCTTAGATCACCTTGTGTGAAACAATAACTGTAGGAATCATCATCTGCATCATATCTAGTACTCTACCCTTCACACAAAACATCATCAAACCGGGACAAGAAGCAAGAATCCTGATATTGGAAAGAATAAAAATCTGTAGACAAAATGGAAATATTATCAACCTTAGATCCATCTTCAACACTCTCATATGCACTGACCTCAAAATCAGCCTCATAGTCAACACTTTTCGCATAATGAGAATCAACATCAGAACTACTGGTTTCTTGATGATCAACATAAAGAGAAGCCAATGCCCTCAACCTCCTGTCCCCCATTAACTGCCAGTTCTCAACTTTTAAGGACATAACCCCAAGTGCATCCTCAAGCCCAAGGCTATCATCACTAAGTATCCAATCTCTGACACATATATAATACTCTTCCCACAATGCATTTGACCAACTAGTTGACTCATGAAAACAAAGATCCAAGAATAAAGCAATGAACTCAGATTCTAAAAACTCAACATCATCAGGAAGCTCATTATATACATCCCAAAATCTATCATAGAAAAGAGATATGCATAGATCCTTTCTACATCCTACTTTCAATCTCATCAATGACATGCAATCCCTAAGGATGCCCTACTCAAGGAAAGCAAGTTCCTCCTCAAGCTTACCCATCAAACTTAATGCAATACTTCCATACAATTTTGTAGAGATGCAACTAAAAACTTGAAGTATGCAAACCTCTACTCACACCTTATCCTTTTCTTATTGCTTGATCAATTAATAAGGAAACATCTAGACCTTGAAAAGTACTTGAGAGTTTTGTAGCAGAAGACTTTGTTGACTGGAAGGTAGGGCAGATCTAGAGCTCACCCTGAAGCTCCATTAGATTCTTTGCTATGTAGAGTCACCACCTCCTTGGAGAGGAAATTAATGCACTTTTTCTTGTTTCTTCTTCCAATCAACACAAAACTCCACCAAGTAAGCATGCACTGTTTATCAGAAGATGCACTGATCAAACAGAGAAATCAGAGCCGCCACTCAACACCTAGTGAGAAGATTTAGCAAATGCCATTTCTTTATCTGACTCTATTCTTTCAACCAAGACTCTGGGATGATCCAGCCAAGCAAGGAAGCTTGCTATCACTTAATTCTTCCCTAGTAGAATCACCATCTTGTTGGTGTTCAAAATGGATGCTTATCCTCTTAGGCTACCAATATACCCTCAGATAGATTTTAGGATAGGTAAATTCCAAAATGTAGAAGGATCTTAGGGTAAATGGACCAACTATAGGGACAAGAATGCCCTCTTCACTTTTGGCTCTGCAAAACCAAGGTGGGTGCACCTAACCCAGTGAAAACTATACTTTACACACCAAAGACTAGGTTTGAATAACATATTGATAGTAAGAAAGTACTAAATGTTAACCACACATTCATTGACTCTCCATTACTATTGGGTAACACAACCACACAACCAAAGACCTAAAGCATAGAAAGGTTATTGATTTCAATATTTGGAATGCAATAGCTTCAACCAGTGTATGTTAACAAGAGGAATACTCATTTAGGCCAGTGCCTCATCCATTGGGCAAGAGTTCTTAGACACAAAGACACACAAATTTGTGAATATCAGAGAATTCATAGCCATAAATACATTTATCCTAGTCTTTACTGCTTACAAGACATCCTTACATAGACAAGGGAAAACCCATATCCCATCTAGAGCATAGTTTAATCCAATCCTAGATCAGAGCTCAAGAATGAAGATACATACATAAAAACACTATGTAATGAGCTAGAAAACTCAAAGCTTACTTGACTTGACATAAAGGAGAGATAAGAATCAGATATTTGTACTAAGTATGATGAATTCCTTCTGTGTATATAATGAATCACAAGACACCCTGCTTGCAAACTACAGCTTAGACCTGCAACTTTCTTCTTTCATCAACAAACACTGAATTAAAAACTATTACAAACCCTTAACTGAGAATAGGGCTCACCAAATTTGTTTTTTTGAACACCTAACTCCCAATGCCTTTGAATGATCATGAAAAATCATTTTATCTCAAGGATTGCAACAAGCACTGATGACCATTCAAAGTGACAATTTCAAAACTACCTAACTCAACAAAAAGAATGAAAGCCAGACAAGACAGGCTCCAAGCGCAAGGCTAGTAAGATAAAAAATAATCATCAAATTCTATAATAGATCTGACCTTGTACCAGCTCCAAGGACAAAAAAAATCACACTGGAACAACCACTAGGACCCTCCTCATAAAATCTCACCCACAACCAAGCTAGAACGATAAAAAATGGTCCTGTAATATGGCTTCATTCGGTGCACTGTCTCCAAATCCTGCAGAAACAATTTGAATTTGAAAAATAATGGATACAAGCTCCAGTTTAAAATGTGACCGTAGATCCTTTTATTTCTTGACAGATCAGGCATCTTACGTTAATCTTTACAACAGTCACGAAACCTTGAAAAGTCCATGTCCATGCTAGCGGTCAACACCAATGAAAAATGTGCACGTTAGCTCCCTCTGACATACAGGACCCACCCTCATCAGTGCCTGAGAAAACATAAAATCATTGTCTGGTGCAAGATCTCATGGCTCTGACAAATTCCATGGGAACTTACACCAATCCTAGATCCTCTGCAGATTTTAGGATCCTTAAAACACATTGGCAACCGGGTCCCACTGAAAAACCTCTAAATCATCAATGCCTCGACCAATGAGGAAAGTGCAAGTTAGCACAACATGGTAGTTTGGACCCACTCCTTGTCTTTAACATACTGGAAGATCAAACGGTCAACACATAATCTCAAGGGCTCAAAAGATTCCTTGAGATCATGCACCCACCGTAGATCTTGAATCTTCACATTGAGATACTGGGCCCACTTGACAAAACATCCAACTCATGGTCACATAGACCAATTAAAGAACACCACCTGTGCCAACATGGCTGTGGACCTACTTCATATGAAAGGCAATGTCATAAAGGAGAATCAATGACAGTCTTAAGATTGCATGCCTCTGACACATCTCATGAGAAGATGCACCCACCAGGAGATTGAGATGGTGTCAGAGAGGCTGGCCTAGGAAAATACAAGCTGAAAACATTAAGAAATATTAAGGCACAGGACTTAGGAAAATATTAAACCCGCCAGGTAGTAGACTTAGGAAAGATTTAAACACATGGGTTTTAGGATTTTTAAGTGGCCCGATAAGTAACATGAAAATAGATTTAAAATAAGGTGCACTAGGGTTTTTCAAACAAATGGCTAGATTTATGAAATTTTGCCTAGGGTTTAGCCAGGAAATGGGAGAAAAAGGATTGCAGAGGCACAAAAATAGGATGAAACCATGGAAATTTTTACTTGTGCTAACAGGTACCTGAATGGGTTAAGGAATTATATTCAAGAAGAGATCACTTTGGTCAAAATAGAGAGTATTGAGGAGGCTTATCAGTTTTCCCAAAAAGTTGAGGATAAATTGAATAAAAAGCATGAGAAAAGACAAAGAGGAAGAGGTGGTAGATTCCCTAGAGGAAGAGGTATATCATATGGTGAAAATAGTAGATCCTCTTAGGACAAGACAAATCAAGACAAAGGCAAGATCGAGTGGAAAAGTGAAAGTTCATCCTGAGGAAGAGGTAATTACTCTTGAGGTGGATATGGTAGAGGAGCATTCTAAGGAACTTGTTACAATTGTGGAGAAGAGGGACATAGATCATTTGAGTGTACATATACAAGAAATAAGGTTGGTAGAAACATAAATGCTTTGGTGCATGAAGATTCACCTCATGAACCTAAGAAGGAAGGAAAAATGATGGTCAAAAGAGCATTGTGGAGTGAAAAGACTAAGGAAGAATCAGTAAGAGAGTTTGTTCAAGATGAGATGAAGAGTTGCAGACAAAGTTTGGAAAGTGATCATTGACAGTAGAAGTTCAAAGAATATGGCATTAGAGGAAATAGTTACAAAGTTACAGTTGGAAATATTGAAGCAACCAAAGCCTTATTAGATTTCATGGATCAAGGATGAACATACACTTATGGTAAGTGAACAATGTTTTGTAAATCTGAAAATTGGAAAGTATTATGATAAGGTGTTGTGTGATATTATGCCTATGGACTATTGTCATATTTTGCTAGGCAGACCTTGGAAATATGATAGACATGCTGTATATGATGGAAGATTGCACAAATATACTATTTGTGTTGATGGAAAGAGACAAATATTGTTACCTTTGATTGAAGAATATTTTGGTGAGATATGTACATCCATGAAATTTTGTTTGATGGAAGGTAGATAGTTTATTAAGGATTTAAAGAGAAATGATGTCTGTTATGCTATGATTCATAACAATCCGAGTGAGAAAATAGAAGATAAAGTTCCTGAAGAGGTTGAGAAGCTACTCACTGAGTATAAGGAGATCATTTTAGATAATGTACCTAATGGTTTTCCATTGATGAGAAGTATTAGTCATTGTATGGATTTGATTCATGGAGCTAGTTTTCCAAATAAGGCACCACATCGACTAACACCAACCGAGAATGAGGAACTCAATCGACAAGTTCAAGAGTCATTGTAGAAAGGTTTGATTAGAGAAATTTTGAGTCCATGTTTAGTACCAGCTATGTTGGCACCTAATAATAATGGAGAATGGTGAATGTGTACTGATTCTAGAGCTATCAACAAGATAACAGTTAAGTATCGGTTTCCTACACCGAGAAGGAATGATATAATGGATTGTTTGAGTAGAGAAACATATTTTACTAAGATTTATTTGAAGAGTGGATATCATTAGAACAGAATCAGAGAAGGTGATGAATGGAATAATTCTTTCAAGATAAAATAAGGTTTGTATGAATGGTTGGTTATGCCTTTTGGTTTAACTAATGCACCAGGTACTTTTATGAGGTTAATGAATGAGGTTCTAAAGAAATTCTTGGGTAAATTCATGATTGTATGCATGGATGACATTTTGATATTCAGTAAAACCAAAGAAGATCATTTATTGCACATTAGACAGGCATTGTAGAGATTGAAAGAGGAAAAGTTGTTGATTAATCTAAAAAAGTGTTCCTTCATGAAAGAGGAGATTGCATATTTGAGATTTGTGATTTCAATTGATGGTTTGAAGATGGACCCTAAGAAGGTTAAACATATTCTTGAGTGGTCTACACCTGAGAATGTGGGTGAGGTAAGATCAGAATTTTTTTACCGAAAGTTCATCAGAAATTTTAGTTCAATTTGCAATGCTATGACCGAGACAATGAGAGGAGATAAAAGAGAATTCAAGGGGACACATGGAGATGATAAGAGTTTTGAGACTTTGAAACAGAAGGTTGTTGAATTTCCTGCGTTAGCTTTACTTGATTTCAATAAGGTATTCCAAGTTGAATGTGATGCAAGTGGCAATGCAATAGGAGATGTATTGAGTCAAGAAGGTAAACCTATTTCTTTCTTCAGTGAGAAGTTGAATGATGCTAAAATGGAATATTTTGTGTATGATCAATAATTCTATGCTATTGTTAAAGCCTTGTAGAAATGGAGACATTATTTGATGCCGAAGGAATTTGTGTTGTATATTGATCATAAGGCTTTACAATATTTGGGTAGTCAGAATAAACTGAAGCATAGACATATGAAATGGGTTGAGTACTTGTAGAATTTTACATTTGTGATAAAATATAAGAGTAGAGTATCTAATAGAGTTGCTGATGCATTAAGTAGAATAAGATATTTGCTGATTGAAATGAGAATTGAGGTTCTTGGTTTTGATGATATGAAGAATTTGTATGAAACTAACCCTGATTTTTTTGAGCCATGGAGAATGTGCAGAGCACCTATTCCAGATCAACTGAGTAGGTGAGAATAATATTTCATTCAAGAAGGTATGTTGTTCAAAGGAATTCAATTATGTATACTGAGAGGATCAATGAGAAATAATTTGATAAAGGAGAAGCATAGTAGTGGTTTGGCTGGACACTTTGGCATTGATAAAACATTGAGTTTTATTAAGGAAATGTATTTTTGGCTGTAGTAGTATAAGGATGCTCAAAAATTTGTGAAGAGTTGTGGAGTTTGTCAAGTTGCAAAAGGAGTAAGTTAGATTATGGGATTGTATACACTAATTTCTATTCCTAAGAAACCTTGGAGTGGTATCAGCATGGATTTTATTCTTGAATTTTTGAGGATAACAAGAGGTAATGATTCCATATCTGTTGTCATGGATAGATTTTCCATGACGGAACATTTCATACCATGTAGGAAAACATTAGATGCCATGCATATAGAAGATATTTTGTTCAAGGAGATTGTCAGATTGCATGGATTATTAAGGAGTATCATCTTTGATCAAGATAGTAAGTTTGTTGGATATTTTTGGAAAACTCTATGGAAGAGGATGGACATCAAGTTGAAGTATAGTTCAACATTTCATCCATAGGATGAAGGAAAAATAGAGGTTGTAAATAGAATTTTGGGTAATAAGTTTGTTGGATATTTTTGGAAGACTTTATGGAAGAGGATGGACATTGAGTTGAAGTATAGTTCAACATTTCATCCACAAGATAAAGGAAAAATAGAGGTTGTAAATAGAATTTCAAGTAACTTATTGAGATTCTTAGTTGGAGAAAAACTAAGTAATTGGGATTTAATGCTAGCACAAGCACAATTTGCATACAATAATTTAGTGAATAGGAGTACTAGAAAGACACCTTTTAAAATTATTATTGGCATACAATTGAGGGGTATATTAGACTTGAAAGATATTGCTAGAGAAGAGAAGAGGAGTGTTGAAGGGGAAATTTTTTTTGAATTTATGAAGTCATTGTATGAGGAAGTGAAACATAAGTTGGAGCAGAGTAATGAAAAATAAAAGGATAGTGTAGATACGTCGAGAAGAAATAATATTTTTGAGGTTGGTGATGAGGTAATGGTTCATTTGAAGAAAGAAAGATTTCTTGTTGGAACCTATAGCAAGTTGAAGATGAAAAAATTTGGTCCCTACAAGGTACTGAAGAAGTTTGATAGTGGAAATTATTATAAAGTAGAGTTACCTAATGAAATGAACATATTACTAATATTAAACATTGTAGATTTGTATGAATATCATGAGCCTGATGAAGAAGTGACAACACCGAGTAATTATCATAAGAAGAAGACATAAGAAGTTGAATAGATTTTGGAATGAAGAGTTGAAAGAAGCACAAGAGGAAAGGATTACATGGAATACTTGGTAAAGTGGAAGAAAAAACCAATCGAAGACTCTACATGGATTTCTTAATTTGAGTTGGATTCAGATCAGGTTGTACCTCAATCATGATTCAAAGAATCATTTTCTTTTCAACCCCAAGTGTTTGATGCAGGAGCATCTTGGATTCATGGAAATCTTGTATCTTAATAGTTTGTTAGATGTTCTTGGTATCTGCTTTGGAGTTCTCAGTGGAGTGTTCCTATTTGTTCACCAATGATCTAAGTTAATGCTCAGTGGTGTGTTTTCTCTACTCAGTGGTGTCTTTCACTGAGTGGCTTTGTTGTGTTTTGTTCTACTTGATGGTGTTCTTCACCGAGTGGGTTCACTATGTTCTATGTTGCTCGATGGCCTAGTTCATCAATGGGTTTGATTTTGGATCTTTTTTCTGGATGGAATTATACATTAAATTTGGTCATGATCTTAATGTGGGAATACTGATTTGTTCTAGGTTTTGGGAAGGGAGGAACAAGAAAGCGAGAGATCAAAGATCTTGCATGATGTAGGAGGAATTTTATATTTTGTAATTGATTCCTATTTGTATTGGTCACAACTGGGAAGGCCTCACAACTTGGCATGTATCAAGTTTGAATGAATTAATATATGATCTATGTTCCTTCTCCCCTTTTTTGTGTTATTGCTTCCCTGTTGTGATTCTGCAATGTGGTCTAGTAATTGGGTGATCCTTTTTCCCCACTTATCTTACCCTCCTTGCGTCAGAGAAGAAAAAAAAAACATTAAGGGCAATGAAGGATCTCTTAGATAGGATATTTGTAATGTGCTAGTGTTGGCAAAAATAGCCAACATTTCTGGTGATTCAAAGGGGATGCTTTCCTGATACTTGAATATGATCAATATCCTAAAGCAATCTATTGGGCATGGAGTAACCAAGTTTAAAACACAATGGGTTTGGCCTCCTAAAACCTCATGAAAATATGAAACTTGAGAAAATATCAAAATTTTCTATCTCTAGAAGGACATAGCTATTCTCATTCACTTCTTGTAAAATATAAAAGTCTACTCTACCATGTACAATTATTTTAATTTTTTTTTAAAAAAAATCCATTAACTTTCTTGCTAAAATAAAAACCTTTTCTAACCTATTTTTTGTTCTTTTCATGCATTTGGGAAACTAGGAAAGACAACAAGAACAAAAAGCACATCACAGCTTGCTAGAATGCCTTCCCAATGCGCAAGAAAAAGGAATTTCTCCAACATTGGAAAAATCTTTTTTTGAGCAAGAAACACTTTCTCCTTCTAATATTAACCCTTATGCTCTAAAGTAAGCATGACTGAGGGAAACTTGAAAATGTGTTGCAGTGCTAGATGCATTATGGGGAATCCTCTTGATGGTTCTAGGTCAAAGAGATCAACCTTGACATTTTTACTATCCTCTACAATTTTTTTTTATCTTGATGGCTAACAGGGGCTGGATCGAATGGTGTGGTTGGTGGTGTGTGTGTGTCTCTTCTTGTTACTATTGTAACTCATGTTCCTCACATATAGGAGATTATGAATTTTTAGATAAACATGAGGATTCAAGCTCATACAAATCAATCTCCCACATCCTTTGTGACATCCCAATGTCACAATAGTCCCCATGATAGCTTAAAAAAGCAATTTTTTTTCTTTTTGGATTGTTTTCCCTATTGTGACACTATGAAAAAGATAAGGAGAAACCTCATGTATCAAGGAAATGGATTCCCTTGTGATGTTATTCCTCCTACTATACCACTTATTTCTCCTCTCTTTGTAGCTACTTTTTTACTATCTCTGATGTGAGGAAAGATACATCCACCTCCTCAAGATCCATGAAGAAGAGATTATAATGAAATGAAGGCTCACAAACATCAAGCTATAGAGGTGTTTGAGATGTAGGTTGAGGGTCCATGTATCTTGAAATGATGATCTTGGGAGGCTCACTCCTTTTTAAGCTAGAAAACTTGCATTTGGGTGGCTCTTCTTTAGATGGTGGATTTGGCAATGTGGTGGATGAGTGGGCCTCTATATATTGTATAGATTATTTCAAAGGGGGAGAATTTCCTTGTCTAAATATGAAAAATTTGCATCTAGGAGCTTTCTATGCTTCAAATTCTTATATTAAATGAAGATTGAGCATCATATCTTCATTTTCTATAGCTATCCATCTTGAAAGGTCCTCCTCAAATAACCTTTGTTGGGATCCAATCTCTTGTTCATGAAGATAGGATTGATATGCAATCTCCTCTTTATGTCCTTATTGGGATTTAAATAATAGGAGATAAAATACATATGACAACTCTTCTTGTTGTGTATCCAATAATCTATTCATTATGAATTCATGTAGTTATTTAGTCCAACCCCACAAGAGAGTTTTTGACTCCTTAAAACCCAAATCCTCCATATATATGAGTAGGGTTGGATCTTTACTCTTGAAAATTAAGCCAAAGTTAATACATCTATATGAAGAAGGCCCAAAATATGATCCCTAAGATCATCAATCCCCATATGGGCTATATTGTAGGATTTTTTAGCAGATTGAGAAAGGATATTTGGATTAAAAATAGGCTACTGCTCAGATTGAGGTGGAGGGTAGGAGGGTGGAGAGGAATTTTTTTTTATGATATGGGAGAAAATAATATGCATTTATATGAAATGAATCCATTCTATTGCTTTATAAATTTATAATTCATATAAAACTTAAAAAACATAAAAGATCATAGACACTAAAATCAATAGATTTGCACTCAGATTCACCATGGTGTTTGATGGAATACGTCCAAAGGACATTGAAACTAATAAAATACCCAATTTATCAGTGAATGATGAATTTAAATTAGCTAACTAGAATACTTATATAATTTAATCTATGCCCCACTGGGCCTGCCAAAAACTATTGTCACAAAATTTTGCACCCTTTCTTAGGTGAGTGTGAATGACCAAAATAACCTTGTGAAACATGGAAACAAACTCCAAGTGTGGGACTTTAAATGTGAGGTTGAGTCTCTAGGTAGGGCTAACTTCCTTACAATCAGGATGCACCTAAAATTAAGCTTTGAGCGAGAAGGGAGAAGGATACGTTGAAAAGAATAGGGGTGATGCACCAAATTGATTGTATGGTTGCTCCCTACCTATGACTACACATAACATCAATAAAGAACCCATCTTACATAGATATCAATTCAGTTCTACCCTCTGATGAATCATATGCAAGTTAGAACTAATGAGATTGTGCAAGGGAGATAGTTCTTATGATGTAACATCCATGAGTACAACAACACAACATACAAACAAGGAGAACAAAAGAGAAATAATCCATACAAGGCAAGGAAAGGAACAATATATCAGATTGGTAAGATAAGGGAAAAATAAATATTTCTATTAACGCATGACAAAAGGAAATTAAAATTGTAGAGCCTAAGTTGTTGCAAATAACTAGAGAAGAACCAAGAACATGTACAAAAGATTTCTTTTTATAGAGTCATCATAACTTAGAATGAAACATGAGGTATAAACCATAACAAAGATTAGGTTGTAGAAGGATAGAATCAAATCAGATAAAAAGATATATGATCTCTATGTGAATGATTGAACCCATAAGTGATAGAAAGAGGCCATAATGAATGCCCTATAGTTGAGAATATCCTCTGTGGCATAGAAAAGAATGGAAGATCATTTGTAACCATAAATAAGCATGTGACATTTGGAGAAAATTGACCATCATAACACAATAGAAATGATGCTATGTGAAAAAATATTGACTACAAGCTGTGAAGGCTCAAGCTTGGTTTTTGACTGGTAACATTTACATATTAAAATATGACATTACCATTTTGTAGGTCAAATAAGGTCAAACAACCTTGAATTCATGAAATAATGATGAAGCCCCTTTAAAGTTTAATATTCTTCCTTATCACCATTTCACAAAAGGTTAAGAATGGGTCCACCATCTCTTGGTGAAATGGAAAAAAGCCTTTTCATTGCTTCTTTCTTGAAGTTCCATCACTCCCGTTGGACTATGACAAGAGTTATAGAATTGACTATAGGACCTGCCTTGAACTTCCTAAACCACAAAGAACATTCGATGGCTCATGAAATTAACTCATTTTTCTAATGCCTTGGTTCCAAAAAGGGTGTTGGTCTTTGACAAGAGTTTGAAAACCAACCACAGAGGACATCAAGAGATCCCAAACCATAGATAATTTCTGACAGTTCCTAGGCTTGACCACTTTTGTTGA
This sequence comes from Chamaecyparis obtusa, assembly GCA_027943335.1. NCBI lineage: Eukaryota > Viridiplantae > Streptophyta > Pinopsida > Cupressales > Cupressaceae > Chamaecyparis > Chamaecyparis obtusa. The sequence goes on from BSBK01002398.1 coordinate 1,570,143, forward strand.
CTATCCTTCACTTGCTGATGCCTTGGTTCCACATTCTCCATTGGGATCTAACATTTGTCTTGTAACTTTGAAAAGTTTTTTGCCCCCTTTTTTTAGGAGTATTGTGAGGTTCCAAAAAATGCGTCAGTTTACAATGCCTATCCAGGAACTTGTGCCAAATTTTTATAAAACATGACCTTTGAAATGACTAATTATTAACATAACTTTATTCTTCCTCCTACACATAAATGAAAATATGGAAAACAAGGAGAGAAAAAAAAACAAAATTAAACCCATGAAGGATCTCTCAGATCAAATATTTGTAATGGGCTAGTGTTGGCAAAAATAGCCAACACTTTTATACCTCACCTAGTCATTTCAATGTTCAAAAATTGAATGAGGTCAATGGGGTTTTAATAATTTTTCTAAAATTAAAATATCATTACACCATTTATACTTGGGCTTGATTTATGAGGTATATGACAATTCCTAATGTCATAAAATGTGTGGATTTCCCATACCTACCCAATTTTCCTACATTGACAAATTCAGGCTTAGATTTGGGTTGGGGGTCAATTTTAATATGTAAATTCCAAAATCAAGAACAAAATTGAGGCTATATCAAGCATAATAGACATGGAAGCCTTGGATACTAAAATGAATCCTAGGTAAGGACCCAAATTGTACATGAACATAATTCATTTTATGCAAGAAAATCAAGTACTAAAATAAATGGTGCAATAGGATTTCCCTAAGCAAATAATTATCTCCAAAGGAATCAACTAAGAGAATAGTGCAAAAGGATTTCCCCAAGGAAATCATTTTATCCAAATGAATCCGCTAAGAGGAGATTACAAAGAAAAATGAAGTATTTTCTAAGTTGTTAGGAATAGTCCCAAGAGATAACTAAGAGGGGGGGGTGAATTATTTATCTACAAGTTTCAATTCTTTGTTCAATTAAGTATACTTAAACATAAAGCATAAAAAAAATGGAAGAACACTTGAACTCAACACAATATTTTGGTTACGGGGAAACCCAAATAGGTAAAAACCCCGGTGGGAATTGACACACACTAATATTCTACACTAGTGTATTATGATCCTTGTTAGAAGATCCTTAGCCCTGTTAGGAGTTGCTTTACAATATATTTAGTACAGTAGACCTGGTCAAGGGTTGGATCCTATTAGGAGTCTTTTACAATAGTCCCTATTAGGGGAGAGGATGCAATGTCCGAGAGGACACTGCTCAAAGGGGTGAAGGCTACAACCTTCTGTTTAAATGATACACACTATATCTAGATCTTGGTGAACTGCACTTTGACCTACTATCTAGATCAGTTCCAATGTATAGCACAAATAATTTACTTGGTCACATAGAACTTCTTCTGATGGCTCAACACTTCGCACACTCTGCTCTGCTCTACTTGATCAACTATGAGCCACACTCAAGAAATCACAAATGACTGCCTATAAATATCTTTACTCTAAATGATATAATCAAGTCGGCCTATTAGAACCACCTTAAAATCATAGTAGAGAAACCATAACACACTCCAATAACAATTTATTCAGCTCTACTAATCACGCAACACATTCTGGGACCTATCCAATAAGATAATTGTAGATGCACGCTACACACTATCGGCTCTACCAAAACAACTGGATCTTCCACCTCAAGCTGAATTATTTCATGCGCTCTTAACCAAACATTACTAACTCTTCTCTAAGCTTAAATCCAATGGTGCATACCCAAATGATAGGTGCAGCTCTAGAACCAATATAATCTCTGTCGGCTCTTCTGAACAAACACATGAAACTGCTACTGGTGAATAGTGACTACATAACTTCACTTCTACTGATCATTAGACTCTACATACATGAATGTAACATCACTAATATGTCTTCAACACATATCCAAGCATGAAAGGCTCCATGATAACTATATGAACAACCATACACAGAACACTACCTATTACTCTATCAGGAACACTGCTGACATTAGCTGCTATATAACTGTCTGTACTAACAGTTAACCTCTGCACCCATGATATCATCCTACTATCATGTCCATGCTACATATATTGAAAGCTTACTACACAATACTTCCACACATGCTACTTTCCATATGTTGTCATCAATGACAAACATATAGTCAGTACTGGTCTGCTAGCAAATCTCCAACAATCTCCCCCTTTGGCATTGATGGCAACATGTGGAATGAAAAACCACCACCAACCCAAATGAAATTTCTTTTATAACATTCTCCATTTCCTCTTCAAAACTCCCCCAAAGACAAGTCCTCCATCTACTGCAATATTTTCCAACATTCTCCATTTCCTCAACTAAATTTCTGTCATAACAGAATACTACTACCCCTTAGTATAATACTCCTCCTTTTTACTTCTATTTTTCATGAGTATATATATTACTCCCCCTTTGACATCAATGGAAAAGGGTGCCATTCATTTTAAGCACTGGTACTACTCCTGAGGTAGAGTAGTCAACCTTCCATCAGTCTTGAGGATTGATGCCTTTGCTTCTTTCTTTTAAGTAGAATCAGGGAAGGGAATTACTTCCAACTTCTCCCTGAGATACTCAAAAGTATCCTTAGGCAAGGGCTTTGTGAATATATCTGCCAACTGATCTTTAGTACTCACATAGTCCAACTTGACTTCTTTCTCTACCACTTTCTCTCTTAGGAAGTGATACTTGATCTCAATGTGCTTTATCTTTGTATGCATCACAAGGTTCAAAGACATATTAATAGTGCTAGTGTTATCATAGTGAATAACAATAGGATAATCAATCTAAATTCCAAAATCCTTTATCATCTATTTGATCCAAACAATTATAGAACACTTCAGGGCTGCTACAACATACTCCACTTTTACTGTTGACTGAGAAATACAATTCTATTTTTTTCTTGTCCAGGTGACAAGTCTATCACCAAGAAACACTACTCCACCTAATGTACTCTTTCTATCATCTACGCATCCAGCCCAATCAGCATCAGTGTATACATGAAGCTCAACATTTTCTAAATTAGGATACCATAGACCATAATCTATAGTGCCTTGCAAATATTTGAATATCCTTTTTACTTCCATGAGGCGACTTTTCTTAGGTTTTGCTACAAATCTTCCAACTATGCCAACTGCATTGGAAATATCAGGTCTAGTCTGAGTAAGATATATGAGTAAATACCAATCATAGACTTGTACAATGTTGTATCCATTGCTGGTGAGTCAGCTTCTTTTGTAAGCTTGCATCCAGTGATCATAGGTGTTCCTACTAGCTTGCAATCATCTATTTTGAATTTCTTTAGTATCTCTTTCACATACTTGGTCTTCAGTATCTCTTTCACATACTTGGATTGATTAATAAAAATTCCTTTTTCTATTTGCTACACATTTAGTCCCAAAAAGTATTTGATAGGACCAATCATACTCATCTCAAACTCATTCTGCATTTCTTTGGCAAATTTTGCACTTAGTTTGTCATTACCTCCAAAGATAATGCCATCAACAAATATATCTACAAGTAGTAGACCTTTAGATGTCTCTCTAATGAATAGATTATAATCTGTCACTCCTTTCTTGAATCCAATCTTTGTTAGATATCCATCTAGTCTCTCATACCATGCTCTAGGGGCTTGCTTAAGTCCATAGAGGGCCTTCTTTAATCTGCATACCATATTAGGTCTATCTGATAAGGTGAATCCTTCTGGCTGCTCAATATATACTTCTTCTTTCAAACCTCCATTCAGGAATGCTGACTTGACATCCATCTGATATACTTTGAAGTTTTTGACTGTAGTATAAGCTAGAAACAACTTGATAGCTTCTAATCTACTCACAAGTGCAAATGTGTCTGAATAATCAATGCCTTCTCTTTGTGCATATCCCTTACATATTAACCTTGCTTTATTTCTTACTACTATACCATCTTCATTCATCTTGTTTCTGAATATCCACTTTGTTCCAATCACATTCTTATCACTAGGTCTTGGGACCAATTCCCAAGTGTCATTCTTAACAATCTGATCAAGTTCTTCTTTCATAGAATCATGCCAATCTGAACCATTACATGCATCTTCAACACTTAAAGGTTCAATTTGAGATAGTAAACATACCACTTCACTGCTAGCTGAGTTCTTTCCTTGTGATCTTGTTAAGACTTTTCCACTCTGATCTCCAAAGATGTCATTCTTGGAATGATTTCTAGATGTAAACTTTGGAACTTTAGGTGATGCTGACTCATCAGCCTTAGGAGTATCTTCTTCACTTGTCTCAAGGTCATTGAATAACACATCAATACTATCAAACATTTCTTCAATAACTGTTTCACTAGTGGAGGATCTGGGTTCTTGTTCAATCATGGGTGAGTAATCATGATATCTTTCTTGAACCATAAAATTTTCATCAATCTTAACATGAGCACTTTCAATGATCTTTTTCAATCTTAAATTGAAACATCTATAAGCTTTACTTTTAGTAGAGTAACCAAGGAAAATACCTTCATTACTTCTTTCATCAAACTTGCCTACTTCTTCATCCCTCTTGATGTAGCACTTGCTTCCAAAGCAACTGAAGTATTTTACTGTGGGAACATTACCAAACCATAGCTCATATGGTGTTATGTTAGTGCCTGGCCTCAATTGAATTCTATTGATGGTGTAGACTGCTGTATTGACCACATCTCTCCAATAGGTGTGTGCAACTTTTCCTTCAATCATGATGGTGCATGCTATATCAAGGATGATCCTATTCCTTCTCTCTACAATTCCATTCTCCTGAGGGGTTCTAGGTGCACTTAACCATCTCTTTATGCCATGTTCTTTGTAGTACTCATAGAATTTGTCAGAGGTGAATTCTCCTCCTCTATCCGATCTCAAGCATTTTATCTTTAGTCCAGATTCATTCTCAACCTTAGCTTTGAATATTTTGAACTTCTCAAATGCTTCTGACTTATCTTTCAAGATTGCAACCCACATCATCCTAGTATAATCATCAACAAACAAAATGAAAGACCTTTCACCATAGTATGATCTTGTTTGAGTTGGACCACATAGGTCTGTATGAATGAGATCCAACTTGTTCTTTGCTGAATTTTGCTTGCTCTTGAATGAATTTCTCACATGCTTTCCCATCACACATTCCCTGCATATAGTATCAACTAGCTTTTCTATGCTAGGTAGATCTCTTACTACTTTTACATTTCTTATCTTTACTATGTTATCAAAATTGATATGACATAGTCTTGTATGCCACAACCAACTGTCATCAACTTTAGCAACAAAACAACTTGCTTCTGAATTGAGTTGGAAAAAATTACCTTTAGTCTTTGAGCCTGATGCAATCATAACACCATCCTTGTTGTTAATGAAGCATTTTTCATCTTTGAACTCCAACTGATAACCTTTTCCAAGTAACTATCCAACACTAAGAAGGTTATGTTTCAAACCATCTACATAGAGAACATCATCAATACTATTCTTTCCATCCAAGGTGATGACTCCTCTACCAACTATGGGTTTAGGAGTGTTGTCTCCAAATCTAACCATGCCACCATTGTATTTGTCTAGATGAACAAAACTTCCTTTATCACCTATCATGTGATGTGAACAACCACTATCTATAATCCATTCTATCCTTCTATCAGCTTGTGAAATCAATGCTAGCTCTTGATTCTCTTTCTTATCTTCATGATCTGTCTTATTGTTCATTTTATCTATGATATAAATGAATCCTTTTTCTTCTTTAGCTGAATCATCATCTGAAACTCCATCTCCAGCATAGTAACATTCCTTAGAGAATTTAGGCTTGTAGTCATTTTTGAACTTTCTAGTTCTTAGGAGACATTTAGATGCAAAGTGACCAATCTTATTACATGAAAAGCATTTAAATAGCAATTGACCTTCATAATTTCCTTTTCCTTTCTTTTCTCTTTTGGAAATCATAGCATTGAAATCATCTAGTGTTTTCTCTTCATCATCATCATCAAAATTACCAGAAGTGTTTGCAAATTTCTTACCATGAACTGTAGCTTTGAAGGTTGTCTCACTTTTAGGTTTTGTCTTCAATCTTGAAATCTCAAAGGCTGAGATTTTGATGATAAAGGTCTCTCTCTTGAAATTTGATGTAAGCTGCATGGTCTCATCAAGGATGTTGATCTTGCTTTCATATTCAGGAGTGAGAGTAGTCATTAACTTGTCCATAATGTCCTCCTTTGAAATCTCTCCACCATTATTTCTGATTCCAACAATTGCTTCATTTATCCTTTGATTGTAAGCTCTGATATTTTCTTTAGTCAACATCTCTAATGTATTGTTTCTTTTCTTCCATGTCTTTCTACACACATCCTTTGCTTGTTTGTCTCCTTCAAATATGTCTTCTAGGTGCTTCCATATTTTGTGGGCTGTATCTACCTTTTTTATTTTTGAAAATTCACCATTAGATAGGGCACTGATAAGAGATTCTTTGGCTATTGCATTCTGATGAAATAATTCCTTTTTCTTATCAGTAGCATCTGTTGGAATTAGGAGAGATAAGTAGTGAGAGGGGAGGGGTGAATCAGTGCCTTCAAAACTTTACTTGTAATAACCTTTCTGATATATAATTGAATACTGTAATGATCGATCAAAATAACTTGAATCTAATTGCATAAATCAATCATCTAGTTAATTTAAGAAAGTAAACAACATGAAATTAATATGACAATCACATAACACAAGTATTTTGGTAATGCAGAAACCCTTGTTAGAAGGTAAAATTGCGGTGGGGATGACACCCACAAATTCTTCGCTACTGCAGATAGAAAAGGTTTTCCTGTTAAGGCTACAAGTTTTGATCACTTCTGGTGATCTTACTCTGTTAGGAGAAACATATTAGATCAGCTAGATCTACCTAGTTATAGGATTTAACAACACTATATGAAGTGTGTACTCGGTTAAGATATTTATACAAAGACTGTTAAGTTTACTCTGTTAAGAGATTTATCAAAACTCTGTCACAATTGTCAGAAAGTAATAGGTAAACTATCTGCTAGTTGACAACTCAATTGTCTGAAAGAGATCTATAAGTGCTTATCAAAATATCACCTTATCTGTGATGGTTCTCTTCTTTGTTCTACTCGGTAGCCTTGTCTGATTCTGCTCAATTTGATAACCTTTGTACTCTATTATGCTCAGTAAACTGATTGTCTTGAAGATAGGTAATTTCTTCAAGTGCTCCGTAATTCATATGTATCAGTTCAACAACCCCATAAAAATGGTGCGAACAAACAAAATATATAGTGTTCTATTTTGCCGCCTTAGCAAAAAATTAGGTTACAAAAATAATCATAACCCTAAGATCTACAGTGCAAAATAACCTAGATCAACTAATACAAATAAGATAATCATTGCATTTAATGAATATATTTTACAATAAATGCTCCTTGATCTTGGTAACCATTTTACGATATGTTATAACCATTTGCATAGAATAATGTGCCATTTCTAATTACTATGCCATTTTCTGTGATCATCGATAAACACTGTATAATCTACTTAGTGTATACTATGATGCTCAGTGTTTACTGACCGTTGATGTCGATGTCACTAGTGCTCGGTTAACTGTGTGATGCTTGGTGTAACAAGCTTTACTGACTACTCTGTCTTACTTCTAGTTACCAATTGTCTCAATATAAGTAACCAACTGACTTGTTTATTGTCCTTTGATACTAATGACAACCTTAAATGCTCAATAGAGATTAACAATCTACCCATTTGGCATTAGTATCAAAACTTCAAAATGTATATAGACAAAATGTTTCTATATATTCCTTATATCTCTGCCATATACATATCCACAACAAAAAACTTCTAAGTACAAAAAGTACTCCCCCTCGGTGCATGCTCCCGGTAGTATGTAATGTACTTATTTGGCATATACATGATTTCCCCCTTTTTGATAATAATGCCAAATACCAAAAATATAATGTATACTTACATCTTGACAAAAATGTGTGGATGGGTTTTCTTCATAGACTCCAAGAGGTTGTCCCATTCCTCTTTCAAGTTGGTAAGAGTAATATGCTCAAGACCGACTTGTACATGCATGTCAAAGATATTATCCAACACTAAAATATTTGGTGTTGCAACAAGTTTCTCAACTTTGACAATGTGTGTTTCAAAAATATTCAGGTGAGGAGTGAGTTCTTTCTGTAACTTTGTAACCTGATCGGTGATGTGAGATTCTTGTTTCCTTAAATCTACCATCAGCTGTTGGAGTTCTTGAACTCAGTTAATATGCTTTAAGAAAGTAGTTGGCTCAGTGATAGCTGCTTGTGTACTTGACTTGATTTCTTCTTCTAAACCTTTTATCTTTTCACTAACTTCTACAGTGAAGGTGTCTAAAGTACAAAGCTTTATTAGCAGTTGACAGATTATCTGGGTGATAGATTTTACCTCGGTAATGACCTCAGATAATTTTACTTTGTTCAGTGCCACTTCTGTGCTAATCCTTTCTACCAATTTATTTTGAGTCTTTGATTCTACTTTTTCTTCTATTCTTTTGTCTGCATCTATATCAGGGGCATTGATTTTGTCGGCAAGTGTGGCAAGTTGATCTATGATGGGAGTTTTCTCATCAATGTTTGTTTTTGGTACTATCTATTGTAGAATATCCCATACATCATTTAACACTTCTTTGCATTTGTGTTCTTGCCTCAACTTCTCTTATGCTACTTTCCTTGAACATAACTCCCCATACCGACTTAGTTCATCAAGGCTTAGGGTTCTCGGGTCACATTCGGGTATAATGATAACTTCATCAATGGTGACCGACCCTTTGGCTTTCTTCTTCTTCTTCTTCTTCAGGGAAAAAGGTGACTTCTTCTCACTTACAACAATAGCTTTTTCTTCACTCCTCGGAGTATCCTTACCAGTTGACACTATATCATCCTTTTTCTACTCCTCGGTAGATTGAGTGGGAGTCTCGGTGGTAGTGTAAGGTGGGTTCACCTCGGTTGACTTGGTTTCTTTAGGTTCCTTTTGTTTTGTAGACTTTGCCTCTAGTTTTTTAGGCTCATTTGTATCATCAAGTTGCTCAGGTGCTTGAATATCAGTTGTATCTTTGGTTGGTTCAGGATGAGAGACATCAGGTTGTACTTGTGAGATTATCTCAATTGCCTCTGCAAGTATAGGTAGTTCACTTGGTAGTGATGTGAGCACACTAGTAGTGTCGAATGATTCATCTTTGTATTATGTAATGGTCACATCTTCATCATCTGCATCATCAGGATCACCGTTAGTGATGTCCTCAATGAGTGCATCATCATTAGTTTTCTTTTGCAAGTGGATCTTGACTTGATCTGGTGCATCCTGTAAAATTTTGATTTCTTCCTTTTGTTTGGTGATATCAATTACCTCGGTAACTGATATACTGGTGTCTTCTATTTTCTTGCCTTTACTATCCTCAATGAAAATACTTTTACCTTTTTAAGTGTGTCTCTTTTTAGACAGTTTTAGGAATGCTTCCTGTTCAGCTTTCTCTTCTACTTTTAAAATTGATGTCCATAAAGAGTCATATGTGACATCCATATCATCTACATTCTCATCCATGATCTACATAGCTCTATTCTTGACTGAAAATCTAGGCTGATACCTTGTCATGTATTCACTTACCACATCATAGCTAAAGTGTGTGGCTGCATGGCCTAGTGATCGTTCTCTTTTTCTTTTCTCTGTTTCTAGTGCAATGGCCCATCTCTCACTTATTTTGACATCAAGTTCCTTTGGCAATTGACATGCAAATTCCATTGGTACTCTCTTGAATTTAATCATCATTTGAACAATAGCATGTTCTATCTTTGTCTTGTCCTCAATTGACATGTTAAATTTTCCTATGCCTGGATCATTAAGATTTCCATTCTCAATAATGTCTTTAATTATTTCTTCTATAGTACTATCCCTATTACGAACTAACTTAAATTGATCAGGGTCATTTTCAATGTTAGTCTCCTCTATATCTTCCTTACTCCTTATGTATTTCCTCTTTTTCTTAGGTGGCTCAACTACCTTCTTGTTCTTTCTCTTTATGTATTTCTTCATCGGTGTAGCTGCTCTTCTTTTTGCTACTTTTACAACTTCTTCTTTCTCAGTAGATTATGCTGTAGTTGCTGAATGTATCCTCATTCCTTCATGTTCTGGTAGCTAAATATCTTGTTCATCAATTGTGGGTAGTTGAATTTCTTCTTCATCATTGGTGGGAGGAACCAATTTATTATCCTTTTCTTTGTCTAACTCATTCTCCTCACTATCATAGGGTTTGTCAGCCAACTGTAACTGACCTTTGATTGCTTCATCAACCGGTGACTCCTTAGGTGAGTTAGATGTAGTTTCATATCTTGCTAAGAGATCCTTTTTCATTTTCTTTGCCCTTCTAGACATTTTACCGATCTCTATGTTCATTGTTATTCTAGACTTAGCTTCCTCATATACTCCAAACCTACTAGTCATGATGTCTATCGGTAATGCCAGCAATGCATTGATAGATCTCAAAGTGAAATCATGATTCATTTCATAACCCATCGGTGCTAGCCATTTTGTTCTCGGTTCTACTGCCTTTATCATTGAGTGGTCTGTGCTTACCACAAAGCATATGTCATCTTCAAATTTACTTACTAATTCCTTTGGAATTCTGCTTCTTTGTTGCATTCTTGTTTGAAATTCTTTGAAATATGCATTGAAATCCTTGTTCAAATTGTCTCCTAGACTTCTCATCATTTCACCGATTTCAGCAGTTATCGGTTTGTCCGATTGCCAGTTTACTTTTCCAATACCTGATACATATTTTTGCAAATAGAGGAATGTACAGATAGCAGTGATCGATACTTACATGTATTGGACTTCTTTTCTTTTATTATCTTCATGTTATCATGCTGTTGGTGTAGTAGTAGCTTGGCAAGATCAACCTAGTGATCTTTCTTCATAATTTTGTAAGCCATGTCCATGGCGCTGCAGGGTACACTATTCGGTCTGCTTGATTGAAATATCTTGTACCCAATGACATGAGCTGCAAATTTTACCACTGGATCTTTGATAGTTGATATTTTTAGTGCCCTACCATCCCATTGAGCTCCAGTGTTCTTTTCTACGTCAGGATGAGATGAACTTCGAAAGGCTTTGGCTTTGTCAGTTGTAGGGTACCTAGTAACCCTACTGATAATCTTCTTGGTAATTTTGATAGGTTTGTCTAACCAAAATTTTCCATCATGAAATCTACTTAGCATGATTCTTATCCATTCATTGTGAAATGATTACAAGAAGTATGTGAAACATCATAACCTTGACTCTTCAATCTTCTTATATTTGGATTTGATCTTACCATCCGGTCCACAGATTTGCTGATAAGCTGCTACAGTCTCAAAATCACATACTTCACTGATCTTGCAGTGAATGTAAGCCCTAACATCTTTTGTTAACAAAACCTTTTCTGGGATTCTAGAAAATGCACCCATATCATCTGTTTGTGCTACAACCTTGGGATGAGGTTTGAATTTCTCCTCAGCAAAGTGTGCCCTAACAATTAATTCCACTTCCTCCTCAATGTTCTATGATTTTCTTGCAATTGAAGATGATGCCATAAATTGTTTCTAGGGTTTCGGCAAACAATAGATAACCAGTGTTCGGTAGGCAGATGAACTTACTAGTTTTTGTCGAAGAATTGTCATCGGTTTGATTTATGGTGGCTTTGAATCTGTTTTGAAAATCTTTAGCTTGAACTCTTCTCTATAAAATCTCCTTTCTTCAAAATCACAATGTAACAATGAACTCTGTTTCTGTGTATATATAGGGTTTTTCAATATTCCTGCTCAAACTTTGATGCATTAAATGCATGACCTAACTTTCGATACAAGATGAATGTTAGCTCAGTAATGTCTATAATATCTTTTTCTTAGTTAACATAGAGTTTCTTCATCAATTTGAACTATTGTCAGTTAACCTTGTATAGTGATTACCGACGGGTAACCAACTCATGTTTCTTCTTTTACCGACTAGATAACATTTGCAAACTTATAATATATAAACCATAGTGCATCTTCATTCATGTAGATTTGGTATTTGTACATCATATATAAGGAACTGTATGAAAAATGTGATCATTTAAAATGTTAGTTCTATACATACCTTGTCATCTTAAGTGGAGGTACCGATGTCACCCAATCTAGTGGACGAGGTTTCACCGACAGTGTTACTAGACTCAACATTCTCATTAGATGCCTTCTTCCACATTGTGTTCCTTAACTTTTTAATATCTGCAATGTTATATCCACTCTCAAATATATGGTTTTCATCAGGTGCTCGGTCTCTGCAGTTCTTGCTTACATGACCGACCTTATGATAGTGCATACATGCCATTCTTGCATTTGTCTAGTTTCTTGATTGTCCAATCCAACTCTTTCTATAATAATTTTCTGCAATATGTCCATACCGACCACATGCAGTACAACTAGTCCATGTGTTATAATCCCAAACATATGAGTTACCTTGTCTCTTCGGTTGATATGGCTTTCGTTGTAGTTTCTCTTTAGGTGTCCAGACTTGTTTCATTTTCGCCTTGCAGTCCCTTGCAGTGTGTCCATACTTATTACAAGTATAGCATATTTTATCCTTAGTAGTATTATTAGCAATGTCATTCTTCTTTGCTCTACATTCATAAGCTAGATGTCCAAACTTACCACAATAATAACAATATCCATTGAATTTAGGAATGACAGGAGGCTTACCTTGTGCTTTGCTTCTGCATACATTAGATGTATGTCCTATTTTTCCACAGTGGTAACATGTCATCACCTTAGGTTTCTGAGTTTGATTGTTGTTGACTTTTTCATCTTGTTGTGATGATTCTCCTTCACTGGTGTAGCCTATACCGGCTCTGCTTCCGAATCTCCTCTGATTAGTCAGAAAGTCATCAATCTTTTTAGAGCTATCCTCAGCTATCTTCATCATCTCATTGTGTTGCTTTTGTGTTTTTATTTCATTTCTTAGTTTTTCATTATCTTCTTTGAGTATAGCAACATCTTCAAGTCTTCTTGATAATTCTCCATTTACTTGGTTCATTTTTTGATTAACTATCATCATTTGATTTGATACTTGGAAGTGATGATCAGTGAGTCTCTGTATTTCATTTTATTTTGCTTGAAGTTGTTCAGTCATCAGTCTTCAATAGCCAGATTCTGATCTTGTTCAGCTTGTCTACCATTGTTCATGATTTCCACCATTCTCACCATTTGAGATTCATGACTGATTTGAAGTGCTTTCACTTGCTCGGGGGTAAAAGTACAAAGCTGTGTCACACTTTTATAAAGGAAAAGGTCAACAACACACAAATTTTTTAACTTTAATGACATAAAAATAGCATTTATGTTTAAAATTTAGAGATGATGTAAACTAATGAAATGTGTAAAAGTGGATGAAGTTTATGCCTATAATTTTTTTAATTTTTTTTGAGCAAGAATTCACATAGTTTTAAAAAATTTTAAGTCCATTTTTTACTTGCTGAAAAATGAGGGTCTTGTTCGCACCAAAAAAGTATATGCAAATAATCTTTTTTTCCTTTGATTTCAAAATATGTCATAGATAAAATGTATAGCTAGTGTAGAAAAGAAGAAAAATTAGTTTTCAATTTATATTTTCTCTATTATAACTACTCAAAGTCAAACATACCTGAAATCGATAGTTTTCATCTCGCGTCAAATTTCCCCTGTCAAATCTACACCATTCAAAAAATAAATTACACTCTTGAAGATAACTCTCTCCTCTAGTGTTAAATATAAATTTTCAACTTTTTTGATAAGCTTTACTATTTTTTTCTATTTTTGAAGCATCTTGTTCTCGAATGTTAAAATACCTACTTGCAGTATTTTGAAATTATAATATATTAGATCTACTTAAAATACTATAAAAATTATATGATGATAATCTTGACTTTGTGCTCTAAAAAAGGGTATTTTTATATTTGTAAAAAAAATCATTAAAAATAGTAAGAGTTATTGAAACATTGCTTTTCTGAAATAATTTTATTTCTTTAGTAATTGTTAAAAACATGCATTTAATAGATATTTCCAATTGGAAAAGGTGAAGAACTTATCTAACTTAGCTAGAATGAATCTAGCTAGACCATATGTTTGACAAAAAATCATTTTAGTTAGAAATACTCAAATTCAACTATGCTGATAAGTTGTCCTGAAATGTGACACAACTTTGTGCTTTTACCCCGAGGATAGATGTTGATTCTTTTCAGATAACTCAGAGATTGTGCTTTCGGATCCATCAGAGATGCTTCCAGAGCTTGATCCAATATGATCAAATATTTCATCAATAGGTTCTTCATGATAACTTATTTCATTCAGCTGAATTGCAAGGTTCTTTCTTTCAACTAGTAATTTCTTCAGTTCTTCCTTGGCTTGTTTATATTGTTCCACAAACATCTGCATTTGTATCTTCTGATTTTCAATAGTCTTATCAAGCTTGTATCTCTCCATGACTTAGATCTTTTCCCTTCAGTGGTTAAACTGTTCAACAAGAGAACTGAGCTCTGATACCAATTGTTGGAATTAGGAGAGATAAGTACTGAGAGGGGAGGGGTGAATCAGTGCCTTCAAAACTTTACTTGTAACAACCTTTCTGATATATAACTGAATACTGTAATGACCGATCAAAATAACTTAAATCTAATTGCATAAATCAATCATCTAGTTAACTTAAGAAAGTAAAAAACATGAAATCAATATGACAATCAAATAACACAAGTATTTTGGTAACGTAGAAACCCTTGTTAGAAGGTAAAAATTGCGGTGGGGATAACACCCACAAATTCTTCACTACTACAGATAGAAGAGGTTTTCCTGTTAAGGCTACAAGTTTTGATCACTTCTGGTGATCTTACTCTATTAGGAGTAACATATTAGATCTGCTAGATCTACCTAGTTATAGGATTTAACAACACTATATGAAGTGTGTACTTGGTTAAGAGATTTATACAAAGACTGTTAAGTCTACTCTGTTAAGAGATTTATCAAAACTCTATCACAATTTTCAGAAAGTAATAGGTAAACTATCTACTAGTTGACAACTCAATTGTTTGAAACAGATCTATAAGTGCTTATCAAAATATCACCTTATTTGTGATGGTTCTCTGCTCTATTTTTCTTGATAGCCTTATCTGATTCTGCTCAATCTGATAACCTCTGTACTCTATTTTGCTCAGTAAACTGATTGTCTTGAAGATAGGCAATTTATTCAAGTGCTCCGTAATTCATATATATCAGCTCACCAACCCCATAAAAATGGTGCGAACAAATAAAATATATAGTGCTCTATTTTGCTGCCTTAGCAAAAAATTAGGTTACAAAAATAATCATAGCCCTAAGATCTACAGTGCAAAATAACCTAGATCAACTAATACAAATAAGATAATCATTGCATTTAATGAATATCTTTTACAATAAATGCTCCTCGATCTTGGTAAAACATTTTACGATCTGTTATAACCATTTGCATAGAATAATGAGCCATTTCTGATTACTATGCCATTTTTTGTGATCATTAGTAAACACTGTATAATCTACTCGGTGTATACTGCGATGCTCAGTGTTTACTGACCATCAGTGTCGGTGTTGTTGGTGCTTGGTTAACTGTGTGATGCTTGGTGTAACAAGCTTTACCGACTGCTCTGCCTTACTTCTAGTTATCGATTGTCTCAATATAAGTAACCGACTGACCTGTTTACTATCCTTTGATACTAATGACAATCTTAAATGCTCAATAGAGATTAACAACATCATCCTTTGCAAGGTCTTCTAAAGTAGGGATCTTGACTGCTTTGATAGTTACATCAAAAAATTCAAAAGCAATACACTGTAAATGGGTCACCATTTTGTTCTTCCAATCAAGATAATTCTCTCCATCAAACTTAGGACTTTCTTTTTTGAAGTATGCCATCTGATCAACCTCAAGCTATTAAAATTTCTCTCCTAGGCACTTGGCTCTGATACCAATTGTTAGGAATAGTTCCAAGAGATAACTAAGAAGGGAGGGGGGGTGGGTGAATCAGTTATCTACAAGTTTCAATTCTTTGTTCAATTAAGTATACTTAAACATAAAGCATAAAAACACTGAAAGAACACTTGAACTCAAAACAATATTTTGGTTACAGGGAAACCCAAATAGGTAAAAACCCCAGTGGGAATTGACACCCACTAATATTCTACACTAGTGTATTATGATCCTTGTTAGAAGATCCTTAACCCTGTTAGGAGTTTCTTTACAATATATTTATTACAGTAGACCTGGTCAAGGGTTGGACCCTATTAGGAGTCTTTTACAATAGTCCCTGTTAGGGGAGAGGATGCACTATCCGAGAGGACACTGCTCAAAGGGGTGAAGGCTACAACCTTCTATTTAACAGATACACACTATATCTAGATCTTGGTGAACTGTGCTTTGACCTGATGTCTAGATTAGTTCCAATGTATAAAAAAAATACTTTAATTTGTCACATAGACCTTATTCTGATGGCTCAACACTTCACACACTCTGCTCTGCTCTGCGTGATCAACTATGAACCACACTCAAGCAATCATAAATGACTGCCTATAAATACTTTCCTCTAAATGATATAATCAAGTCGGCCTATTAGAACCAACTTTAAATCATATTAGAGAAACCATAACACACTCCAATAACAATTTAGTTAGCTCTACTAAGCACGCAACACATTCTGGGACCTATCCAATAAGATAATTGTAGACTCACGCTACACACTGTCAGCTCTACCAAAACAACTAGATCTTCCACCTCAAGATAAATTACTTCATGCACTCTTAACTAAACATTACTAACTCTTCTCTAAGCTTAAATCCAAGGGCACATACCCAAATGATAGGCGCCGCTCCAGAAGAAATATAATCTCCATCGGCTCTTCTAAACAAACATAGGAAACTACTACTAGTGAATAGAGACTACATAACTTCACTTCTACTGATCATCAGACTTTGCGTCCATGAATGTAACATCACTAATATGTCTTCAACACATATCCTAGTGCACAAGGCTCAATGATAACTATATAGACAACCATACATAGAACACTGCTAGTTACTTTGTCAGGAACATTGCTGACACCAGCTGCTATATAACTGTTTGTACTAATAGTTAACCTCTGGGCCCATGATATCATGCTTATATCATGTCCATGCTACATATACTAAAATCTTACTACATAAGACTTCCATGCATGCTACTTTCCATATGTTGTCATTAATGACAAACATATAGTCAGTACTGGCCTGCTAGCAAATCTCCAACATAAGTAACCTAAAAAAATAATTGCAAAATTTGATTTGTGGTGTGTACATAATGAGTAACAAAGAGCTAAGTGTATGTCCCCACCTTAAAGATATTGTGTACACCTTACAAGAATAAATATATTTAAGGTAACATACATGCATCTAAAAGACAAGCATACTTATACTATGATATGCCTTCGAACAACAACAAAATCAAGGGAAATAAAACACATGAGAAAAAGACCACATAAGTGATCTACTAACTTTGAGGTGAGTATACACATATTATAACTCATGCATATCAAGAATAATCATAATTAATTAACCTCATCTTCCAAAGGTAGTAGAACTATGAGAAAAATGAAAGAAGAACAAATGAGATAAACAAAAGTCTTTTTCAGTCAACATTGTAGAGACCAAAAAGATAGATGGTTCCTAGTGCTTTGCATTGTCCCCAAGTAGAAAACACAAAGGAACATTTATAACAATAGCACATGTAAGACAAAATATATATGAAATATAGAGGAAATGAGATACAAATACAAGAATGTCACAACATGTTTGATTCCTTTATCACCTTATGCCAATGGAGCAAGAAGAGTTGTACAAAGAAATCTAAAACAATGACATATAACAATAACATCATAAGGGAAGCACATTACAAATAAGAAAGCACACAAAATAATCCACCACACAAGAGGAACTATTCAAGCATATCATCCACCAACCTTTCTTATTAAGCCTTATTTACGGAAGGTGGAAAACATGTATGATGAGAAGCATCAAGTATGGTATATGGAGCTACTACAAGTTCCAAATAGGTACCATGCTCCAATTATGAATCACTTTGTTTGTCACAAGGAAAGAGAGAGTTAATGCTTTGCAAAATATTTGAGATGATTCATGATTGGTTTTAATAACCTCATACATATCATTTGAATCATTAGGATCAATATAATTTTCATTATTAACATAATTAGTATCATCAAGAGTATCTTCATCATATAAATTAATCACAATAGGATCTTTAATGAAAAAAAACAATCATCAAGTTTAAAGAATTAATATTCTTAAGATTGACTTCCTCCCTTGGGCTATGCATAGGTTGATCAAAGGGAATTAAAACACCGTGAGGTGTCTTAGAGGAGGAAATGGTTTAGGAAGAAGGCTCATGAGTTATAAAATGGTATCTATGATGATGTTCATGAGTACATTGATTTTTTTGATATTTGGGAATGTTTAGGATCAATCAACATGGTCTCATTTTCTTCCTTAGGAGGAGGAACATAAGGAACCTGGCTAGGTTGAGAGATAGAGGATGATGGATGCTTTAGGATATTGGAGGTGGAATAGAAGCATAAATAGGAGGAATGGAAGGTATGGGAAGGAGTCTCGGTCTAGGACAATAATATAAGACATCCTTAGAGTTTCTTAATTTGGAAATAATTTCATGTTTAAACTTTTGGTAAGATAGGAAGAAATGGTCCTCACGAGTTTGCAATGGTTGAGGCATGCAAGGCCAAAATAATTGAAGTTCAAAGTCTCCATGACTTGCTAAAGGATGATAGAGACTATGATTGATCATGATAATTTATCCATTATGAGGAAACTTTAGGTACTTATGGATAGGAGAAATAATAAATTTCATGGAAGTGAACGAAAAAAGTCCAAGTCTCACTTGAAATTAATAAAAAATTGGGATGAAAACATAGGTGACATCTAAGAATTTCTTTCCAAATTCTTAATCTGAGAAGGGTAATAGAACTCTAGATAGAACAAGTAAAACCGTTAAAGTTTTAATCATCAAATTAGGTTTTCATAGGAGTATTGATGAAATTATAGATGTAAAAATATGTTCCACAACTATAACATTCACCATGCAAGTAGGATCAACAAGATCTTGTCAAAAGAACTAATCATTAATTTTTGCAAAAATTTAAAGAGGACCATTTGGTACCTTATAAGTCTCCTTAGGCTCAAACATAATGCAAAGTTTAGGTTTAGACTTGGGTTGGGTTTGGGTTTTGATTGGTCAATGAGATTAACAACATTTTTAGCCACAATACATGTAACATCAATATTTATAGGGCTATGGTGACTAGGCACACTAATATTGGTAGAACGAGTAAATGAATTGGTTTTTTCAACAATATTGGCCAAATGGGAAAGCAAATGATTGGTATAATTTTTTTAGTTTTGTTTAGGGGGTACAACACATTTTTTTCCTTTATCAAACATAGCTTCAATGATTATGGTATTGGAATCTATAAGATATTGGATAATATGTTTCAAGAAACAACACTTCTTAGTATTATGGCTAGGATAACAATGGTATTGAAAACATGCTTTGGGATTGTGGGAAGATGGAAATGGTTTGGAAGGGTCAATAAGAAAGTTAGAATTAACCAACTTCAACATAAAATTATGCAAAGATACAAAAAGAGATGTAAAATCACGACATGGTTTGAAAATAGATGACAAAGGAGCCACACCAATTGTTACAACTTCCATTTGTGCATCAACATTGTTGGAATAATTATTGATATTAATAAACCTTTGTTCAGATTTTGGAAATTTTGAGAAGATTTTTGAGAGGCATCATTCCTATCAATTGGAGCCATTGGAGTGTATGAATCAATTTGGATTACTTGAAGATGATAATTATGAAGCACTACACACAATTGGGTGAAAGAGGTAAAATCAAAAAACAATAAATTATATGTAATGCCTTTTTGAAAATTAGAAATAAAAGTTCTTTGAACATCCATATTAGGCACAAGATAAGAAATTTGAGCATGCAAATTTTTGAATCTACCAATAAAATCAAACACTTTTTCCTTAACACTTACAATGAATTATTAAATTGGCTAAAGAAATTTGAGGACCAATATTATTTTGAAATTGCTGACCAAAATAATTAGCAATTTCTTTGATTGAATCAATAGAATAAGGGGTTAAAGAACTAAATCATGTTGTAAGGACTTATGCCTAAATGTCCTAGTAAACAATTTAGCCACAATTATATGATCATTAGAGAAGTAACTACAATTTTTTAAATTTTGTTTTACGTAATTCAAGAGATCACATTTTCTAGTGTATGTTTTCAATTGAGGTTTTTCCATGTATGGAGGAATAATGATATGAATGATGTCATGGTATAATGAGATAGAAATGTCACAAGTATGGATGTTGTATTTGGAAAGTTAGGTTAAGTGCACCAAGTTGTTGCTAAAAAAGTGGCCACATGATAAAAACACAAAAATTTACATAACCTGATCGTGTAATTCAAAATTTGAAATTGCCCAGCTCTTGGAAACAAAGCCTAATTTATTCAATTAAAAAACACTTAAATAGTTATTCATAACATGTACCTATTTTGAAGAACTAAAAGTACTTTTTTAGTTCTTCATGTAACAAGTACATGTTTTAAAGAACTAAAAGTACTTTTTAGTTCTTCATAACATGTACATGTTATGAAGAAATATATGTTATTTTGTTTGGATGAACCATGTCCATAGTGATGAACTACAACTGATTGAGAACCTGATTGATGAACTTCAAGTGATTAGAGATCACCAAGTACTTAAATGATATGGAAGATAATTAAATTAGTCATTATGTTGTCATTGATGTCAACTAGTTTTGACAGTACTTATCATGATAGTTGCAAATATCTAAACATCTGTAAAAGAGGAGAAAAGATGAAGAACTGAGATATCTACATAGAGGAAGATGGATATGATAGATGAGGATAAGGAATACTCTTGGTAACTTATTGATGAGTCTATGACTTCATATTGTTGACTTGATTATGTTACAGTAATCTGTTATGAAGTTGGAAGCAAAAATTAACAAAGTAGTGTGGTTGGTAAATGAAGCACTTTAGTATACACCGAGCCAATGTAGTGTATACTGAGCGACAATATTAGCTGAGCTTGTGTTCACTGACACATTTTTTTGTTAACCGAGAATGGATGAAAGAACTAAATGTTTAGTTTAGCTGACATAAATTGATGAGCTGGAAAGTGTATGATTTCGAGGAGGAAGATAAAGTTTGTTATGAGATCAATGGCTAACAAAATTTGAAGAAGATCTAAAGGATGGAATTGAAATGAGTCATTGACACATCTGTCGAGGAAGGTTTAAGTGGCAAAATCAATGAAGGAGATTAAGTAGAAAAATCTGATGGATGAAAAGAAAATTATTTAATCATCTATATAAGAGACATTGGTTTCATTGTTAAAAGGATGCCATAAGAAGGAGACTGCAGAGATATCATGTGAACACAGCTTCATGCATGCCTGATTGGACTGGTTGAAGAAGAACTAAATTGTAGAACAATATCGAGCGTCAGAGATCTTTACTGAAGGATAATAAGTTATTGAATGTTGATGAACTGAATTGAAATATTAATCAGAGGATTTTATGGGCTTAGAATAGATCTGAACATCTACAAAATCAAGTTGTATTGTAATTAGATCACCTACTATTTTAGTTTAACCATTGTAATAGAAAAATCTCTTAACCGAGTGGACTTGAAAGTCTTATTATGTCATTCATAGAATGTACATTGTTATCCTGTCAACCCCATAGTGAATGCTGGTTGGACGATAACTGTTAGTGTTAAATCCTCTAACAAGGTCACACCTTACAGTGTGTTTTGTAACCTTTAATAGGGTTGGCTCTTCACCGAGCTCACTTCAGAAGAGTGAAAATATTTTGGGTTACCGGTCCCAGGTGGTTTTTTTCTTTATAGGGTTTCCATGTTAAATATTTGTGTTATGTGTTTATATGGTGATTGTTTGGTTATCATACTTTACATGTTGCATATTTGATTTGGTGGGTAATCACTATGAGCAATTAACTGGTAATAGGTAAATACACAGACAGTTTAGTATTTTATGTTTACCAAGCTATAGATTTAGCTAAATTTGTTTTAAGTGATACATTTTATAATTTGGGACTGTGGATAACTGATTCACCCCCCTTTTAGTTATTCTAACAATTGGTATCAAAGCATATTGGTTGCTTGGAATAAAGTTTTAAGGACTTCAATAGAAAGATCACAAACTGTATAAGAGGGAAGTGCCAAAGCTGAATGAGGCTTCATATATCTGGGATTGGGAATTCTTCCCTCACCCTATTGGATAATGGCTACTTAGCACCACCTACAGGACCTTTGACTCTTGATCAATTGAGAGATAGACATGATCATAATGTTACTATGATGGAGATTGTTGATGCTCTATCAGATGCCGATTTTGAAGATGTCAAGGATTGCCTTACTTCAAGGGAAATGTAGGATAAACTTACTCAAGTTTATAGTGGTTTTGAAAATGTTAAGAGAGCTACAGCTAAAAGTTTAAGAGGAAGATTTGATGATATGAAAATGAAAGAAGGAGAAAACATAGTGTAGTATACAAACTGAATAAAGGAGGTAGTTAATGCTATCAGAGGATCTGGTGGTGTCATTGATAAAGATATAGTGGTAAGAAAAATTCTAAGGAATTTATTGCCTATTTTTGCAATCAGAATATCTGCAATACATGAAATGAGGTCAGCACCTAACAATACTCTCACTCTTGATAATCTGATTGGTAAGCTAACAACTTTTAAACCAAACAACTTTGATAATATTGTTGTACCATCTGTTGAGTCTTCTTTCATGACTTCTTTGAAGATTGGTAAGTCTAGTAGTAGAAATAATAAGGATGATAGTGACAGTAACACTGATGATGAGCTTGAAGCTCTTATGGCCCAGAGGTTACCTAAAGGTAAAGATAGATATAGGAGTAAATTACCTTTACCATATTTTAATTGCAAAGAAGTTGGTCATATATCTACTAGATGCCCAAATAGGAAAGAAGATGATAGAAAAAAAGATCGATCTGGTGAAGGAAGCTATGGGAGGAGAAACAATAGAAGTTACCAACACTACAATAGAGATAATTGAGACAACAATGATAAAGGCAAAAAGGTATGTTACATTGCTGAAGAGAATGATACCGAGACTAACATAGATGATGATGTTGAAGTAGTATTTGTTGCGATGAAGGATGATTATGAGGAAGAGGAAAGGTATGTAGAGACAAAACTCATTTCTAAAGTTAATAAAAATGATACATGGATCATTGATAGTGGCTGTACACATCACATGACTGGTGATGAAGAAAAGTTTGATCATCTTGAGCAATATAATGGAGGATCTGTTAAAATGGGTAATGATACACCATGTATGGTTAGAGGAAAAGGATCTTTACTAATAAATGATAAAATAAAATGTGATAATGCTTATTGGGTAGAAGGACTAAATTAAAATTTACTAAGTGTGGCACAACTTAACAACTCAGGTCACCGAGTAGCTTTTGAGAGCAAGAAGGTAAAGATATTTGATGATGGAGGAAAACTTGTTGGAACAGGAGCACAAACCAAAGGTAACTTTTTTTTATCTTGACAATGATAAGTCTTCCCATTTAATGATGAAAAATGAGGATGCATGGCTATGGTATAAAATGCTATGTCATGTAAACTTTGATAGCATGATCAAAATTAGTAGAAAGAAAAAGGTTGGAGGTCTGCCTAGCCTAGCTAAACCGGATCATGTTATGTATCATCAATGTCAAAAAGGTAAGATGATAAAATCTAGTTTTAAGAGAAAAGACTATTGAACAAAGAGAATTTTGGAGCTAGTTCACACTGACCTATGTGGTCCCATGAGAACATAGAGTTACTATGGAGATAGATATTTCATTTTGTTTGTTGATGATTACACTAGATTGATGATTGTAATGTTTTTAAAAGAGAAATATGAGGCATTTAAGATGTTTAAATGGTATAAAGAAAAAGTAGAGAAAGAAACTGGGAAAGAACTAAAATGCTTGAGATTTGAAAGAGGTGGTGAATTTATTTATGATGAATTTACTAACTATTGTAATGAGCATGGTATAAAAAGATAGGTTTTCACACCGAGAACACCTCAACAGAATGGGATTATTGAAAGGAGGAATAGATCAATTGTTGATTGTGTGAGGACACTGATGTTACAAAAGAATGTTGCTCAAACATACTTGAGAGACGCAGTCAGCATGACTGTATATGTTCTGAACCGAGTACAATTGAAGAAGGAAACAAACAAAACACCCTACGAGTTATGGTTTGGTCACAAACCGGCTATAAGTTACTTCAGAATTTTTGGATGAAAGAGATGGAAAGTTTGACTCTAAAGGGGATGAAGGGATATTTCTTTGATATTCCACTAAAAGAAAATCTTACAAGTGTTTGAATAAAGTTACTAATAAAATAATTTAAAGTTGCAATGTCATAGTTGATGAATTTGATGATAAAAATGGTGAAGAAAGCACTAGGGAGCCAAAAGACAATGGTAGATCTACTTACATTGAACAACCATAGTACCTACTAAAGCCATAGGCTGAGTTGACTGAGCATCAAGAAAAAAACACTGAGGAACAACAAAGGGAAACCAATGACCAGGAAGGAGCTACCGAGCAAGAAAATGAACTTGTACAGGATGAACAACAAAGAAGAGATCAAGTACTGGAAAGATTTTTTAGAAGACATCATCTTGAGAACCAAATCATTGGAGACAAGCAAGTTGGCATGCTGACAAGAAGTAAGTTAAGACAAGGTACATGCTTAGTTTGTGAGTTTTGAATTGAAAAATGTTAAGGTTGAATTGGAGAATGAAGAATGGATAAATGCAATGAATGAAGAGATAGAAAAAATAGAGAAAAACAAGACATGGACCTTAGTACCTAGACCAAAAGATAAGAATGTTATCGGTACTAAATGGATTTTCAAGAATAAGTTGAATGAGAATGGAGAGGTTACAAAGAACAAAGCTAGACTTGTATGCAAGGGATATGCACAGGAGGAAGGTATAGATTATGGTGAAACTTTTTCACCTATTGCTAGACAAGAGGGAGTTAGAATGTTACTTGCATATGCAACACATAAGAAGTTTAAAGTCTATCAAATAGACATTAAGTCTACTTTTCTAAATGGGATACTAGAAGAGGAGGTCTACATCGAACAACCATAAGGGTTTGTTAATCCAGACCAGAAAGACATGGTATGTAGACTACACAAAGCTTTATATGGTTTAAAGAAAGCACATAGAGCTTGGTATGAAAGGCTGCATACTTATTTGTTAAGTATTGGTTTTGTTAGAACTAGTGAAAACAACAATTTGTATATGAAAGGAGAGTCCGATGACACTATTTTGATTGCTGAAATATTTGTGGATGATATAATTTTTGGAGGACAAGATCATATATGTAAATCATTTGCTGATGAGATGCGAAAAGAATTTGAAATGTCTATGTTTGGAGAGATTAAGTTCTTTCTAGGCTTGCAGGTTATTCAGCAGAATGATGGAATTTTTATCACATAATCAAAGTACATAAAGGAAGTATTGAGAACATTTGTCATGGAAGATGCTAAACCAGTTGGAACACCGATGGTCACAGGCTATAAAATGACTAAAGATGATGAATCTACAGAGGTCAACCAGACACTCTACCGATCTATGATTGGTAAATTGATGTATGTAGTACATAGTAGACCAGATATTGGACACACTGTGGGAATTGTTGCTAGATTTTCTAAAAATCCTAAGGAGTCACACATGGTTGCTACAAAAAGAATCTTAAGATACCTAAAGAAAATAAAGGACTATGGATTATGGTATCTTAAAGAAGGCAAGTTTGAACTAAGAGTCTACACCGATGCAGATTGGGCTGGAAATATAGATGATAGAAAGAGTACAACTGTAGCAGCATTTTTCTTTGGTGAAAGACTTGTTACTTGGACAAGTAAGAAACAATCTTGTATTTCTCAATCTACTGTTGAAGTAGAATATGTTTCTGCTGCTACAAACTGTTCAAACATTGCTTGCATCAAGCAAGTGTTGGAAGGGATGAATGAGGTAATCACTAAGCCGGTGATTATATATTGTGACAACATAAGTGCAATAAATATTTCTAAGAATCCTATAATGCACTCAAAGACCAAGCATATTTCTATTAAGTATCACTACTTAAGAGAACACATACATGAGAAGCAAGTCAAATTGGAATATGTTACATCAAAAGAGAAACTTTTTGATAAATTTACCAAGCCTCTACTGAAGGAAACTTTTGAATACTTGAGGACTAGACTTGGGGTCCATCCCCTATCTACCGGTCACTAATGTGATCTGGAGGTTGCATCAGCCTAATCTTATCAGAAGATCACTCATGTTGATGCAACATAGTTCACACTTTGGATTTTGTCTAAGGTTGTGAAATATTTTAGGAACAATGATTTGCATAACAGTATACCAAGATACATTGTATGCACCGAACAACATAGAGTCACATGGCTAATGTAGAGATGAATGTTTTATGTTTTTTGGCATTGTTGTCAAAGGGAGATATAAACAATATGACAAATCAAGAGATCACTGGAACATCTATCTAAGGGAGAGATAATTGGAGAACATAAGGAATCTGAGAATTGGAAAGATCATATTTGTAGAGGAAAGTCTGCACTTGCAATGCTATCATGTAACGTAGTGATTAAACATATTTAATATCAAGCTAGGGAGAGCTTATTGAGCTACAACATTTACTTATATAGTTGTAGAATACATGTTTGGTATGTGTATGGTATATTTCATATTTCTTGAGTTGCCATCAATGCTAAAGGGAGAGATTGATGAACTACAACTGATTGAGAACCTGATTGATGAACTTCAAGTGATTAGAGACCACCGAGTACTGAAATGATATGTAAGATAATTAAATCAATCATTATGTTGTCATTGATGTCAATTAGTTTTGACAGTACTTATCATGATAGTTGCAAATATCTAAACATCTATAAAAGAGGAGAAAAGATGAAGACCTGAGATATCTACATAGAGGAAGATGGATATGCTAGAAGAGGATAAGGAATACTCTTGGTAACTTATTGATGAGTCTATGACTTCATATTGTTGACTTGATTATGTTACAGTAATCTGTTATGAAGTTGGAAGAAAAACTTAACAAAGCAGTGTGGTTGGTAAATGAAGCACTTCAGTATACATCGAGCTAGTGTAGTGTATACTGAGTGATAGTATTAACCGAGCTTGTGTTTTCTGACACATTTCTTCATTAACCGAGAATGGATGAAAGAACTAAATGTTTAGTTTAGCTAACATAAATTGATGAGATGGAAAGTGTATGATTTTGAGGTGGAAGATAAAGTTTTTTATGAGATCAATGACTAACAAATTTTGAAGAAGATCTAAAGGATGGAATTGAAATGAGTCATTGACACATCTGCCAAGGAAGGTTTAAGCAAAAAAATCAACGAAGGAGATTAAGCAGAAAAATCTGATGGATGAAAAGAAAATGATTTACTCATCTATAGAAGAGATATTGATTTCATTGTTAAAAGGATGCCGTAAGAAGGAGACTGCAGAGATATCGTGTGAACACAGCTTCATGCATGCCTGATTAGACTGGTTGAAGAAGAACCAAACTGTAGAACAGTTTGAGTGTCAAAGAGCTTTACCAAAGGATAGTAAGTTATTGAATGTTGATGAACTGAATTGAAATATTGATTAGAGGATTTTATGGGCTTAGAATAGATCTAAACATCTACAAAATCAAGTTGTATTGTAATCAGATCACCTATTATTTCAGTTTAACCATTGTAACAGAAAAATCTCTTAACAAAGTGGACTTGAAAGTCTTATTATGTCATTCATAGAATGTACATTGTTATCCTATCAACCCCATAGTGAATGCTGGTTGGATGATAACTATTAGTGTTAAATCCTCTAACAAGGTCACACCTTACAGTGTGTTTTGTAACCTTTAACAGGGTTGGCTCTTCACCAAGCTCACTTCAGAAGAGTGAAAATATTTTGGGTTACCGGTCCCTGGTGGTTTTTCCCTTTACAAGGTTTCCACGTTAAATCTTTGTGTTATGTATTTATGTGGTGATTGTTTGGTTATCATACTTTACATGTTGCATATTTGATTTGGTGGGTAATCACTATGAGCAATTAACTAGTAATCGGTAAATACATAGATAATTTAGTATTTTATGTTTACCAAGCTGCAGATTTAGCTGAATTTGTTTTAAGTGACACATTTTGTAATTTGGGACTATGGATAACTGATTCACCCCCCTCTCAGTTATTCTAACACATTTTTATAGAACCCATACCCATTTTTATTATCTAAAATTGTTGCTTCTCCCTAAGACATATACTAAATAACACTTATGTTTTTTCTTATTGGAGAAAGAGAGAGAGGATAATTAGGGCTCATAATAGACAAAGATGGTGATGGGGGAAGGAAGAAAAGAGAGAGAGGGAATGGGGACACACACACACACACACATATAGATACATATACATATATGTGTGTGTGTGTGTCTATATGTATATATGTATATGTATATGTGTATATATATGTATGTATTTATATATATACTTACATATACAATATGTGTATATGCATGTGTCTATATACATATACATATACATATACATATATATATATGTGTGTGTGTGTGTGTGTGTGTGTCTATATATATACTTACATATATAATGTGTGTGTCTATATATATAGATACATATACATATACATATACATACTGAATAGTGGTAAAATGGAATCACCTTTATTTAGAATGTGTATGAGGTATGTGGGGGAAATATGAGATCTATTTGCAAATCCAAACTACCAAAGGAGAGATCCAATTTGTTCAACCAAAAGGCTAATGCACAATCAAATTAATCTATGAAGAATATGAAAGAGAGAGAAACCCTATATTTCCCTATGGATAATATATGCTTGAAATATGAAATAATTGAAATACAAATACCAACCTCAAATTAAGGAAAATCTGGAAAATGCTGATTTCTGATGTCTGTGTGTACTTTCGGGCAATTCTACAACCCATTTTAGACTGGAAATGCTGAGACAAAGAAAACCTAGAAACCTTTTTCCAAGATGAGATTAGGTCAACTTTGACCCTCATAAAAGGTCAAACGATAGATTCTTTATTTGAAGGTCGATTCTGACTTTGTTTGCAGATCTCAAAAGTTCACCGAAAAGGGCATCCAAATCTGCTCTCAGATCTAAAATCCTGCACCTATACCTGCAAGAAAATGGGGGTTTTATTTGTATGGGGGGTTTGCCTTGGTCAAACCCCAATTTAAGAATTAACCTTGAAATTGAATTGAAATGTAGTGTGCATAAACAAAGTAATTGAAACAAATCACCTCACTTATGTTGAAGTCCTTGTAGAGGATTTGAATCCTCAAATCCACAAGTAGAAATGCTTCAATGGATGTAGAATGAATGTAGGATGTCTCCAATCAATGGAATTTGATCTTCAACACCAACCTTGACTTGATCTTTGCATATGAGAAGGCTTGGATGAATGTAGAAGGATGGATCTTCAAGGGGGCTCCAAAGAGATTGAATCCTTTAATGGCTAACAATAGATCTCCTTGATGGATGAATGCTTGAATACTTGAATGCTTGAAGACTTGCTTGAGTGCTTGAATTCTTTCTTGCACTTGAGAGCTTGAGAGATTTCTTAGTGAGAATGGATGTGAAAATGAGAGAGGAAGGCCTCCTTTTATAGTGAACTAGGGCACAATCCTCTAGAGGGGCCACCTTGGAGAATTAAATCCCAATTAGGTTCTAACCTTTAGAAAATATACCTAGATTAAATGCAATTAGAGGATTTACCATCCTGAAACCCGAAATGGCCAACCCAGAGGCAGGAAAACAAATATCCCCGAAACTCGATACCCGAAAAGGAAAGAATTTGGAAATTTGAAAGAGGGGGGCAAAATCAAGCTTGGAACTGACCTAGTTAGGATCGAGCTTGATTCTAACCTAGTTAGGATCGAGCTCGATTTTGACCTAGTTAGGATCAACCTCGATTTTGACCCTATGGGCCCAGATCAAGCTAGAATCAGGACAGGAGGTCCCGGGGATGCCCAGAGACCTAGAAATGATACCAAAAAGGGACAAAATGCTAGGGATAGGCATAAAATCTTATGATGACTGTGATGAAGGCTAGGAGGACCTATTTCTAAGTCCTACCTATAAAATAGGGCCATGGAAGAGGGAAATTAAGGAGAATCCTCAAGATCCCAACCCTAATTTCACCTAAAATGAAGCAGAAAAGAAGTGGAAAGCAGGGAGAAAGCCAAATACATACAAAGACCTGATCAAGGTGCTTAACATGACTCCAGACCACTTAATCAAAGGGATAAATGCTCTTATCATGGAAGTGCTTCCATTTTAAGATGATACATTAAGCCCCCACTTTAGCAAGAGTATGGACTCGATGCAAACTCTTGGTAAAGGAGATCATAATGAAAAGATAATCTTATCATAATCCAAGGGACAAAGAGAAACCTTAATCCCCCAAGGAATCAAGTCTTCGTCGACTCCTAGATCACAATAAGAGAGACATCTCTATAGAGAGGAAGAAGGTGTGATTACCTTGCCCAATGAGAACTTATGTCTCATTGTGAACCACACAAGAGAACCGCACAAATGGATAGATGGAATTGAATCACCTAGTAAATGTGGCTACTCACTAGTCAAATCATCAAGGATTCATCCTTAGGAATATTCTATTCCATAAGAATAAAATAAAAAAAAAGAAAAGAGATCCAGTCTTAAGGACACCTCTGACCTTAAGGGATCAAAATATATGTATATTTGAAACTGGAGGGATCAAGAGATCCTAAAATATAAATCCATGCTTTGAGGATTAGTTACTAATAAAAAAGGGAGAAAAGTATCTTAAAAAATATGTGCATATCGAAAAGTGCGTGAGTGCAACAGGTGAGCAAAGCATATGCCCCCACATTAAAGTCATTGTTGACACTTTAACAAGAGCAATGGCTTTAATGGAAACATAAACAACTCCACTGATTACGTTTCCACATCAAGATGTCCCCAGACGAAGACAAATCAAGGGAAATATCATAGAAACATACAAAGAACACATAAGGGATCTATCAACTGTGGGGTCAGTATGATCATAAGATAATATATATATGATATTATTGCAAATGAATTGACATCATTCCCCAAAGAAAGTAGAACTACAATCACAAAGGAGGAAAGATCACATAAGATATATGAAGGAGAATCTTTTTGGACCATGACATGGAGACCAAAAAGAATTAGTGCTACCATATCTCGAATCCAAGTAGATTAAACAAGGAAACATTTATGAACAATAGCACAATTACAACATAACATTGAACAACACATAGAATAATAGAGATACATATAGAATAATTTGAACAACAATTTTGATTCCTTCATCACCTTGCACCAACTGAGTAACAAGGATCATATAAAAGAATCTAACAACATTTAGCAAACACATTACGGGAGAAGCACAGTACAAGAGGCAAACACACAACAAAGCTACCATGAAGGAAAAGCCAATCAAGCATGCCACCTACTCTCCCCATCTCGTTGTATATCATTTAGGGAAGGTGGGTAGCTCGCAAGAGGGACTATATCCAACACAGTAGGAATAATAGCCAGTTCCAAACAAGGATCCTCTTGAGAATCATAATGTTCGACACTAGGTGTAAGAGTTAATTGTGATGAAAGCATATTAGGTAAATCAATGTCAATGTCAATAGTCTCATATTCATCATTAACATCATCAGTATCATCAAGAGTATCTTCTTCATCCAATTTAATCAAAATAGGATCTAAGATAAAAATAGAATCATCATAATCATGCATATTAACATCATTATTAGTAAAAAATTCTTCTAACACATCATGCATAGGTTTATCCTAAGAAGGTAAAGATCTTTGAAGAATAGAATTATGATCTTTAGCATGAGCACGATGCTTTTTACGATGTTCATTAGCAGATCAATTACATTTTGATTTATTTAAAATAGGTTGAGAACTAGGAGGAACAATCACAAAATCCTTCACAAGTTCTTTAGGAAGATCAATAGGGTTATCAACAATAGGAGGAACAATCACAAGATCTTTGATAGGTTCAGTAGAAGGAATTTGATTAACAGAACTAGAAGTTATAGTTAAAGGAGGTATACAAGGTGTAGGCAAAAGACCATGACTAAGATCCATAGGAGGTATAATTAATTCAAGAATCTTGTGATGTTTATAAGCTTGATATGATCGAAAAAGATTATCAGGTCGAGGAGGACATGAATTAGGTAATGAAGGCCAAAAGAAATCAAGAGCAACACAATCTCTAGGCCTAGAAGGTTGATATAAACTATGATTAATCATCTGTACCTCTTCATCATGAATGAACTTAAGACACTTATGGATAGGTGTAGCAACAACATGCATGATAGTCAACCAAGGAAAACCTAGCTTAACTTGAAATTGATTAGAAGTACAAACCACAACAAAGGTAGTGTTTACAATTTTTCCACAAAGTTCAACCGATAAAGTAATAGAACCAAATGATGGATAAAGAAAACCATTACAAGTTTGAATCCACACATCCGATGTATCATAAGAATCACATTGTAAGCTTTTTGTAAAAAGATTTTCTTCAGTAATAACATTAACTAAGGATGTAGGATCAATAAGAAAACCATGAGTAGGTATCTGAGAAACCCTAGCAGCAATGTAAAGGGGACCATCAGGAGCCTTAATAGTCTTAGAGTCATCAAAGGTAATCAAAAGTTTCCGAGGTCTTTTATTCTTAGGTTGTTGTCGAGGTTTAGGTTTTGGTCGAGGTTGAGATTGAACTTGAGGTTGAATGTGAGGTTGAGGTTGAGGTTGAGGTTGAGATACAGATTGACCAACATGCCCCACTTGATTAACAACATGACTGAGATCATCCATCTTTGAATCATACACAATTTCCATAGCAGATGGTTGAGCAATTGTATTAGTATCATGCGTAGGTAAAGGGTTCATATAGATTTGAAGGTTTTGATTAGGAGGAGAGACAGATTTGTTCCCACTACCATCAAGATTATTGATAGATAAGGCATTAGAGTCAATTAAGTCTTGAACGTTATGTTTTAAAGAATAACACTTCTTAGTATCATGACCATTCTGATGATGATATTGACAAAAATCATTTTGATCAAAAGATTTAGATGCAATTGTAGCAAGTAAAAGAGGTCGAATAGGAGGTAAAGTAATCATATTAGCAGTTAACAACCTATTCATAATAGCATGTAAAGGTTCAGAAAGAGGAGTAAACGTATGATTTAATCAAAAAGCAGTGGATGTAGAAGTGGCATTATGAGATGCAACAACTGTAATACCCCAAAATTGGCACCTATTTAATTTCATCAATTTTGGTAGATTATCTCAATTTTACATCACCAAAGTCCTAGTTCCCTAGGCAATTTCCTCCCTCATATCTGACTTAATTTGACTTGATGTCAATTGCAAAGACCATAAATTGCAATAATCAAATGCTAAAATAATTCCTAAGTCCTAGACTTTATTTGGCTAAATAATCTCTATGATAAGTTAATTTAATTATGAAGTCCTAAGTACTTTTAATTAAATTAAACTCCACCCCCTTTAGCTAAATACCCTTGAAAGGAATTAATAAATATTTAGTTAAATTGAATGGACACCTCTTTATTTGAATTTAATAATTCAAATTACTCGAAGAGTCACCCCCCACATGTGGCAAATTCTATTCTTTTAATTAAATAATTCATTTTATTTTTGTCTCAATTAGGAATGAAGAGTCCACTGTTTCGAATCAAGAAACTCTTCATTCCTCTTCTGGCCTGGTCTATTTAATGAACCTCTTTTTCTCATTCAAGGGAGAGCAATTTTTGAGAGCATCCTTACTATAGCATTTTTTAGTCTCATATCTCATTATTTTCAAAGCTCTTTTATTGCATTATCTAGTTTAATATCTCATTATTAGTATAATCTTTGCATCACATTTTAGACTAAATTTGCTTACTTGTTCTTAGTCTAATATCATCTTTATTTCAAAATCAAATAAAAATCTACATTTCATATTTCTTTCAAAGTTTTCTAGATTAATTGCATTCATTCTTAGCTTAGTTTCATTTTGCTCATATTTTCTTTCAAATCCTCCATTGTTGAATTGGTCTCCCGGCTGTTGGCTCTCGTTCTGAGAGTATTCAAACACCCCATTCACATAGGAGGCAACATGTCGCCTCACCATAGAATTTGGATTGAGTTCTTCATACTCTCTCCCAAATTCTATCAAGTGAATAATGACCATGTTGTGTTGTGCCTGATTTAGAGGTCACATTCAAGCACATACATTTTGGCACCCACCGTGGGGCAGAAAAGATCAATTTCTGGCCTCATTCTTGATTGGTTTTTCAATTTTAGTGTTGGTTCCAGGCCTTGTACGGCCATATACAGCTTGAAAAACTTGTAATATAGTAATGGATGGATATAATGATGAATCCTCTTTCTTATGATTTTTATTTGGTTCATTTTTATAAAGAAATGAATAAGTTATGATCATTTTGGTGAAAGTGGGTATTTGCAGATTTGAGATTCTCTGAATACAATCAGATTGAAATATCTGGTACAGATAAATTATGAAGAATCAGGATCTCTAATAATATTCATTGGAAATATACATAAATTATATTTCATTTCCTTTTGGTTTGAGTCATTTTTATATAGATTTGTGAAAGTTATGGGAATTTGAGTGAAAACTAGTTTTTAACAATCTGCATGGGAGTTGCAGGCAATGATTTGCTCTTAGAAAATGATTTATGAATGGGAAAAATAAATGGATTACATATTTGGAAACTAGATTAATTAATAGTTAATGTGAAATTGGTCTTGTTTCATTTGGATTCATTTTGAGAAAGATATGTGATTCCCTAGGCAGGGTTTGGTGTTTTAAATCTGATTTATGACAGAACAATTGCAGTCTGAAAAGGTTAATGGTTGAGGAACCAAGTTGAATCATAAGACCTTATAATTTTGGAAAATGGTAGTTCTTGATGTTGGCTAAAAACTTCATTCTTTCTAGAAATTTTAATATTGTGATTTTATGGGTCAAATAAATCAATCTTTAAAGACTGTCTTGAAGACAACAATGTTACATATCTTACGGTTTGCCATTGATTTGTCTTGATTCTATACTTTTGAATGTGTGCTAAATGCTGGATTGTAGATCTTTGGACCTAAGGTGAGTTCTTAAAATCTCTACAAAATTTGGACTTTGGGATTAAAATTGAACTTCTCATGTGTTTGGCTTGAGTGTTTACATGCTTTCATAGAACACATTTTAATTGATGCTCTTAATGGGAAATGAATGAACATAGATTTTCTTTCATACAAGTTTATGTAAGTGAATGCTTGTGTTTAAACCATAAGTAATTCTTGGTTCCAATATCAAATATCTCATTGAGTAATCTAGGGCATGGATTCTTTCCTAGTTTACATGAAGAGTTAAATGCACCACTTTGTGGACTCACTTCATGTTTACTTGGAAAGTTAAATATTCCATGATTGAAACCCTCTTGCACTTATGAGTAGTATTGATTAGCAGTCTTAGATTACTTGTGATTGATCTAGATTTCTATCTTGGGTTATTGGACTCGCTAATCCACTGGCCCCTCATTTCAGCCCTATGGTTGCAATCTCAGTGCCACATTAAAGGGGAGGGGTCTATAGGAAAGAAGTATTAATTGTTCCACTAGGCAACCCTTTTGTGCTTTTTGGAACTCACTTATTTTCTAGGGTGTGGACTCACTTTGAGTTTGTGTGAGGAGTTAAATGCACCACTTTGTGGACTCACCTCACATTTACTTGAAGGGTTAAATGCACCACTTTTAGTGCTTTTCAATACTTTTTGATAGAGAATTACTTACTTTTCATTTTTTTAGAAGGCCTGCTTGGGGATTTCATCACCTCAAGGGACGACCTTAACTCCCATGTTCTGGCAGAGTATAAATATCGGGAGGTGAATCCAAAGACACCTCTCTTGGGAATGAGTTAGATTTCACTCTTGGCTAAGCCTCAAAGAACTTTATACCTTTGAGAAGTGAAGGAGGAGATTTGGGTTACCGTCTCCCCTCGGCCGTGTGATTTCAAATTCTTCTTATCTATGGATTTGTGCCTCACGTACCTTGCGTATATCAAGGACTCCCTTTAGAAAAGCCATGTATATCCTTGTAGACAACTTGCTAGGATGTTGTTGTGTTTTAAGTGCCTGCTAAAACATTCTCAAGAACATACACAAGTAGAGTCCTTAGGGAGTAGAAATACTAAGTCACTATTCCTATTCGTGCGCAAGGTTTCTTTGTCCCTTGCCCATTGCTTGAAGATTGTTTGCTTGAACTCCTTGATTGCTATCTTATGTGCTTGATCAATGACATAAATCTAATCTGCCTTTTTGTCTATGATCTATTTTTCTATTTTCCTGTCGTTCACCGTCAGAAACTAGTTGTGTTGAGTTAGGAATCGATCGATCTTTGCTTTGGCTCGTGTTGTCTCTCATCTATTCATCTTATCTCTTTATGCCTTTTGTACATCACATTGCGATTGTCTTATCTCAGCTATTCTTGCCATCTCTTTTTGACAATTCGTACCAGGTTCATCTTGCATCTTGGTTGTTCTAGCCATTTATCTCCTTTTCATTATCTTAGAGACAGAGTCTAGCTTTATCCCGAATCTTTTCTCATTACATCTTCATCTATGACTGTCATGACTCAAAGTGGCAAGACTTATCCCATTCAGAATGCTGATCAAGATCAAAGTAAACCTCATAATCAAGACATAGATCATTCTGAATCTGTTGCAAAATCTGAACTTCGTGAGGAATCCTCACATTCTTCATCATTCCAAGAGTATTACAATCCATTGTTTCAGATACAGTCTGACTTACTATTTCAAGAATATTATAACCCATTGTTTGAAGACCAGAAAAACTCTGAAGGGTCACTTTCTAAAATTAAACCTATTGATCCTTTTGAACCTATCAACTCTTTCACGATCTCTCATAATACTACCAACAAGATGGGAGATCCAAAACCTTCAAAGTTGGTTTTCAATCTCAACTCTAACATGCCAAAACCCTCAAAGTCTATCTTTAATCTTAGCTCTAGCATGCAAATAGTCAATGCCACTGAGAAGGCTATGAGAGAAGCTCAACCACCTTCCAGATTTGCTAGAAACAAACCTTGGATCTCTCATTGTGACATGATCATTGCTCCAGGGAGTGAGGATACTCCTAAACCCAAAACTCCCTTTGTCTTGTGAGGCCCTATGTCTCCCTCGTATAACTCCACACAATCTCCAGCTTGTGTGAACGCTATCCCTCGATCTCATGCAAAGATTGTTCTCAAAGGTCCCGAATCTTCGACATCTAGACCAAAACTATGTATGGATAAAGCCATCACTAAGGCAAACATCCCCAAAGATCTCGATCTCGACCAGTTTCAATCTATGGTGGGTCATTTGACCTCGCCTCATTATTTACCATTCTCTAAGGAAGATGATCACTTGCTGAGCCACCCGCATAATCCTCTCCTGCACACTGAAGTTATGATAGGCCCCAAGAGTATCCCCCATGTCCTCATTGACAATAGTGCTAGCCTAAATACTTGCTCTGCTAAGATGCTTACCCAAGTGATAGACAGCTTTGTTCCTGCCAATAGAGAGTCCATTGAGTTCTATGATGCTAAGCTAAAAGAAATAGAAAAGACCTTGAAGATCAAAGATATTGGCATGGGGGAATATCAGATTGAGTCCATCTTATCACTGAAAGCTCTCCCTCCATCTCCACATTCCTATGAGGAACCTTCTGAAGATGGATTTGGTATTGGCTATCAGAGCTATGAGCTTGACCAACCTAGCTACAACTTTCACTCATGCAAGGATTCAAATGATGAAGAAACACAGATTCAGCCTATGACATATGAAAGACCTTTGAATGATCAAAATTTTGATTTAGACTACCAGAAAGAGTCTTATCTACCTTCTCAAGTGCTTCAAGATCATGATCTTGGTCCTCACCAGGAGGATTTTATACACTCTACTGAACAGATTTCTACTACTGTAGCTACTACTGAATATGTCACTGCCTCTAATGGCACACATACTGATTGGGAACAACTTTTGGATGCTTCCCTTATCTTTGGTATGCCTCAAGGTATGCCTATTCTAGATTGTTCCACCACTTCTGCTATTGAACAGACTCCTATTGTTGCCAACTCTAATGGCACACATATTGATTGGGAGCAACTATTGGATGCTTCTCTTCTCTTGGGTATGCCTCAAGATATGCCTATTCTAGATTACTCTGCTGCTTCTACTACTGAACAAGATCCTACTATTGAAGAAAAACTTCCTATGTTAGATGACAACAATGAAGAAAGTCTACCTCCGACTATGTCTCTAGCTAAATGGGACTCCATATTAGATGGTACTACATAAATACTAGTTGATGCTATGCACTTATATGCTAGTCTTAACAACTCAAAAAGAGGAGAAAGTTATGATCCTCCAGATCAAGCTATTAATGATGATCCTTTCCACCCTCCTGTGGAGATCATTCCTATGGCTCCTAGGCCATCTACTCCAAGCTATACTCCTACTGCTCTAGCAAATCATGGGTATGTAAGACCCCATTCTGTTATAGCTTCATGGAATATTGGAAGATCCAAAATTGAAATGGTTCCCATTCGTGCACTCTTACCACCTGAAAGGGGACCTAAGTCTTGGAATAGACCATCTTGGTTAGGCTCACATAATATTCCTCCAAACTTATCTGACTCTTCTAAGATGACTCACAATCAACAACGCTCTATGGAAGATTACTTTCTTGATCTATTTAATGCATTCATGAATGATGAGGATGATATTG
Source organism: Chamaecyparis obtusa (assembly GCA_027943335.1). NCBI lineage: Eukaryota > Viridiplantae > Streptophyta > Pinopsida > Cupressales > Cupressaceae > Chamaecyparis > Chamaecyparis obtusa. Next base: position 1,609,329 of record BSBK01002398.1, read on the forward strand.
ATATATTTGCACTTGAGCCCATCCCATCGATTTCTCTTCCCTCTTCATCTCCTAGAAAAGTGGCCCGTCCACTTCCATTTCCACCTCTCCACCTGAACCAGTCATATAAGCCTCTTTCATCCATCATTCCTGAGTCTTTTGGAAGTAACTTGGATGTGCAACATAAAAGAAAAAATAATAAGAATCCACTTATATCTCAAGGTCACCATGTCCCATCTAATCGACATGTGACTACGAAGAAAGGAAAGAAACAAAGGTGTTCAAAAGACCGCAAAGGCCCTCAAAAAGAAGAAGACAATCAAAAGCCAAAAAATAAAATAAAAAATGGATCTCAAAATCCATTCTATAGGCATTGTCATCAAAAGCACCTCAAAGTAAAGAAGAAAAAATTCAAAAGCTATGTGGATTCCAAAGAAAGAAAAAATCAAAGTTGTCATTCGAGCTTCCAAAATTCTCATGCTTCCCTCCATTCCATCACCCTTGCCTCTCATACTTTACACTCTTCACTCCATCTTGCATTGTCCCAAAGTGCATATCAGCATCTCCTCATTGCTAATGACATGACTAAGAGAAATCTAGAATGTACTCTCCCTAAGCATTTAGAGTGTGGGAAATCTGACGAAGAGTTAAGGTGTGTCCATGAGGATATTTGTGGGTCTCACTTAAGTGATCTTTCCTTGACTATGGATCTCTTGACTATTGGACACTACTGGTTGGCTCTCCTGTTACTGCTACAACATCTGGTTCTGATTCTACAACTTCTCAGCTGGCTACTGCTACAAATGACTGTGTTCTCAGAGATTCCTACTAAAGGAGAGAAACTCAAAGAGCCCATCAATGCTCTTCATCTAAGAAGTTCTATAGCTGACATTCTCAGTATGCTCATGTACATACTTATTGATCCTGAAAAAATCCTAAAAATTGATATATTGCAAAAAATCCTAAAAATTGCAAAATGTCCTGAAAAAATGATCATCTTAGTGAAAACCTGGCAAATAGGTGCTTTGATGTATCTATTATCCTGGTGAAAACCTGGTAAACAGGCACCTTGATAATACAAAAAAAAAAAGAAAATTTGAAAAATTACAAAAAAAAATTAAAAGATCAAAAAAATACAAAAAAAAAGAAAAAAGAGAAAAGTACAAAAAAATTGAAAAAGAGAAAAATGTGCCATTGATGAAAACCTGGTAAACAGGTGTCATGGTAGCAAAAATAGAATCTCTACCAAGATGGTGAAAACCTGGTAAACAGGCACCTCTTGTTTCCTGAAGCTGCATCTTCTCTCAGCACCGCTTGGCTCTTAGTTTCTTGCTTTAGTTTGCTTTCCAGCTTTCGTTTGCTTCCTTTGTTTCCTACTTTAGTTTGCTAGCTCATGCCTTGCTTTCAGTGTCTTCGAGATTTTGCTCGACTCTTCATAGATTGGAACTGGTTCATACTTGGGGGCACCTGCCTAGTCTAGGGGGCATTTTCCTATCACTTTCAAAAACTCTTTTGAGCATTGGTCACCAGTGGTTCCCACTATGCCTGCCTACGGATACCTAGCTTTCGTTTGATCTCTCTTCTTTGGGATTTCTCCCTTCTATCAATCACCAGTGATTCTCATTACGTCTGCCTACTGTCATTATCTCATTGAGACTTTGAATGTTACCTTTCCGAATTGTCTTCAATCCACTTGAACATGAACTTGAATTGAAACTAAAACTAAATGTGTGTTCCTTTGAGGCATGTTGAGCTTTGTTTTCTTTGAGTGCTTGTTTGTTTGCTTTTCTTTTTTTTGCTTTCTGTTTGTTGGTTTAGTTCCAACGATCCAAAGAATTCATTTAAGAGGGTTGTCCATCTGTAAGAGCCTCTATCTCGTATTGGATGGCCATGCGTACCTCGACTCCTTTTATATGGATGCTTTGGTGAGGTTGGTTCTTCTCCTTGTCTTTTGAGTGACTTATTTTTTCTACTGGTGAAATTGTAAACGCTCATCCTGTTAAGTGAACGTAAGGGTCACTGCAAGCAATCTTTGGCAAAAGAAGGAACTCCTACGTGCTTGGTGTGTTTGTTCGCAAGAGACATTCAGGTCATTCTAGAAAATGTGCTTTGATGCTTATGTTAACTTGCTAAATTAAAAGGAATAGGTGTTCAGGTCATTTTGGCTTCTTGTGCCTTAATGCTTACACCTCATTCCAACAAATTTAAGACTTATGTCATATTCATATTCTCATGTTGGGGAGAATTGTATGGCATCTTGCGATTGTCCCATGCTTAAATGAACTCAATGATGATAAATACGATGAGTCCAACAGCCGAGTTCGGAGGATTGCATCTGTTCATCCTAGGCCTGCATCTTTCATTCTAGGCTTGCATTTGGAGTGCTTTCTTGTTGCTCTCTTGATTGCTTTCTTTTGGATTTGCTCATCAAAGGTTCTCATCTTTTATCCCAGTCTCATCTTGGCTGCATCCTTTTTCGATATCGAAATTGAAATCTGACATCTCTAAGTGGCTCAAAATCATGTTTTAAATATTGAACTCCTTCTGGATTGGATGCTTGTGCAGTCAACCTTCTGGCATCATTTTCGTGCCAGATCCTCATCTTTACATCATGTTCTTGAGATATTTTCTCTTTTCATCAAAGTCAATTCAAGTCAAATTTAGTCAACTATGGTCAAACTTGGTCAACAAGACCTCTGCTTTGCTCTAATTCACTTCTGCAGCTTCATGACTCTAGTCTAATTACTTTTTCTCTGCAATCTCTTGTTGTTTATCATCCTTCTGACATGTCATCTTTCAATTTCGCTCCCGAGGGGGCAGGATGATTACATCATTTGAATCTTGTCGAATCAATTCTTGAATCAGTCTGATTTGAATCATCAGTTTTCATTGCTTGGGGCATCTCGGTGTCTCACATCTGCTTATCTCATCATTTATCTTTTAGGTATCTGAGCAATCTAACTCAGATCCTCAAGGGCCAAGCTTCATTCTGGAGATGGTTCTTAAAATATTTTTAGGTATTGGGGCAATCTAACCCTAATTCTTGGGAGTCAAGCTTCATTCTGGAGATAGCTCTCAAAATCTCTTTTAGACCGTTATCTGGGCAATCTAACCTGGGTCTTGGAGGGCTAACCTTTGTATTGGGGCAATCTAACCCTGATTCTAGAGATAGTCCTAAATCTGCATCTTCATCAATTGGTATTGGGGCAATCTAACCCTGATTTCGATTCTCTTCTAAGACCGTTGTCTTCGCAATCTAACTTGGACTACAAAAATTCTCATCATCTATCACATCAGACTATTCTTTGAATCAACGCGCTGTTCGCACATCAATTCAAAGAGGGGCAAATGTAATACCCCAAAATTGGCACCTATTTAATTTCATCAATTTTGGTGCATTATCTCGATTTTACATCACCAAAGTCCTAGTTCCCTAGGCAATTTTCTCCCTCATATCTGACTTAATTTGACTTGATGTCAATTGCAAAGACCATAAATTGCAATAATCAAACGCTAAAATAATTCCTAAGTCCTAGACTTTATTTGGCTAAATAATCTCTATGATAAGTTAATTTAATTATGAAGTCCTAAGTACTTTTAATTAAATTAAACTCCACCCCCTTTAGCTAAATACCCTTGAAAGGAATTAATAAATATTTAGTTAAATTGAATGGACACCTCTTTATTTGAATTTAATAATTCAAATTACTCGAAGAGTCACCCCCCACATGTGGCAAATTCCATTCTTTTAATTAAATAATTCATTGTATTTTTGTCTCAATTAGGAATGAAGAGTCCACCGTTTCGAATCAAGAAACTCTTCATTCCTCTTCTGGCTTGGTCTATTTAATGAACCTCTTTTTCTCATTCAAGGGAGAGCAATTTTTGAGAGCATCCTTACTATAGCATTTTTTAGTCTCATATCTCATTATTTTCAAAGCTCTTTTATTGCATTATCTAGTTTAATATCTCATTATTAGTATAATCTTTGCATCATATTTTAGACTAAATTTGCTTACTTGTTCTTAGTCTAATATCATCTTTATTTCAAAATCAAATAAAAATCTGCATTTCATATTTCTTTCAAAGTTTTCTAGATTAATTGCATTCATTCTTAGCTTAGCTTCATTTTTCTCATATTTTCTTTCAAATCCTCCATTGTTGAATTGGTCTCCCGGCTGTTGGCTCTCGTTCTGAGAGTATTCAAACACCCCATTCACATAGGAGGCAACAAGTCACCTCACCATAGAATTTGGATTAAGTTCTTCATACTCTCTCCCGAATTCTATCAAGTGAATAATGACCATGTTGTGTTGTGCCTGATTTAGAGGTCACATTCAAGCACATACAACAACAACTTGATCAGCAACTACATTCACTTGTTTGTTTATCTTGACATAGTTGTTGAATTTTTGAAATTTGTTTGGATTAGGAGCAGCATCACTCTTATCAACTAGAACATGAGCCATTGGAGTGTTGCTCTCAAATTGACTCACTTGTAATTGATAATGATGAAGCGCTGCACAAAGTTGTTGAAAAGAGGTAAATTCAGTAATCAGAATCTTATCTCTAATATCCTTTTGCAAATTTGAAATAAGCATACATTGAATATCAATATCAGGAACATGATAGGAAATCTGAGCATGCAAATGCTTCAATCTACCAATAAATTCAGTTAATTTTTCTTTAGCACTTTGTTTACAATGCATTAAATCAGTCAAAGACACTTGCGGGCCAATGTTGTTTTGAAATTGTTGAATAAAGGCATTAGCAAGTTGTGGAAATGAATCAATAGAATAAGGAGGCAAGGAACAATACCATTGTAAGGCCTTGTCATGGAAAGTTCTAGCAAACAGTTTGGCTAAAATCCTATGGTCATGAGCATAATCACTACAAAGGATTTGGAATGGTTTAACATGATGAACATGATCTCCTTTTCCATTATAATTCTCAAGATGAGGCATCTCACCATGCTGAGGAACATGAGTATGAATAATGTCTAAGGACAAGGGACTTCCCATGTCACATGTAGGAATACTAAACTTGTTTTGAGTTAATGAAGCAAGTTGTTGTTGTAAGGATGACACATTTTGAGCCAAACTGATGATTGTTGAATCATTAGAGGAAATAGGAGGAGTAGAAACATTAGACACACTAGGTAAAGTGTAAGAAGCTATAGGAATAGAAGACACAACTGGAGGAACACTAGGAACTACAGTTGGAAGTGGATTGGAATAAGTAAAAGGAACATTATGATATGAAGTTGTGATGTAGGAAAGGACACACGAGGAACACTCATAGGAACAGAGGGAACCATCATAGTCACCAAAGGAGTATAGGTAGGAATACTAGGTAAAGGATTAGAAGGAGGTTCAACACTAGTGATAGGAGGAATCAACCCTAAATCTTGAGCTTCTTGAGCTAAAGGTTTAACATTTGAATGCACAAGGTGAGTAATACCATGCAAGAGATTAACACCTTGATCACTATCATGGAGAACTTTCTTAAGAGCCTCTATAGCTTGAATGGACTCTTGATTATGGTTCTCTTGAATAAGCCAATTACCCATTTTATCAAGTTCAATTGAAAGTTTTTGGACTTGTTCAGGAAGAACTCTTAAAGCATCATCCTCATCATGAGATGAGTGAGAAGAGTTTTTCTCCATAGTAGGACTGGAATCATGAAGAATCAAA